>JAZDUH010000383.1:3857500-4052500 GCA_036419115.1 Scarus forsteni | reverse complement strand
TAACAAATAATATCCCTACTGGCATGTATGGGGTGATCTGGGGGAGTGATTTGATGCCTGATGTCCATTACTTTGTTGATAAAATGAGTTAAAAACTTCTCACAGGTGTCTTGAGAAGCATTAGTAAAATGGGAGGGGGAGGGGTTAGTAAGGGAATCTAAAACCTTAAATAAAACTCTGGGGTTAGAATGATTGGCTAAAATCAAGTCAGAATAAAATGCTGCCCTTGCATCTTTAACTGCCCTCTGGTAGTTTTTCATGGAGTCTTTCCAGATTTCATGAAAAACTACCAGACCAGTTTTCTTCCATTTTCTTTCGTTTCTTCTGCATAACTTCTTTAGGTCATTTGTTGACTCTGTAAGCCACGGCTGGGGCTCTTTGTTTGAGCTTTTGGGTTTCAGGGGGGCTACAGAGTCCAAAATCGTTTTACATGTATGGTTAAAAAGAGAGACAAGCTCTTCTGTGTTAAAAAATGGACTAAAATCTGGGTTGAAGGCAGTCAAAGATGCACTGTTAAAAAGCTCCTTAAACTTGCTAGCAGACGTTGAATTAAAAACCCTTCGAAACACAGGAGATTCTTCAATAAAAGAGGGCTGGGATAAAACCAGAGAAAATAAAACCAGTTTGTGGTCTGACACACAGATATCCTTCGTTAAAAACTCACTAGGACTAAGTCCAGTATATAAAACTAAATCAAGACAATGTCCGTTTACATGAGTTGGTTCCTGCATTGCCTGGGTTAAATTAAAAGAGTCCAGAGTTCTAATAAAATCAACAGTCATGGGACGGGAGGGACAACACACATGTACATTAAAATCACCTAAAATAAGAATCCTATCATATTTACAAATAAAATGGGATAAAAACTCTGAAAACTCTTCAATAAAAGCAGTGTTGTGTCTGGGGAGTCTATAGATAACTAAAATTAAAACAGGGTCTTTTAATTTAATGATAAAAGCAAGGTGTTCAAAGGAGCTAAAAGAGTTGTAGTCAGAAGTAGGAATTTTGAGCTCCGAGTGGGAAACTAAAACTGGAACGTCCCCCGAAGTCTGAATTTCCTTCTGGGAACTCGGTGAAACCTCGCCACCCCGAGGTGTCAATCGAAGATGGATGCCCCCAGTGTGAACAGTTATTTAGCTCCTGTAATAATCCATTTATTTGCACTTCTGACTGGGGTGTGTTGCTCTAGATCAGCTGTATACATAGTATTGTTAGATTTATATTTACAAAAATGCTGCCATAGTGATAATCACATTCTTCACACAACAACGCAGGGCGTGCTAACAACAGCTAACAATAGCCTGGTAGTTAGGCATGTTTTTTTCTGACTACAACTTGAACGCCGATAAGTCGGAGATGATGTCACTCCCATTTCCGAGGTTACAGGAACGCAGCATTACGCCGGCGATAAATTCTCCTCATAGCACCTTTAAAGAATTAAAACATAATCAGAAATAGTTAGCATTTTACCGTTATAAATCAACATAAATTACAGCTTAATTTCATTTTATATTTTTACATTATAAATTCTATTTTAGTCTAAGGTAGCACTTTAGATTATAGCCCTTCTCTTACAGTGTAGTTTCCTCAACTGTTGGGGTAACTCTCACACATGTACCATGACAATTTACGGTATCTAGGGGTAGTTACGCTCACGTCTTACAGTGTAGTCCTGGAGTCTTACAGTAGTTTCCTGTGTCTTACTGTTGCACGGCAGAAGTAGGCTATTGGTTTTATTTTGTGTTTTTATTCTACATGTCTTTATATTTTGTGTGATTGTTTTTATTGTTTTTAGTTTATTTATAGCATAGGTTTTAGTATGTTTTTAATTACTTCCTGCGGGGACACTCTTAATCTTGATAACCTGCATCTGTAGAGCACTTTATTACCCCCAGAGACTCCCAATGGGGCTGGAGAACGGAGCAGGTCTGTGGCCAATCAGACGAGAGAGGGGACAATTTAACCTGTGGCACACCTGGAAGTGGGGGAACGCTGGAAGGAGCAGAAACTGGGTGGCACGTGTCGACAGGACGCAAAATATTACATCCATGGACGCAATACGGGGAGCAGCCGAGCACAGCGGAGCAGACAGCCGCCAAGCACCACGGACCAGCCGAGCACCGCAGACCACCCGAGCACCACGGAGCAGACAGCTGCCGAGCAGAGTCCAGCTGAGAACGAAAGTCCAGAGTGTTACGAGGCATCCTTACAACAGCGGCAGAGTGAGGAGCTCTGCCTTCCGCGTAAGTACTCTTCACTGTAGTAGCACTCTGGCTTTAGAGGAAGAGGTCACTCGGCTTGTATTGCGTTGTGCACCCCCACTGCTGCTGTTTCCTTCTTAATTACAGGTGTCCTTGGCTGAGGTCCTGTCTGTCACTGGAGGAGCAAGGGAAGAGGAAGGACCCTAACTGCAGGCTGGCGTTTTAATCCTTTTTAATAGACTTTGCATCCTGTAGAGGACAGTTGCCTGCTCCATTTTAAACCCACCTGCTTGTATTTCATAAAAAACAGTTTTTAATTAAAAAAGATCTGGTTTTAACAGCAATCTTATTGTCGTCTCCTTGGTTTTAACTTGCTGCTCACCACTTGATTTTAAAGGACCAATTCAGAGTTTTTTTAATTAATAATTTCATTTTAATCTATTTAACCACAATTACATTGCCATGAACGTAAGTGCTGGGTACTTAGAGGTAAAGTAGAGGGTAGTTAAACAGTAAGTAAAGCCAACAAGTGTTCACTTTATAATCCAGCCCGGTTCCAGATGTTGACCAGTACTTACAGGTAAAGTAGAGGGTAGTTACACAGTAAGTAAAGCCAACAAGTGTTCACTTTATAATCCAGCCCGGTTCCAGATGTTGATCAGTAGTTACAGTTTAAGTGCTGGTTTGTCGCAGTGAAAGTACTGGACAGTTAGACAGTAAGCAAAGACAAGTGTGATATTAATGGCCAGGTTACTTAAAAGGTGAATTACTATGTGAGGTGTCTGTGTGTTTAAAAAAATAAAGATATTTTATACGTCTACATGTCTTGTCATTATTTTGTGAAACACATATTCATCAATATATTACAGTGTTTAAGTTCATCACTGGTCTACATTATCTGTATCCATGCTGATTCTTAAGAGGAAGTGGCACATCAAGGTATGCACAGCAAAAGCGTATGTCCAGGAAAATTACACGGTCCTGATAAGTCCATGGTAAGACACGGGAAACTACACTGTAAGACTCCAGGACTTACACTGTAAGATGCGAGGGTAACTACCCCATAGATACTGCAAAATGTCATAGTACATGAGTGAGAGTTACCCCAACAGTTGAGGAAACTACACTATAAGAGATGGGAAACTACACTGTAAGACGTGGGCTGTAATCTAAAGTGCTACCGTAAAAGCTGTTTGTATTGTATTGTATTCTTTATTGCAACATTTAAAAAAAAGAGCAATAGGTGGCATCAATTATCACCTAGATCAGCTTATAGGCGCCCTCAAAAATATTGATGACTAAATTAAATCATTGAAAAAATGAATTCTGTGTTCTTGCCTCTTTTGCATGTTTGAAATCAAATGTAGCTGGACCTGAATGGCCTCCTGGGTAGGTTGCACATTTATGGGTGCAGCTTCTGTTTTGTCTGGTGGGGAAGATGTGCAGCTCTAGCAGTGGTATGGCATGCAGTTGTGCCATATTGTGGAGGACATGGTACACCATCACAATAATGCACACCTTCTCAGGACTGTACAGTAGCATACCCCCAGTCCTGTCCAGGCTTCTTCACCATCCCTTCAGCATGACCAATAGTCCTCCCAACCCACTTGCGGGAATGGAGGTCATTGAACCTCTGCTCTTGGTCAGTCTGAGGGTCTGTCATCATTCAGCTCTTTATAATGATAAAATAATAAATAATACATTTATTTCAGGGCGCCTTTCACAACACTCAAGGTCACCTTACATGAGTCACAAACAAAGAGCATATGAAGTATAAATAAAAAGTGCTTTAAAAGCGGGCATAAAAAACAAGTATAAAAAGAAACATACAATACAAAGACAGTGCAAATTATCAGAGGGTGTATGTGAGTCTGAACAGATGAGTTTTAAGTCTTGTTTTAAAGAGTGATAAGGAGTCAGTGTTGCGGAGGTCAGGGGGGAGTGAGTTCCATAACTGGGGAGCTGAGCAGCTGAATGCTCGGCCCCCCATGGTGCTAAGGCGTGCAGAGGGGATAGAGAGGTGGATAGAAGAAGAGGAACGAAGGGTACGGGCAGGTACAGAGATGTGAATAAGGTTGAAAAGGTATGGGGGGGCAAGGTTGTGGATGGCTTTGTATGTGTGGAGTAGGACTGTGAATGCGATTTGTGATGGGGAGCCAGTGGAGCTGCTGCAGCATGGGAGTGATGTGATAGGTGGATGGAGTCCTAGAAACGATGCAAGCTGCTGAGTTCTGGACCAGTTGAAGCTTATGAAGGGTTTTATGGGGGAGACCAAACAGGAGGGAGTTGCAGTAGTCAAGTCTGGAGGTGAAAAAACTGTAGACCAAGATAGAGGTGCTGTGAGGGGTGAGGGAGGGGCGGAGGGGGTTGATATTTCTAAGCTGGAAATAAGCAGACCGGGTGATGTTATTGATATGTGATGTTAAGGAGAGGGTGCTGTCGAGGATGACACTCAGATTCTTTACCTGGGGGGAGGGGGAGATGGAGGAGTGGTGGAATGGAATTGTGAAACTGATAGATTTTTTGAGAGTGGAGCTAGTGCCAATTAGTAACATTTCTGTCTTATCACTATTCAATTTGAGGGAGTTGACTGTGAACCAGGACTTTATTTCGTGGAGACAGTTGGTGATGGAGGAAGGTGGGAGGAGGGAATCCGGTTAAGTGGAGATGTAGAGCTGGGTGTCATCCACGTAGCAGAAAAACTGTATGTTGTGTTTACAAAGGATGTGGCCAAGGGGAAGGATGTAAATGATGAAGAGCAGGGGCCCGAAGACAGAGCCCTGGGGCACACCTGTGGTGACTGGGAGTGGATTGGAAGTGAATGATTTAAGCTGAATGAACAGAGTGCGGCCAGAGAGATAGGATTTAAACCAGGAGAGGGGTGTGTGCGTGTGATGCCAGTGGAATACAGTCTGTCTAGGAGGATGGTGTGGGAGATGGTGTCAAAGGCCGCACTCAGATCATGCAGGATGAGAATGGTCAACTGGCCAGAATCAGCAGCTAGCATCAGACTGTTAGTTATTTTCAGAAGGGCAGTTTCGGTGGAATGAAGGGGGCGGAAACCAGATTGAAATTGCTCATAGAGGTTGTTGATAGACAGGTGAGAATGGAGTTGAGAGGCCACTGTTTTTTCAAGAATTTTGGACAGAAAAGGGAGATTGGAGATGAAGCAGAGATTGTTAAGAATATTGGGATCGGCACCGGGTTTCTAAAGTGCAGGAGTGACAGCATCCGTTTTGAGGGGAGAGGGGACAATTCCAGAGGTGAGGGAAGAGTGGGTGATGAATGTGATGAGAGGGGCCAGAGAGGGAACAGCAGCTTTGACAAGGACAGGAGGAAGGGGGGCAAGTTGGCAGGTGGAAGTTTTTGATTTTTTTATGAGTTGGACAATTTCAGAAACAGGGGGTAGAGAGAATGCCGAGAGTGACTGGGGAGGAGAACCAATGGGAGGAAAGGAGGGTGGGTTAGCTGGTATGGATGGGATAAGTTGCTGATGGATGTTGGTGATTTTGTCAGAGAAGAAGGAGATGAGGTTATTGCAGGAAGCAGTAGAATACATGTGTGGAAGGAGTGAATCAGGCGGCTGAGTGATATTACTTAGTATGGAAAATAGAGTCTTGGAGTCTACTTCAAGATGGTTGATTAGACTGGAGTAGTAGGTGGATTTTGCTACTGAGATACGGTTTAATAGTGGGGGAGGTGAATGTAATGCATGTTCTTGTGAACAGTGAGACCAGTCTTCTTGAATAGACATTCCAGCTGGCGTCCTTGGACTTTCAGTTTTAGGAGGGAGGGGGTGAACCATGGTGAGGAACGGGTGAAGGTGACAGATCTGGTTTCGAGGGGGGCCAGGTTATCCAGGAGATTTTGGAGGAAACTGTTGTAATGGGAGACCAGATTGTCCGGAGTGGAAAAACTGTCAGCACTGGGGAGACAGTCAATACAAGCAGTGAGCTCCACGCACCAGGGAATTGTCCTGGAGAGTTTGAGGGATACAATGAAGGAAAGAAGCGTGTGATCCGAGTAGGGGAGAGCATCAGCCTTGTAATCAGCGGGAGTGAATCCAGAGCAGCATATTAAGTCCAGTGTGTGTCCTTTGGAATGTGTGGGAAAAGTCGCATGTTGTTGAAAACCAAAACTGTGAAGTCTGTGAAGGATGTGAAGTCTTGAGTCAGGGGATTGTTACTGTTGTCCATGTGAATGTTGAAGTCACCAAGCAGGATTACATTAGGAGAGAGTGTGGTAAGATGAGTGAGAAATGCAGAAAACTCAGTTAAAACTGTGGCAATGATAGTTGGGATAGGACCAGTAAGCTGTGAGACAATGGATTCAAATGAGTGTGAAGCTGGAGGGGAGACCGGCGAGAGTTTCCAAGTCTCGCGATTGATCATTGCAAGACCTCCTCCCCGGCCAGAGTCACGTGGTCGACAGAGGTAAACAAAGCCGGGAGGAATGGAGTCATTAAGTGACATATAGTCATTTGGCTGTTTCCATGTTTCAGACAAACAAAAGAAGTCAAACTTACGGTCAGCAAGGAGATCCTGGACAAGATGCGCGAGCGGATGTTAAGCAAACTGAAGGTGACGCTGACATAACCATGGTTACCAGGAGTGTTTGCCAAGTTAGCAAGCCTAACTAATATGCTGGAGTCAACAGTCCGGCCGGTGTTCCGAGGAGGGCGTCTAGATATGGACCAGATGGACTTGATCTGCCCCGTCTTGTCTGAGTAGAGCGACCGACGGGACCCTCAGTGGATGTATCTCAGGCAAAGAGGAACATCAATGTCCAGCGGGAGGTGCAGCTCAGCTGGCGAGTGTCCTGTCGCGTGGAAGCGGAGACGAAGCAGCTCAGCAACTAAGTACTGCAGGATTCCTGCTCAGGTGCAGCAGAAGCCAGTGTAGGTCCACAAGCGTAGGAAAAGATGAAAGGTATCACTTAAGTACTCACTCAAGTAACACACAGGATGACTCAGAATAACTTTTAAAATCCCAAAGACATAAATAAAATGTTAAAACAATGAACATTACAACTCCCCCCGGCGAGCAGCAGCAGCCAGTCGTGCCAGCATTTACGTCCGGAAGTGAGTGGGTAGCCACAGTCGTCTGGGGTCAATTGAAAGCAGACAAGCAAACTGTTTTTGTTGTTTTGTTTTTAGCACGAATATAAGATGGATCAAACACTGTTGTTGCAAATTAGTGCAGAAGTGCGTCAGGGAAAGGGGAGGCTGATTAAGACATTTCACACTTTACGCACAGGGCTATTTACACACAGAGACAATCTGAGGCTTGTTAGAAAGATCATAAACTGTCGTTTAACCAGCAAAAAACAGCAAGTCACTAACTTCAACCACTGACTCATGATGCTGTGAAGAATGGGTAGAATTTGGGGGCACACATGCTCAAAGGGCATCACGTGGATTAATATAGGACAATCACATTTACTAGCCAAGAAGCAACCGATCACTCACAAACCAGCTTGTAGTCTGTTCTCAACCATGCTGTTACTCAGAATGTACAAGTCCTATGTTGAACCAGGCCACCTCGTCACAATGTTGGTTAACTGCATTTGCACATCATATATGATCTGTACATTGATCGAATGAAAATGTTTCCAATTGCTCTCACTGCAAATTGCACTTTAATTTTGGCCTGTTCAGCTGCATTGTATACAGTATAATATAATATACCTTGTTGACATGCAGATGATTCTCTTGCACACCGCTGGCATGGCTCAACACAGGTCAACTGGCACAGTCCCGATTGCTGTGTTGCACTCCAAAGCCGGCCACAGCTCTGCACACAATTCGTGGAGGATTGCCCTCAGGAACCTAAAGCGGCTGATGAGCCTGTCATCATCATGTGAGAGTAAATCTTCTCTATCTCCAAACACGTGCTCTCTTCCTATTTTACCATCCGCAATATCTTCTAATAGAGCTTAAGCAGTTATTGTGTTTAACAATATGTTTTTCACTACTTTGGTCAAGCTTTTTATATTGACTCATGTAATTGCAGATACATGGGTGTGTTAATTATTCATCAGTGTTAAATGTCCATGTGTCTCTGGTGTGCAAAGCACTCAGTCTGATGACTAATTGTTTTCGTATTTATTTATTTAAGTTTCCCAGCATCTAAGTGTCGCCAAAGGACCAGAAACGTGCATAAGCCAGCCATGAAGTTGCCTTGAGGCACCAGACATTTCCACAGTCATTTCACTCTTGGTACATCTGAACATTGCCGTGAAAAAGAGTGTATGCCACGTTTTGGTGCATACACATCCTTTGTACATGAGGCCCCAGGTCTCTATGAAACATAGACAGTGTTTTTATCAAGGGTTTTTAATCCAACATCATAGTGAAGAAGCAGTTGTCATGTAAAGAGTCCATTCATCAGTGTTTCAAATGGCATCAGTTTTGCATTGTCCACTGCAACTCATGTAAACAACAGTGAGAATGTCTCCCTAGAGTGCCACTGCATGAGAGCGAGGTGGGAGCAGAGTGTGATCTTTCAGGGCCAATGGGCTGTTTCACCATTTCTCCTGTCCACACGGAGTCACCCTAAACACTATTTTCAAAAATCTCTGCCTTGGCTGGAGTTTTCAAAAATATGCATTCTCAGTGACCTAAATATTCATGTGTGGACAGAGGCCATAAACACTATAAAAAATGTACCTTGGAAAAAAAAAAACGTAAATAAAAATGCAAGAACACAGAAACACAAAGGATGTTCTGGAAACATGAGAACAAACATGAGGAAAGAGGAAGCAAGTCATAGGACAAACAGACAAAGAGAGCAGACACAGAAACTCACAGGTGACACTGACAAGAGTCACACAAGTGGACACAATCACAGTAACAAGGACACGACATGAAACACAGAGGAACATGGCACTCAATCAATCATGAGGAGCATGACATGAGGCAAGAAACAACAGGTTAAAGCAGAAAATACACTATGATTTCATCATGATTTTGACCTAAATTTCGAGATGCACAACTGCCTTTGCAGGCAGACAGTGTTCTCTTTCTCGCTGCTCCGCATGATATACGATCTTACTGATAATACAACAATTAATATGGCTATTGAGGAATACATTCGAGACACTCTTGTGTGTGATACATGAGCTGAAGCTGGTGTAAAACATGAAATACTTTTACTGATAAGTTTAAACAAATAGCATTGGACCAGTTGGTAAACAACTCAATGCTGTGTTTTTTTCAGATTGTAAATGGTTTGTCTGGGAACATCTCAAGAATACTCTTGACAAGTCAGATCAGAAGTGTCTGAACTGAGCTGGCTCTTGAGAGTTGATGTTATTGATTATTCACTGTGTCTTCCTAAACCTTCAGATTCAAACTCTAAGAAACACACATGGCGGATGGAGAGATGCAGCCAAAATAAATCTGTATTTTACAGCACCAACCCTCTGGAAATTTTATCAAGCTCTACTGTGAACCCAACTGAATCATTGAGGAGGGATTTCAACATCTGAATGAAGAGATTGTGAAAACTAGCTTGGAGCGCCGGTTTAACATGACTGTAGAGCTCCCTTGAGTCCTTCAATGAAATTTACAGCTGTTTAGGAGCTAAGGCTCCAGGATCTGTTAGGATCAGAAAGATTTAGGAGGTAATTCCAACTGCATCCAGCCACAATTTACATCACGACTGAGAGAGACTTATTTGAGAAAGCAACAGAAAGGGCGACATGTGGGCACAGCAGGTAGTGCACATGCCTCACAGCAAAAGGTTGTGGGTTTGATTCCTGGGTCGGGCAGGGCCTTTCTGTGTGAAGTTTGCATGTTCTTCCTGTGCATACGTGGGTTCTCTCTCTGAATGGTTGTTTGTCTCTCTTTGTGACCCTGCGATCGACTGGCAACCGGTCCAGTGCTGCTCTGCAGCATCCGATCAGTGAGTGATAATCCAAAAGCATGTAGTTGTGTCAATTAACATGTTTCTGTGGAGTAAGCACTCATGTATCCTCAAGTTGTAGCTTCTCTACTCCTTGGTTTGCATAAAAGATCCATGAGATGATCTTTGACAAAACTTTTATAGACTACTTCTGGTTCCAACAAGGAGAGAGGGTGCTACAATTAGTGAAGTGAGACAAGGCAAAACTCTCCCTCTGACACTTGTTTTATTCAGTGTTATAATTCATTTTATCAAACCCCGGCAGTGTCTTTCGAGAAAATATACATGGAATTCAGTGTCTGCCATGGACAGAGAGCAGAGGACAAAGAGAAAGGCGTACTCTGATCCCTTAAAGACCAGGGTACTGTGAATTAACAGTTTTACACCACCACGTAAACACTAGTGAGTATAAAATCGTACTAATTATAGCACTTTGATACAGAGCCCCTAAGGTGCCACGGAGAAAAAAGATATATAAATCTCGCGCATGAGATTCTAAAACGTGCACATGATATACTAAAATGTGCGCACGATATATTAAATCCAGCGCACGTTTAAGATAAAATTTTGAAAAACAACAAAGGGGTGCATATCTTTGCTGAGGAATTCCCGACATTTTTAGCAGAGCAAAATGAGAAAACCGACATATGTTACGTAGCCCCCCAAAATTTTGGGGGGTATTCAGTCCCCTTTATTTGACTGTAGACAGGGATAGCAGATAGGCTTTTGAATTTAGGTGAGAGGGAGCAGAGGAGGACACCTGACAGATGGGCCCCAGTGAGGAATTGTATCCAGACCGGCCAAATATACTGCTTAACACTCCACCAAACCAGCACCCCAATCTTGCAAATTTGACAGAGTCCAGGATTTACATGCGGCATAGCCTCACCATCAAAATGAAATCATGTCTTCCTTGTGCCATGAACAACCATCCCTGAAAATCTACCAGAATCATTTGAGAATTTTTAGTTGTCCTGCTCACAAACTAGCCTTGCAGAGCAGACGGACCTGCCTGATTCTGAAATCTTGCCAACTTCAATTGTCCAGTGACAACACTCGGCTAAATGCTTAATGGCCCAATTAGGGAATAGAGGTGCAAGCTGTGGACATGACAACACCAGGAAGTGACTGCATGTTTGAAAACAATGGCAGCCTCTGAAGTGGTCTCAATTTCTGTGTTTTTTTTTAAAGAAATGAACTCATTTTTTCTTTAAAAGAGGAGGAAAGAATGCTGCTTGAAACTTGAGAAATGAAAAATCATGTTTTTGCTCTTGACTTGACTGGGGATCACTGCTGGGAAACTGGGAGAGAATGCTAAATACTGTGGAATATTTTAATGTAAGACAATATTCTAAGGCGGTTAACATTTAGTTAAAGTGAAAAAATAGTCTACTGTGCCCATTAGACATCTACTTGAATTGTTTTGATAATCAGGATAATATGGATACACACACATTCTTGTGCAAAAACCTTTAAATGTAGTATGTATCCAGTATGTTAACATTGTTTTTCATAATATTTGTAAACAATTTTTAAATGAAACTACTACCAGTATAGTTTTAATGATAGCTACAAATCATGGCTCGTACCTGGATCACCATTTCTCATTGGTATGTTGAATGCAGGATTTCATGAACACATTTAAGTAGTTAAACTTTGCGCTGAAGTCCATTCACACTTAAAAAAAACACTGACTAGATTTTCAAGTCAATGAGCGAAACCTGCACAAAACTCCAACATGATAGGAATGAACTTCTTACATTTTGTAGGTCAAAGGTCAAGAGAATGGTGTTTTTTGTCATTCTTTGCTTGTGAATGTAGTATCTCAATAGCTATATGAGATTTTGGTCAAACCTTTGCATATTCGACCTCTGGCACTAAATGACAAGCTTATCAGATTTTGAAAGTCAGATGTAAATTTCAAAACTTTTGTGAATTCAAATCTCAAAAACGCTTCCTTGGATCATTCCTAAATGTTGTACATATATCTGTCCTTGGACTTCTGTCAAACTAAAATATCCACTCTTGACTTGACAAACAACTGATAAAATTTAAAGTTATTTTTTGTGGGGGGGCTTTTATGGCCTTTATTATATAGGACAGCTGAAGATAGACAGGAAAGCGGGTGAAGAGAGTGGGGATGACATGCAGCAAAGGGCTGGGGCCGTGATTCGAACCAGCAGCCGCTACTGGGGGTTGGCAGCCCCCGTACATGGGGCGGACGCTCTACCAACTGAGCTAATGTCCGCCCCACAACTGATAAAATTTGATAACTATATGGTCAGAGAACATATAAGGTCAGAGGCCAAGCAACCCACCACTTTGCTTTCACTCTCTGTGAGTGCATGTCTAATGGAGGAGTAAACCACCATGCAGTAGTTCAGCATAATGCAAGCATACAAAATTTCCTTTAGAATAGTTTCTTGAGACATGGACCTCTATTTGTCCTTCATTGTGAAAGTGTATATGTCTGTGCCTAATTATACTTTCTTAGGCTCTTATTGATCCAATCAAGGTTCAAATCAAGGCTGACAGTCAACACAGATTAGCTAATTGATCACACACTTCCGTGTGCGGACTGTATGTCAAGGAAAGGGAGGGAAGAAAAGGATGGGTGGGCCCTGTCCCTCATTGACTTTGTTGCTTTGTCATTCATAGACACCCCCTTCCTTTCCCTTATGTTGTTGTTATCTTCATGATAGGCTGAAGTGGCCTACACCCAAACACACTCATACAGAGGAAGGGAGAGCTTGTTTCATGGGGAAATGTATATTAGCCTCTGTTTGTGCTTGAATTGATTTTCTGTTGTCCAATTTGCAGACCTAACAGAAGCCTAATCTCTCGCTGCCCCCTCTGTATTAATGACAACACTTTCTTCCTCAGCAAGGTGACAATTATGGTAGTGTCGTGTGTGTATGTGTGTGTTGTGTTAAATTAGATAATTGGCGTTAGAGGGCACAGCCTGTGGGCTTTTCTTTGTCTTTATTGGTTTCCCCTTTTGTGTTAAAATGTGCAGTTAGACAAACACAACCTTTTTGAATAATTGATGATTTGTAAGCAGCAGAACAAGAACTGATCAGAGTCTAAGGAGAATCAGCAGAGACTTGTGATCAGCAAAGATTTGTGTGTGTTTTCACACTGGCCTTTGCAGTTTGCTTATCACTGAAAACCAGATTATTAACCTGACATGCCAGATGGACAGTTCCATATATCGACCATGGAAATATTTCACTAGTCCAACTGGAAAAGAGCCATTTGAAAAATGTTTTCAGAAGCGGAACCTTCAAAAACAAAAGCAACGTGTATAATTGGACGATCATTTGGCTCATCACACACATCACAGACCAATCCACATGAAGCAACGCTGCTACGTTATGATTTAGCAGCTGGTGCTGTTGTTAGCCATTAGCTTAAACTACCCTAGACTATTGTCTTATATGAAATTTTACCATACAAATGTATCATTTAACACTTATTTGTGACATGAACCTGGTCAAAGACAATCCCTACCAAATTCTCCTGGTAAACTTCTGAGGAGAGCATATTTCACCTTGTACCACTACTGAACCATGATGACCATAGACTAACCTGGCATGTCCCTGGAGGATTTCTGCATTATCTCCCAATTTCCCAGCACTGACCCCGGGAGAAGAGCAAAAACATGATTTCTTGTAAGAAAAACTTCAAGCAGCGCTTATGCTCCTCTTTCAAAGAATACATTGTCTATTTCTGATAAAAATGAAAAAAAAACATATATTTAGACCACTTCAGAAGACACTATTGTTTTCAAACTGCTCTGCAAGGTTACCAGATTACCTGTGTAACCGTGCGTTCACACCAAAAGAGGCAAAAGAGGCAAAAGCAGCAAGCACGCCCGAGAAAGCAGACAGCAGCCAAAGCGGCCAAATATTTTAGCCGCTTTGGCCGCTTGTCACGTGACTGACGTCAACGTAAAATCTTGCTTGTCATTTAAAGGAGCCGCGCATCGGACTTCTTCATAGCAACAGCTGCTTGCTGTTGTTCAACTTCAGTTTAAAGCATAGCATGAACATAACGTAAAATCACCATCTAATCAGTCACGAGCGGATTGACAGGCAGGAAGCAATTTACAAAGGAGATAATATTGATTTATCCACAACATGAAACTTTTACAGTTTTGCAATATACTAAAATCCTGTGGTGGTAAGGAGCGCGTATTTGCACAGTGTGTGCAAATTAAACCCCTGCACAGCCCAATGCGTATTCCCCGTTCCAAAATAAAACACAACCAAAATAAAACAATAATCTCAATGTTCATTAAACCAAAATCATACCTGGCGCGCAGTCCGGTATATGAAGCCTTCCACGGAAGGATCCAAAAGGATCCAGCGGGAGACTGTTTGATAATAAAAGTAACCTTTCTTTCAGTAGAATCGCTCATCATTTCATTCCAACTATCAGTCAGATTGATGAACTGCAACCTCATCAAGATATTTTAGCCCACATCAAGCTCAGTATCGATGTTTTGGCTTCTTCTTTGTGGTCTAAAGAAAATTACTTCACAGCTCCATTTTTAGATTTTAATTAGTATCCCACATCTGATGCAAATGTATGGATTCATTTGCTGTGTTACATCAGCCTTCATCTACATACCATTGAGATAACTCATTTACGTTAGAGGGATAACAGAGCTCTAGTTATACATTCTGCAGCTCATCTGTTTCTTTAGATTATCATAAACACCATATGAGGAGTTAAAAATGGATATTTTGAACTATAAGAGAAAATGCAGATGAGAGAAAATGTGAAGTGGAAAGAAGATTCAGCATTTACAAAACAAATATGTGGAAAACTCCTGCTGCTGGCATTAACACTATTAACAGCTGTATGTACTCAGACATCGATACACTCAGAAAGCTTCAGCCTGGGAGCAGGTGGGCCATTAACAGCTCATAAATTTGGCTTTAGTCAACCTCATCCTACTCAGTGCTGATAGATGGAAACAAAAGTGCCTGTCATCTTAAAGAGTGTAAGAGGAGAAAAATTCTAAGAAGTAAGTAGACAAAACTTTTTGAGCTCAATGTGCAGGGTGCTGGAAACACACATGAAGATTGTATTTGATTCAGAATTCCTGTTATGTATTCAATATATGTCTCCCTTGTTCCTCTCACTGGCATTTACATTCTCACCTCTGCATAAACCCAACTTTAAATATTACCAGAGTCAGAGCCAGAAGGATCTGTGAGTTCATATTTCATTTAGTCTGACAGATTTGCTTAAAGTCTGGCCAATCAAAGCCCTTTATGTAACATTAGGTGGGTTTGATATTACTGCAGGGGAACATCATTGAGGAGTGCTTTTAAACAGCCCAGATAGCTGCCTCCAGTGTGGATTTTTTTTAATTACTTTGGGTGATTTACATAACTACCTGAACAGAAAGTCAAAATAAAAGAAAAGATCAGTTTTGATGACGAGTTTGAGATTCAAGAAGCGGTTTCGACAGCATGAGTTTAGGCAACCCTGTGGATATAGAATGATTTATTATTAAAATGTATATAATCCAGAAATTCATGCAAAGATAGAACAGGGGGTTTCAAAGCAGTGTGACAAAAGGCTGACAGAATGGACAGAAGAAAACCAAATGATGAGCCGAGGCAAAACTGTTTGCCTTTCAAGCTAAGGTTGCTTCATGCTTTTAACTCAGTCAGTGTTCAGTATTAACAGAAATTAGAAGGCTTACTATGCCACATCCTGGATACCTCTTCAGAAGTCCCATAAAGGAAACACAAGATTAGAGTCAAGCTTGCTGTGGATTTGTTGTTCCCAGTTCTGCATCCACACTGATAGTGCTCTCTTCAGTTTGTTTGATTTGTTTTGTGTGACTTTTTTAATTTATATTATATTATTAGCCCTGCCCAGGCAAAGGGACTTGTAAGAAAAATAGGATATAAATTAGATGTGTTTATTGCAGTGTAAAATTACGCAGGCATTGTTCTTTTTACCCCCGCCATGAGGTTATGTTTTCACCAGGGTCTGTCTGTTCTTGTCTGTTTGTCTGTTTGCAAGATTACGCAAAATCTACTGGATGGATTTACATGAACATTTCACAAGATGTGCGGTTTGGTTCAAGGAAGACATTTCATTTTAGTGCAAATCTGATCTGAACAAAAGAATGACATTAATAATAGGAAATCCCATCCATTTACATCATTATGGGAATTGTAGTTTATTTGCAAATTGACATCAATCTTTGTCAATCCAATGTCACTACGTTTCCCAGCTTCCCCTCCAATGCCAGCGGAGAAGTTTGGCTAACACAATGGCTAACAATAGCCTGGTAGATTGTCAAATTGTTTTCTGACTTTTTAACTGGAATGCCGCTAACTCGGAGATCACATCATTCACACTCCCAACCTCGTAGCTACGATGTAAATCGAGTGCAGCATTCTCCAAATAGATGGACATGAACGGGCAATCTGCTGTCCAAACGGAGCAGAAAAGTCACTGCTGTAACTGAGGTGCTTTTCTATTTTTTTTTCTATTTCAGAAAAATCACATAAAACTGTTTCTCCATATAATCAGAAACACAAACAAGGGATTAAAAAAAAAAACTCAAGCAGACAAAATGAAAAAAAAACCCACACAAATGTACAATTAAATTATCTTGTAACTATAATAATATTCATGATATTCCCCTTTTTTCCAATTTTTATGCAAAGGATGTTTTATTTCATATTTTTTCCCATGTCCAACTGATGTTATGGTTTAACCTGTGTAACAACAGTAAGATTGTCACATGAAGAGTTGAGAGAGGTGATAATAATCACAGAGATGGCGAGTATATGAGGCAACAGTGATAAATGGTACTTCGGTCATGATCAGAGTCTTCCCATGTTCAAATCATCCTGGCCCTAAGAAAATAACCAAGTTGTGTGCTGAATGTTTGAGCACGTTATTAAACCTTTGGAGAAGGTATAAATCAGTGCAACGCTGGGTTGAAGTCAAATGGAATATTTTCAACCCAGAATATATTGTAGCTCATGTCAAAGCCAATCTCCATATCAGACTTAGGGGTGGGAAGGGAAAAGTGAGGGCAGGAAAAGAGTAAAGGACTGAAAACTGATTTCTACTTCTGTGTCTAAGCATTGCTATATAACCTTTGCCCAAGGCCCACACAACCTTGTAATGACAGAGGATATTATGTCTATTCTATATCCCTATGCATACACATCAACAAAAATCAGAGCATCAAAACACAATTACAAGCCCTGAGATTGTTTTGCTGCACAGCACCACTTAACTGCCCATGTACCATAATATGATCAAACCACTATAGAAAACAACTGTAAATATGAAATTTACTTGCTGTTATATCATAAATTTATGTCTTCATTCATATATTTTGCAGTTGACAACAACTGCTAAAATCTATCCTCTGTCTTAACTGGTGAAGTAGTTGTGCACTTCCAAGTACTTCAAATTTGGCTCATTATTTTGATCCTTATTTTACTATTTGGCCCATCTCTGACAAATTGCTGCCTTGTAACAAACAAGCAGATAATGTTTCAGGCCCAAGACCTTTTTTTCTGCCAACTATTGTCTTGGTGGAGTATTGCAGAGTGACATAAGCACACCAACACACAAGTATAAATGCTCAAGACAGCATGGGGGCATAGGTTCAGCATTCCTCTTATGCAAAAGTATAAATCAGACTTTAGGGATAGATGTGTCTGAATAGAGTAATTTTTTGTCTGAATATTTGCATTGGAAACCTTTTACAGGGAGCCGAATAAACTTCGGAGATCCTCTTTGAAACCAGCAGACCTCAAAATCAAGACTAGTAATAATAAAAAGAAATAGAAGTACAGGACATAACTCGGTGTTCCTCAGCAGCCAGGCACTCTATACCTGCTGCCAAAGTTCACAGAATGGCATAGACTCAAGTTCAATTGAGATCCCTTATACGGATGATTTCTACCTGAAGTCTGAATATGGTCTTTAGAAAATTGATATAAGTAAAATGTTGCTAATAGTCTCCAGGAACATACTGTTCTCACTCTGTCCTACACAGCATTTAAATCTCATCCAACTGTCTTTCTTTCCAAAAACATGCTTTACTGTGAAAACTATTTGTCTTCACTCTTTGTTACTACTAACAGTAGCTTCTGTCACTTTCTTTTATCCTTGTTGACTTGATCATCCATTTTCTTTCCTCTCTTTGTTGCTCCTCCAAGTAAAAGCTCAACAGCCTGTTCCTTCCCATCACACTCACTTTCTACACAGATTTGCCTCTGACAGTGTGATTTCCCTAGAGAAGAGCTGCCTCCAATAAATGCCATATCTGTTTCTTGTTTGGATTGGCAGTAACTAAATAAACGTTGTTGATGTGTGCACATTTTATTTGGCTGGATAGTGAGGCTTGGTCCCTGAGGGAAAATAAGCTTGTAGAAATTATTTTGCAACAGGGGAAACTATCTTGCTGGTGGAAATAAAATTAAGGAACATTCAACGAGGCCAAAAACCTTGAAGTCTATTGTCCGTTTTTATACACCTGCCAACAGAGCAAAATATTTTAAAAATTCTAATTAATGAGAAATTTATTTGAAGGACTGTTTTGTGATTAATCCAACTGCACTGTCACTAACACATCCCTTGACAGAAACTTTTTACCTAGTAATTACAATAGGCATGGGGAGCACCTAAAATAAGTCTGAAGTATATCTGTAAAAAAAACTAAACTATACATGTGTGTGTGTGTGTGTATATATATATATATATATATATATATATATATATATATATATATATATATATATATATATATATATATATATATATATATATATATATATATATATATATATATATATATATATATATATATATATATATATATATATATATATATATATATATATATATATATATATATATATATATATATATATATATATATATATATATATATATATATATGTATGTATGTATATGGCACAGTCCTGTACTTTAATGTCTGGGTTGTATCCTGTCTGGGTTTTATTTCTTGTAAATATGACCATGCAATCTTTGTCAAACACTTTCCAAAGTATTACACACCTATCTGTCAAGGAATTGTCCCAGTGAGTGTGGACCCAAAGCGGAAGACCAGGGCAACATAAAAGTAAGCAACAGTTTATTGGTTAAGGCAATCCAACACATCCCTCCAATGCACAGGTAAGTATTCAAGTGATCAAGGTAAGTATATACAATTGTGGCAGGGTGAGAGCTCTAGGAGACACTATGGAGTGAGGGAGCAGAAGGCAGAGGTCATTATGAACAAGTTGAAGACAAAAAGCAGCATTAAAAAACACTCTTGTCTGAAGATAGACCTTGAGCAGGGAGACAAAAGGCATACCCCCAAATTCCACATAACGCAAAAGCACCATTGCGCTCTTGCTCTAGCAGACAAACCCCACTGAAAGCGGCACCCCGAGAATTTTAGGTAATTTTAATTTTCATCAGACTTAACCAGTAAGAAAAACATATATGATTTATTTGAAAACCAAATGACATCATTTTACATAAATTCATTCTTTCAGACCAGTTAAACCTAATTTTATGGCTGTTCAATAAATCTAATCAGTTGGCTCCAGGTTACATTCATGATAGATGTTTGATCTCAACATTAGAGTGACCTCCCTATGCATTCTTACTGGTTATTGCTCCATAATAGATACTTTTACAACCACAATGACAAAAGGACCCTCTTGAAAATGAGATGGCACATTTCATGGGGTTAACTTCATATAAATTTATATTCAGAAGAGACAAATATGATGAGGACAGATTTATGAGCTGGTCCGCTTAACTTTAGTCCCTTGTCTCTAACCACCTTACTTTCTTCACTCACACCTCCAACACGGCTTTGCTGGTGGCTGTTCAACATGAGACTGGCTCCTAGGTTTCCAACTGCAATTTTTTTTTTTCTTGGCAAAGTCATTGTAAGCCTCCCATAAATGCACTACACTGTGGGTTGGCTGGGTGCTGTGCTCCCGGTGTATTCATGTAGGGTTTGGACGTCTATATGCAAGCATGTGCAACCGTAAAATGAAAGTATGGCTCCAGTCTGCTATTGTAAAATGTCTTCAATGTCTTCAATGTCTTTTTATGAATTGACACTAAACAAATACAGATAATCGATCGATTAAATATTGGTATTCATTTGTGATGGGCCCTTTTGATGGCATGAAGTGAGTTTTCTAACGCCTATGGTGCACAGAGTGCTTTTGGGTGGTTCAGTCTATGTCTTGTTATTTTGATGATGAATGTTCTTGGTGCAAATCCAGCCACAGGGTGCAAAAGGGATGGATTATGTGCTTTGATTATAAAAGGATCTGTATGTGTAACCTAATCAAACCAATCAGTTAGCTATCATTCCCTTTAAATCAGTGTATGCTGGGTGGATTTTGGATGGATAAAGTAATTAATGTCCTTTGTTGGGCTACTATACTCCAAGTAAACACAGAGTACTGTATGAGGCATGTCAGTGTTTATAGTCAAGTGCATTAATCATTGAAGCATCCAGTGAATAAAAAACAGACAGGTTTATGTTTATGATCAATCTGTTTACTTACATCAATGCCAGGTCAATATCCCACACTGCCCCTGACTGACAGCCCATATGGAAAAAACGACAGGAGAATGAGCTTTTCTCCAGTCTTACTTGCACATGGAGTGGAGCATTTTACAACAAAAGCCCCCTCCTCTTGCACTAAATAGTATTTCAAAATTGTCTCATATTTAAACAGTCAATGTACACTTTATCAAGCAAGCTATTTCCTAATTTATCAAATACAGACAGTTCTTAACAGTGTCTGACCCCTTTATCTAAGTTGTTGTGTAAGTACTTTTCTATATTACTTATATGAACAGCATTATGTTACTCAGTAAGAACACTCATGCATACATATTTCAATAGTCATGCCTATGGAAGTTATATAACTTACAATGATAAAGCAATATATGCACTTTTTCCTTCAATCAAAGAGACATGTTGGCTTCTAGCAAATTATTTCCTCCTTTACCTGCATGAATCCTTGCCTCTGTGCTCTACTGCTTGCATAAAAAACACAGATTAGCCTGTTTGATCTGTAAGCATAATAACTGGTGAGATTTAGTTGTATGTATCAAAATATTTGCAATGTAGCTCCATGCTTTGACAACATCTTGAATCCTGTGCGTGTTTTCTCTGGTTTATTGAGCACTGTGTGCGCTATTAAGCCTCTTGCCCTACTTATCATTCAAGTTATCCAACTCTCAAACAGCAAACCATGGCTACTGGTTTTCACTGAGGTACAATGAAAAGAGGCACACTGCTCTTCATCCCATTACAAACTTTCAACTGACTAAAAACAAATGCCCTGATGTTTAACAGTACAACTGTTCTGCTGTGCATCCCATGAGAATGAAGCAAGCTCAGGGAAGTGTGTGTTTTGATCTCACAGACATGTGCTTGTCCCTTCTCCAGCAAGCATGCATGCTTCTCAGCATGTTAGCCGCTCATAATTGCAATTGGTCAGCTGCCTCTGAGCCCTCCCTTTATACGTGTGCATTCATGGCTCTTGATGAGACAAACTTGGATTGAGTTACCCTGTTGATAATTCACGTTGTGCTATCGATTCTGATTGCCATTGTTGGGGTTAGTCAATCCCTGATAGATGTGGCTTACCCAGGGTAACCACACTTCGTGCTATAGGCCTCTGGTTTGTTTGTCAACCACAAACATCTAACATGTTTTATCCATCAGCCTACTTAAATCCATGAATTAACTTACTCTGGGTGCCTTTCATCCGAGTTGTCTGGGGTTTCTAAATTTCAATTTATATTTTTAGTGGTTTAATGTCTTCTATTTATATCTTTAAATTTCTAGTATCCTGAAAACTCTTACAGACATATCCTGAAGCAAAGCCTCCCATGCTGCCTGGACATATGACTCAGAAAAGATTCTCAACTCCAGTGGTCCAACTTTCTGGGCAATAGTTTGCAGCTTTTCATGAAGTAGTAGTGATTAACCAGAAAAGAGGGATTACAAGACTACAGATGCAGGAGAACTCTTCACTTTCCCACAGGGGCTTGTCCTTTTACTTTTGTTTCTGCCTATTTCAGCTTCTCTTCTGTGTTCACACTTATTTTGTTACATCGTTCTTATTTTCCCTCCTGCCTTGTTTTTGCTGCCTCAACTTTTACACGCAGCTATTCTCATGTGAATCACACTTTCATTTCCAGACAGACTGGCAGACATGCTGATTCCTCCGTTCTTTAATGTTGCTCAAAAAGACTTTGGGAAACGAAGCACAACTGGTGAGAAGGCAGTGACTTAGCAGAGGAAAAGATATTGTAGTAGAGGAGTAAAGAAAAGCTGGGATTAACGGCAGTGCTTGTGTTGACAAGTGTATAATGTGAGAATTATTTTAACAAACACTTCTTAATGCTGACTTATGGTTTCCTCATCAGTTGCAGTGAATTAAGAACAAAAGAATAAAAAAAGAGTCAAGGAAGATAAACCGGGGCACAGAGACATGTATGAATCTGCTGAAGGTTGTTATCAAGTTTTAGCCATTTTGGATGGCATTTTAAACATGACCAGTTGATCATCAGGGTTCCTTAAATGTGGGTGGACAGGCAACATAAAAAGGCATTAGCAGCAATGACCGATTTCTCAAATGAGATCGGTACAAATGACTGTCTGCACTTGCATTGCTACAATCAGTGTAGAATTCTTTGTTCCCTCAAACATGGTTTTGACAGACGGGGCGGACATTAGCTCAGTTGGTAGAGCGTCCGCCCCATGTACGGGGGCTGCCAACCCCCAGCAGCGGCTGTAGGTTCGAATCCCGGCCTCAGCCCTGTGCTGCATGTCATTCCCCCTCTCTTCACCCGCTGTCCTATCAAATAAAGCCAATAAAAAAGCCCAAAAAAATAACTTTAAAAAAAAAACATGGTTTTGACAAATTTAATGGCACAGTGGCCTGGGTCAACACATGACTCATTCATCCTGATGCACAGCTTCTTCATCTTCATCTTCTTTGGTTTCAGTAGACTATTACGCGTCCAAGAGGTATCGCTGCCCCCTTTGACACACAGCAGTGTCCAGAAAGACTGCAGACTTGCGATGCCAAAACACTCATGAGGTACTTGGATTGACCATTCATGGAAATGTGTGGATTTCTTTCTGGTGCATGCCATTTTCAACTTTTGGGAGCACGTTCACTTTTAGTATGGATCCTATGAGATGTTTTATAAATGAGGCCTCAGATCTGATTTTGTTCTGTCTGCATGGTCATTATGTTTAAACTTTACAAAATTAAGAAATTCATGTTGAACAAGACCATTGTATGCATGTTTGTGTTAGCAGTGATGTGTTTACCTGTGGTTTCGTTATGTCTCCATTCCATATTAAAATTTCATTAACTGCTGCTGATCCCATTATCCCCACAGGCTTATTGCAGTTATAGCATCATCGTATGATTGCATTTGCTAAAGCTGATGGGAAGTCTTGTTGCAATGATCATTTAAATAATTGTAATTTTATACTTATTCAGATTCTTTATTTGTACTGAGCAGCTGGATGTAAATACATGTAATCAACATAATACTCTTTCCCTGTAAAACTTGTTTTATTTACCATTTTATAGTGAGAATTCCTGCTAGTCTGGTTTAAAAGCATGTTTTACATGAGAGAGTTTGTTGTGACTAATGTGAGAGAAAATGCAGCTGAGAGCAAAGTGGATGAGTCTCACATCCCTTATTTTGCCAGCAGTTATTCTGAAAACCATGATTTACATGTAAAGGAAAAAGAGAGAGATTATCTTTTTTTTTTTCTTTTACTGATCTATTTTTTTATTATTATTTTACTGGACCAATATTTTGCTTTAGGTTGTAACAGGACAGTTGATTTTACCAGTAAATGAGGACAATTAATTCCGTAATTTTCAGGAACTTTTACTATTGTAAACTATTCATATGAAAGTCTATCAGTTACTGGGAATGATCAGGTGATGAAACAATCTCGTCTGATGCTTTGACGCCAACCCATGTAGAGCAAATACTTTTGCCCTCCTTGTACCTGAAACATCTTGACTTTGAGTTAGAAGGAGGTAAAAGAAAAACAAACAAATCATAAATGCAAAACACAAACTTCCAGCACTGCCTGCAGCCTTGCACTGAGACATGGCAACAAGAATAGCCCATTAATTGGTACAGACCTGAGGGGGACTCCACATGCGTACCTATCAGTGATAAGTGGGTAATAACGGTATTACCCCTTGCTTGACCGTGCCTTTCACAGCAGATCAAGCTGCTCACTTTGTTTTCTGCTGGATGCACGCGGCAGCTCCATTTGGAGATACAGTGGCCTTTATACTAGAGTTTAGACCATCTCAAACTGCCATTAGAAGTTGCTCATCACCTTTTGTTTCAATGCAACCCTGCTTCTTTGCAGGTTTTGGTGTGCCGCCAGTTACCCAACTCAAAGTGCAGATAATGTTTAAAATGCTCTGCCTTCTCATCTACTGTAAACTAACAGCAAAAACCTTAGCTCTTCATCAGCAATTCAGAGAGTTCAGTTTTGATGCATCTGTTACATTCTCTTGACTATTTCTGGTCCAGTGCCCCAAAGATAATCAATAATGAATCATAACTGTATCACCAAACATGATCTGTACATAAAAATACCATTTTTAAATAACCACATTTTTAGCTATACCCCGACAGTGCACAACAATTTCCATACAACTCAGTACTATTATCTACTAACTGAACAGATTTTAGAGTAAAAAGCCAAGAATGTTTATCATGTTTTCCATTTGCCCTCATCTGAGGAAACAAACCACATCCTCATTTTTATGTCTGCCTGAGTAATGAGGCAACTTTCGAAATCAAATCTAAGATTAGCTATAGGTTGCCTCAGCCTTGAGCAAATTTAGACATGGTACAGTTTGAACTTCAGATCTCACCTATGATGAAGTTAAAGCTCTAGTATTAGATGGAGTGTGGAACCAGCTGAGGAGGTTACAATACAGGCTTGTGTTGTCATTTAATTCTTACATCAACCTCATGGTGGGTATAAAGTCCTCTGTAAGATACAGCAGCCATGCTGTACTGCTTTTGAGTCCTTAATAACTTAAAGGGTAAGTAGGACAACAAATAGCAGTGAAACAAATTATGCAGCTCTTGGTCTGTTTCAACTTATGCTCTCCATTTCCCTCTACACTTGGAGACAGAACTGAAAAATCTAAATATGCTTTTTACTAAGAGGTCAAATTCCGGCAAAATGTCACATCAGCTCCAATATTTTTCTTCGTTTGAAAATTATCCTCTGGCAAAGATAAACCTCTGCTTTCAGCAGTACAAAAAATAAATAATAGTAAAAAACACAACTAAGGTTTCAACAGTATTTTCCATATTGTGGAGAGCACCAGTGCTTCTTTAGTGTGGACTTTGCTTGAACTTCAGACACACCTTGCACATGGCTGGTGCAATTTCTTAGTCTGGATATGAATGCACTATTTGTGTTATGCTGTCAAAAGATTCTTAAGCCCTTTTCTTTCTTACCTGTATTTGTCCATCATTCTGAGATCAGTATGTGAACACCTGTCTCACTGAGAGATCCACTCATGATTTCTTTCACTCTCTATCTCATTTGTCATATTCAGTCTTCAGCTCTACTCTATGATCTTCCCTCATCAGCACCTGCTTCTTTTTTATCTGACCTCTCCTTCCCAACCTCCATCTTTTGCATCTTATCTCCCTCACAATGATCGTATATCACTGAAACAAAGTGGAACAAGAGAAAAGGGCTCATGTCTGGTTAAGACAGAAGAAAGACCTCCTTGAGGCTTAACAGTAAATTTATCAAAGATTTTTCTAAGACTGTGTCATTGAACCCTTGCAATGGTACAGTTAAAATTCTGTTCGCATACTCTCAAGCCTGCAGTCAAACTTATTCACACATCTGTATTTATGTTATATTTTTATTTGGTGGCACAAAATGTGATGGAGGGTAAAAATAGACTTGTGTTATTGCTGAAGTTATCAGACTACAGTTTAAAGCATCCTTATACTGTCAGCTGCTATTCTAAAGACTGTGCGCACAAATACCAACAGATTAATTTTAAAATGGGTAGAGTCATGGGTGATGTACTAACAGATTATGTCACAGTAAACAGCATTAAAGAATAACCGCCTGCTTTATTCATTTTATTCAGGGGTCATGAGATGCACCATCCCCACAAGACTGCCAGGTTTTAATATTAATGCAAATATTTGTTGTGAAAGGCACACATTCACACACATGCACACACACACTGACACAAACACACACACTATCACACCGACATACACACTCATAAACATAAATACCTTCTTTTTCTTCATAGAAAAGGGTCTATCTCACTTTTTCTCAGAGAGTAGCAGTTCAATTTTGGGAATTCTGCTCAGGAGCCAGTTAGGATCTTTCCTATTCTGTTACTCTAGTCAATACTAACTCCTTCACTGGTTGAACAGATAACTGTTCATAATTATGAAAAAATGCAAAAATTAAATACTGCAATAGAAAGTTCAGTTGTCCAATGTAATCAATCAATCAATCAATAATCAATCAAACAAACAATCAATTAATCAATTAATCATTCATAAACTGGCTTAGTGTAAAAAAGAATGTATTTCTTTAATATCTGATGACCAAAAAATGACAACAGACTTTGGCACAGATTGCTTTGTCTAACATGATTTTGCCCTAAATGTTTGACCACATAGATGATATTTTACCTGCTGTTGAAACAATAGATGCAGCATGTTAGTCTGTAGAAAGTGTTTGGGAATGTGGCAACCCTTTCAAGAACAAATTAGACAGGTGATTGGATGATCGTTTTGTCAGTCACATCCATTACCAACCAATCAGATAATGTAAAGTCCTACTGTAAAGGACAGAACGTGAGCCACACCATCTCTAGAGAAGTTTGTAGTGCGGGTTTTGTTTTTCAGTTTATAAAGAAATGTGGCCCAGATCTAATAAAACTGCATTTGAAACTGTTACAATCTATCTTAATAACTGTGAAAGCAGTCACTTCCTGATGTTTTTTTGCTTGAAACTTCAACCTCTTCCTGCTCCAAAGGACCATTCAGCTTTGGGACACTCACAGTCTTGTAGAGTGGAGCATGACAAGATGGATCCTCCTGATTACAAACATAGAATCAGGCATATCCATCTGCACTGCCAGGTTAGCTACATGTATTACTCAAATAAATATCTGAAAATGGGTGTCAAATTAGTTTAAACTGTGCAAATTGTTGATTTGAAAATGAGTTTTTTCCCAATGGTTGAATTGGATTCCACCCACACTGTTTTTTCTGCTTTTATAGTGAAACATTGAATGCATAATAGAACAAACACACATAATGTTGACAAACATAGCACGTTTTCAACAAAGAGAGGCACCTTAAAAGTAAAAGTAAAGTTGTTGCTTACCTTGGATGTGAGGCGAATCATACCACCTAGCACCTCCAAACAGTTTCTTAAATGTGTAAAAGTACAGCATTTTACCAGCTACTCCTACTGTCCTTGCACACTGGATGTTCCTTTTGGTTTGGATTATGTATTTCATTTTGCTGTTTAAATATATTAACTAAACAATTGACTTATGGTCCAGATCATATATATATATTTCTATATATTCTGAAGGGCAGAATTAGAGCAGTACACCAAGTTAAGGAAAATAATCCCAAATGCAAAAAGTTCTTCATTTTTACATGAGGACTGCTTATGCCATGTAATTAGCTGTGAATAAAAAATGTTAAACATAGCCCCCCTCTTATCAGTATTACAATATAGCTCTAGACTTTTTGTAGGTCTTGGTAGGTCTATGATATAAATGCATAACAAATAACAAAATCCTACATGAGATGGCAGCTGGGCCTTGTTTGTAAAAATCTTTAAGGGTGCCCTGAGCTACTGACAAAATGCATATCATTCTCTAACATGAAATACTCTCTACTTGGAATATTTTTACCACTGCAGAGAGATTTTCAATTCTGCATGCAATTAAATGAAAGTTCTTACCAGTGAATGAAAATGTATAATGATAGCTGGTTTTGACATAATAAAACAAAAAAAAATTGGTCAACAACTAAATGATAACTTAAAAATTATGCCAAAAATACTTGAAGTGTGAAAAATGGGAACACAGTAATTGTGACAAAATTGAAATTGTGATAATGCCAAAAATATTGTGATTTCTTTTCATATCCCCCATTCCTGCCAAAAGGCCACATGGTGTTGTCATTTGTCAGAGAGCTTGAAGTCCCACCTCAACTTAACCGTTTTTCCTGTTTTACATAATAATGTACACCTACAGTTTCTTTACTCTTAACCTAAAGCCTCTTGTCTACAAGTTCCTGAACCACCAAGCCCTCCTTTCAAACCAATTTGATGGCATTAATAGCATTATGCTAACACAACTCTTAATGTATATATATATAAAAATATTATGATTTCTACTGTCAAATCTTTGACTACATATAATACCCTTGTCATGACCATACAACAGAAAGAATAAAAGGACAAAGAAAAAGACAGACAGGATAGACAACAAAGAAAGACAAAAGAAGCAACAAAGACTTATATGTTGAAATGAATACACACACAGAGAGAAGCAAAAAGTAGGATTAGTGAGGAATAGAGGGGGGATGAAGGAAGAAACCTCAGGGATTATCTAATTGAGATTCATCTCCAGAGTAAAAACAAATGGATTTGTTAACAAAGAACCTGCAGAGCAAGGATTTAAGAGGTAAAGAGGTCAAACTCTGGGTTAATTCAAAGAAAAATAGATTAAAAAATAAAAAGGGACTGTTTGTGTCCATTTCAAAGAATACATTATCACAAGTAACACTGATCCTGACCTTTCAGACTTTTTCTGTCTCTTCGCGCCTTGATTTGGGAGAAATTTCCTTTTTCTGTGCGACGCACAAAAACAGATATAAGCATGTGACCTTCAAGCATCCTGATATTTGACATTTCTTTTGTCTGGCTGGTGCTTTTACGGGACTTATGTATGTTCTGTGCCACACAACATAGCCTTACGCCATGGATGCCACTTTGACCTCACAGAGGAGACATTACAGGACTTAAGACAGAGAGAGGACGAATTGCTTGTGCCAAAACAGCAGAGAGAGCAGCAGAGCGCACAAGAGAGGAGAGACCACCTGGCTGTTCTTATATGCCTCATGTTTATACATGCATTCATTCATTTTCTATACCCCTTAATCCCCTTTTGGGGTTGGGGGGGACTGAGAGACAGTCGATCGCAGAGAGACAGACAATTATTCACTCTTACACTCATACCTAAGGGCAATTTGGAGTCACCAATTAACCTAATGAGCATGCTTTTGGCCTGTGGGAGGAAGCCTGAGTGCTCGGAGAGAACCCACTCATGCATGGGAAGAACATGCAAACATCACACAGAAAGGCCCCTGTCCGACCTGAGAATCAAACCAGGAACCCTCTTGCTGTGTGGCACATGCACTACCTGCTGCGCCACTATGCCACTCATGTTTATACATGTTTTTGCCAAAATTCACTCAGTCACATTAAAGAAACACAAAGTCATTCATGAGAACAACAAATTGTATTTCAACGAGACTTCTTCCTCTTCCTCCTCAGGTGCTTTGGACTGCTAGTTGGAGAAGGAAGGAGGAAGCGCGAGGAGAGCCATCCCCGGACCAGGGGAGGGCGGCTGCATCCGCCAGTCTACCAAGGTTGGAGTCAATGGAGGAGAAACTTTACGGAGACTTTAGGTGGGCTGATCTCATACTGCACCCTCCACGAAAAATTGTAAGGTGCAATTGACACACCTTGTTGGCCTGGCCCAGGCACAGTGCAGGGCAGGTGCACCGTGTCAGCACCTGGTCTAGGAAATTAGAGCCCCTGGAGTAAAATCTAGTCTTCTGAGCCTAGCCCAGATAATAATAGTGTAGCTATCAGTTGGTACCCAAATTATACTTTGATAGGGTAGTGTGCATGTTACATCTGTCTTTACACAGAACATTTTTATTACAAATACATTTAAGCCTTTACTTGAACAGGGCCTCTATGTGTGGCGATACCCCTCAAAGATGGCACAAGCCAACATCCAGCAGTGCAAACTCCAGTAACTCCAGACCCATGAATAAAAGACCATTTTATGTAATGCAACCTCAGATAATACAAGAACCCAGCAACATAAAATGAGACAATGAGAACCAAAACGAGAGATAAAAACATTAAATTGGCACAAAAAACAAAATTAAAGAGGTAGAAGAAGACGGAGAATACAAAAAAAATTGATAAACAATAAGGGTAAAATCCCCTTCAAGATGGTTGCACAGAGAAAGAGAGGTCTCCTGATTGATGCAGAGCAATTAGAGAAATTTTCCCCCAAAAAACTAATTTAATTATTCTGAAAAAGCATAAAGGAAGGGTATAAGAGCCATATCCCTACTCCAAGCAATAAAAGTCATCCAAAGACAGGTGGGTGTGAAGGACAAGGCGGCAACAATTAGCAGCAAATAGGCTCAAGCTAGCAAACAACACGTTGCATTGGGAAGGCATGACTGACTTGGAACTGGTTCTGCAAGAACTAAGAGGGTTTCGCCAAGAAAAAGTAAGAACAATTAGAGACAATAAAAGATGAAATTGTAACGGTGAATACCAGACTGAAGGGAGAATTGAGAAAGTAGAAGAAGGATCCAACGCACAGAAGAAGTAATCACAGCGATGCTAAAGCTGCACAACCTGGAGGGCAAGTTGCTGGATTTTAATAGATGATCTAGATGCGAAAAAATAGGATCTATGGGGAGTTTGAGGGAACCGAGAAGGAATCTGCAAGATGGTCTCATTTGTGGAAGATTTACTCCACGACGGTATCATTCTAAGTTTTAAAACAAAAGAGACATTATAAGGCATAGCAGAAGAAAGGATTTACCTGACAAGAAAACCAAACTTTAAAAGCGAAGAGAATATACAGAGATCCCCAAAGTGGTGAAGGAAAATAAGGTTCAGTTCCAGATACTCTTCCCTGACTGGCAGTGCGTGAGACATGATGATGGACCCAAAACCTAGAATACTGTAGAAGAGGCATCAGAGGACCGGGTAAAAAGAAGGAACACCGTGACAACCATCAGACATCTGCAGAAGCTCTTGGAGCAGATGCAGCAGCTGTTCTGGAGAAGAGTGGACAGATGAGCAACGAAGGACACAGCTGGCTTGGATTCAAGCTACCAGGAGAAGCTCTGAGCCTTCAGGAGATCATCACCAGCGCCCTCCTGGACCTAAATAATGTAACCCACAGCTCAAGGATAGTGTAGTTTATTGCGAAATATCTTATACTGTACTATGACTGCTATTAGTGGTGGAGATCCACGAAGGAAAATATGGACTCCTCTTCACCTTGTTTATAGAACACATACTGTAAGTATATTGAAAGGCAGAGGCCAGATGTAAAAGGTAACAATCAAACCGGGGAGTAAAAATTGACCCTATTCACTGACAATCTATCGATAAGTATAACACAACCTACCCAGACACTCCCAAAACTGATTAAATAGCAAGAGGAATTTGGTTAAAGTCTGGGAAAAATAAAAATGAGCAGAACTCAAGTTTTAGCTTTTAAGTTTGACCTTCTGGGCTGTGAGGTACACAGCCCACAGCCTTGCACAGCGCCAGCAGGGTGTGTCCAGCGCACTTTGCAAGTTTTCTGCATGGCGCACTCCGGCGCAACAAGGCGCACCCACCCCTCCGTCCCTGCCCCCCATGCAAGTGAGGGGGGAGAGGGAGGAGACAAGTTGTGAGTAGGTTTAACACAGCCAAGTGTAACCTTCACCAATCAAATGAGCGCCTCTCCTTGTCTTTAAATGTGCTGTGGGCAAGGTAAAGTGACTGACTGGTCTGACCGATCCCTGCTACCATGGCCACAGTCGGGCAGAAAGACCCGATGGGGAAGACAGTCACTTTTACAGCAACAAGGAGAGCACAGGGCCCCTCGGGGCGGGCATCAGAGGCCAAGATGAGGGTCACCACCTGTGGACCACCTCGCGGCACTCTCAGCCACTGACAGGTGAAGTTTCCATCATGACAAACGTCTTTGGTCCAACATCAGTAGTGGCAGGGCAGTTAATATAGATACAAATATGTATGCTGGTTCAGACAGCTACCTTAAATAGTGGTTACTGTGATTGTTTATTGCATTGAAATGTGCCTGACACTCTGGAGACCTGCTGAAGGGGGTCTGGTGATGTGTGCACTGTGCGCCAGACAGCCAAAATTACCACTGAGGAGGGTGTGCTTCACCTGCACCGAGAATACCACCAGGTTGGAGCTGGCAACCTTTCAACCCCCCCCCCCCCCCCCTCCCGGTTGCGTCACCACACCCATCTTGGTACAGCTGGTCCAAAATTGCAAAATTGGCTGCACACGGCTGTGGGCCAGTTGGAATTGGGATGCCAAGCCCATTAAATATGTTGGTGTTTGCTAGTTAAAATACCATCTAAATAATTCTTACAGTGAAACAGAAAATAGTTAGGTTAATGTGGCAAGGAATAGGGGTCAGATTCAATTTATGATGCTGCAATTAAGAAAAGAAAAGGGTGGAATGGGCCCTCCCTGCTTACAGGAATACCACCATGCAGCCCAACTGAGACCTTTAGGCTGCCTGTGTTCCCAAACATACACTGCAGCATGGAAAGAAATAAAAAACATGATGATAAAAACGAATCCCAATAACAGCTCTACTGGGTGACAACAAATAACTAGAAGAACAGAAGATCCCAGAAGACCCTATAACAGGCATTTTCCAAAATTCTGACAGAAAATACCGACAATTTTCAGATCAAGAGATGCATTGAAAATTGTGAGGTAGTGTGCCTATGACTCAGACTTCACACCAAATAGAACCAACGGCAGATTTAAGAAATGAACAACAAAAGGCTTAAGTGCTTATTATTCGTTTGTCCACAAAGGGGTTTTTCAGAATTTTGAAGCTCTGCAGAAAAATCATGGTCTGGGAAGAGATGGGCTTTTTAGGTATCTGCAAGTGAGACATGATCTTAAAATCTTAAAGAGATGTTAGAAAGAGGTAATTCAGGGTTCATGGAGGTATTTTTGTCATTTAAGCTAGGGTCTCTGATCTGAAAACCAGTTTGGCTGCTGAGACAGATTTGATAAATGCAGCCTGTCCACCCCTCCCCTCCGTGTTCCAAGATCCTGCCCCCCAGCTTGTGTCACCTCCTAACAATATATATATATATATATATATATATATGTATATATATATATGTGTGTGTGTGTGTATATATATATATATATATATTTATTTCTTCCTTACTTCAGCCTTTTCCTCGAAACTTTTACGTTTCCTTCCCTTCGATGTGGAGGGTAACAAAAGCGGCCTCCCGGTTTCAGTGCTGGTCTTCTCCAGCTCCATGACGCTTCAGTAGCTGTGCAGCTAGCTGCTCACCGGTACATAAGGGAGGTAGTGGGGAGGAGGCGGGATGGTGCAGAGCAGGGGAGACAGGGGATTGGATGGACCCACGGACCAATCTGAACCGCTGTTCCCCACGGTTCGGATTGGTCAACTATTATGCTGCTTTGCAGCGGATATACTGAATGGATTTTTTTTTAATTCTTTTTGGTTTTTTATATTGCATAGATCGGACTATAGGACCATAACAGCCTTATAAACGGTGCTATTAAGATGTACCAAGCTTTCAAATCGTAGACCATAGCTTTAACTAAGCCCAGATCATGCAACACAGTTATTTACTAATTATATAAACCCATACAATTATCTTAACAAGAGAATACAGAAGATTTAAAGAAGAAAAGGTAACAAGAGGTAAGGGTAATGATCACCCAGCAGAAATGGGAGAAACTATGCTGGCTAAAATGTTTCTCAACTTGGTGAACCCCATGGCGGGAGTTTTGTTCAAAGAATTTTGCAAGGTCCTGTATCACATCGATACAGAAGTGACACCAAGGTTGTGGAGATGCTTGTTGGAGATGCTGTGGAGCCAACCACTACCATACTTTTTGGGATGAAATTTCTTGAAGAGGTTGTTTTTCAGACATAAACTGCAAATGGAAAGCACTGAACAGTTAAAGCTATTTCACCATTATGCTTAAAAAAGACTAATCTCTTTTGTAATGAATAAGAAGCACTTCAGCCATGAGATATTTAAACTGCCTTGTCTTGTTATGAATGAAGCTGGATTGCTGGCTGTATTAAATTCATATTAAGGTTTCATGTAGATAAGATCATTTTTGTCATGACAGTTTTTTTTAAAACCCTTATAACAAATGAAACCTTCGCCGTACAGGTATGGAAAGCAGCATGTAAATGAAGAGTAATAAAATTATGTTTATTATTATTAATAACAACAAAAATATTACCAATCACATCACAGAGCTCCTCAGTCTTCTCTGTGAAAAAGACCTATAATACCAATAACATTATCCTTTGATAGTTTTTAAGACAATCCACATTACTTTGCAGAATTCGGTCTGCCTCATGTAATACATCAGAGAATTTAATCATTAAAGATTTATGTTCTGATGTTGTCTGGTGATACAATATGTATCCTGATACTTGGTTGCTTACTGCTCTGCCAAACCACAGCACCCCTAAATCGTCATTTAAAAAAAGTGATTTCCTTGAATATCCGGACCCAAATGCAGCTAAACACAAAAACCTTTATTATCAAACTAACAAAAAAGGGATAAAAACTCATAAAACAATCCTATAAAAAAAATGGACCAAACACAAAAACAAAGTACAAATCAAATCACCAAATATCTTAACAAAAAACAGATTACTTACAAACTCGGGATATCACACACTGAGATCACTGGAGACACTGAAGAACACTGAAGAACACAAGCACACGGTGAAACAGGGAAGACAATAAATGACCCAACACTGAAGAGAGGGAACACAGAGACTAAATACACAGGGGAAATATCAAGCACAGACAAGACAATCACACAGGTGGAGAAAATCATCATCATCAGATAGAGAGACAGAAGGGAGGGCAGGAAAACACCACAAGGAACACAGGGATTTCAAAATAAATCAGGAAACATGAATAACAAGACAAAAAACAGTAACTTAAAGGAACACTACACCCAAACAACGATTTGGCCTCATTTTCTACTCACCCTCATGCTGAACAACACTGTGGAGTAGTTTTGGAACATCTAGGATGCAGCCGGAGATCTGTGGGTATCCTCGCTGTCCACTGACATTGATATCACGACTTCGGTCAGAGCCCAAACAAACAGTGTCCTTAAAAGTCCACAAAAAGTTGGCAATATTCCTCCGTACTGCTCGTGCGCTGTAATCCAAGTGTCCTGAGTCGGTAACGTCCACCATTTACTCGAAACGACATCATTTAGCACATGTTTATAGCCTAAACAGTACTACTTCGCATTTCTATGATACACTTACGGGTGCCTACGGGAGCCGCGGCTGACCAAACCAAAGGAACGCGCACTCTGCAATAACTAGGAGCGTAGAACAAGAAATCCCACATTCTGCTGTGAGCGACGGAGCTGTGGACAGACACAAGAGGGGTCAGCAGAATATGGGATTTCTTGTGTTCTTGTTTCATAAGAACAGGACACTGTTTGTTCGGGCTCTGACCGAAGTCATGATATCAATGTCAGTGGACAGCGAGGATACCCCCAGATCTCCGGCTGCATCCTAGATGTTCCAAAACTACTCTACAGTGTTGTTCAGCATGAGGGTGAGTAGAAAATGAGGCCAAATCGTTGTTTGGGTGTAGTATTCCTTTAACTAAAAAGAAGAAAATAATCAAAGAGGCAAAAGGAAAACACAAGAGGTCTATCCAAGAATATAACAAAACAAAAGTAAATAACTAAAAACAGGGAGTATCATGAAACTAGGGCCCTAATTTCCTGATGCAGCGCAGGTAGGCACAAGGTGCCTGAGCCTGGCACACCCCGCGCAGTAGTGATTACATCCTGCTCCTGGGGGAGGGGAGGGTGGAGCCGCGACCAATTCAGATTGGCACAGTGATAATTTCGTGCTAAAAAACAGTGCAGAAGGTGCACTGAAAGCTCGCCAGTTCTAACCAGGTAAAGCACACCCTCCACAGTAGTAATTTGGCTGACAGGTGCACAGTGCGCACATGTCACCAAACCCTGGTGACATGACCCTCTCTTTAAATGTAACTGTCACTTAATTTTGTACTCCTATTCATGACACAGGAACAGATTACATCTGTCCCGCGAGTAGGTCCACAGGTGGTGACCCTTGTCGTGGCCTCTGATGCGCGCCCCGAGGGGCCCTGCGCTCTCCCAGTTCCTGTAAAAGTGACCATCTCCCCCACTGGGACTTTCCAGCACACCAGGTCCTTCCGGCACAATGTGGCCATGGTGGCGGGGATCAGTCAGACCAATCAGTCACTGCGCCTCGTCTGCAGCACATTTAAAGGCAAGGAGAGGTGTTCATTTGATTGATGACGGTTACACTTGGCTGTGTTAAACTCACGCACAACTTGGCACTTGCGCAGGGACGGATGGGTGGGTGTGCCAGCTGCGCTGGAGTGCACTATGCAGGAAACTTGCAAAGTGCACTGGACACAACCTGTCGGCACGGTGCAGGACAGGTGAGCCTCTAGTGTTCATCAATTGGGATCTCAGTGTCAGATAATATTATCAAGGTAATGTTTTTTTTCCTTAATCAAGTATTTCTGCTCCAATCTGATCTCATTGGGAGTCATATATTTACCTCTGCCGAGGAGGTTATAGTTTCGCTTTTGGAAGGCTGATTGTGAATCTGTTTGTCTGTTGGCAAGATAATGCAAAAACTACTGGATAGATTCATGAAAAGTTTACCAGAGGTGTGGTTTGGTCCAAGAAAGAAGGCAATGCATTTTGGTGCTGATGTGCTCTGGACTGATGTCACAAAAAATATCCATTTAAGTACATATTTGGCATTATGGGAATTGCAATTTGTCACTACATTTCTCAGCTTCCCTTGCAATGCCAGAGGATGAGACACTCCATCCACTGTCTCTACTTTGTCCCATCCACAGCACCATCTGATTGGTTACACGCTCTGGTTACATGCAGAACATGCAGATCAGCCAATCAGTACTGAAAAGCTCTGCCTGCAGAGCTCTGCTCATTGCTACAACAGACAGGAGGAAGTTTTGCCAATGCAGATAGCCTGGCGCTGTTCTGCTGATAATGTCAATACGGAAATAGTCTGTCATAGCAGAAGTCTTTGTGTGTGAGTGTAAAAACTCAACCTCCAAATTCCTCATAGAGTGGACCCATCATGCACCAAAGTGCTGTGGTTTTGCTCCGACCGACAGACTGGCGACATGCTCACTGAAAGCAGCGCGGCACGCACAACACCAAGATCTGTACAAGTAGCAGCAAACTGGTTCAGTCAACTAGTTACAAGACCCACTGCTGACAAGGTGATTCTATTGGAGGATACTTATGTCAAAAACAATCTCACTTCTTGCAGATTGACATTTCTCATTCCACAATGTGCATATAAAATAAAACTAGGACAATAATGTTAGGTGGAAATCACAGTTTATGGGTGGAACTGAGCTGCTTGGTGGTGGTCTGCACTCTCGGGGTGCTTTTCTAGTTTTAACTGTTATGGTTGCAAGAGGAATGACAGTAGACAGTCAGTGGGCATTTGATAAGATGGATTGATGTGCATTGCAGATTCACCTGGTTGTTGAAATGGGTCTCTTGCTATAACAGAATTATTGGCACACAATGAAGATTTGGATGCACTGTCATTTGTGATGAAGCTAGAATTAGGTTAAACCCCACAATCATCAAGGGAAAAAAATGATTTCTCTGAAGATTCTTTGATGAAATCATCTGGTGTCATTCACCCATTACACAATAAGTAGGCTACATCAGAGTGCCCACACACATCCTACAGAAGCACCTTTTATCTCACACCAGATACAAAAAAAACACAGTAAGGTCTTGGTAAAGCTGAAGTTTGATATATCCTGAAAATGATGATCAGTGCTCAAACAACAAAAGGCATTTCTATGCAAACTATTATTAAACACTCTGCTCGAGAGTAAACAGAGGTTACATATGGCAAACTGTGTTTAAAGGTATTCTTAAATTGATATAAATTAACTCCAAGCACATGCACACTTTATTCAAACTTGACAAGAAACCACTTTGCTACAGAAAATGAACCTCATTCCTCAAACACTTGTGAATAATAAAACACTTGAATCTAGGACCAACTTAAATGATTAAAAAAGTGAATAAAGTATTCATATAAATACTCCAGAGTTTAATTAGCACTGAGAGAGCTAAATCTGTTTCCTCAAAGTTTTATTTTTGTTACTAGAGTGTATGTTTAGCAGAGAGATCTTTGATGAATTAACCAATCACACAACAACCCACTATGTGTGTACATCAACCATAACAACATCCTAGGGTGTCAGTGATGTCAGCAAGCGTAGAAGAGATCTGACATATTATTATGGGCAATTGTAGAGGCAATGCATTATCGAAGAATACGTACTTATTATGGGGTTTTCTTGTCAGTCATGAAAAACAGTTGTACATTATTATAATTAACCTGACATATTAAAGTACTTTTATGTCATGTGATTATCTAGTAACTTGGGTTTTTATGTGTTTCTTAACTAAATCTTCAACACTGTAAAAAGGAACCATTTAAAAGGCTTTTAAATTGTCCTTTTTGTGGTCCACCTTTGTCTGAAAACCTAAATCCTGATAGTCTGTTCAAAATCTGGGTTTCACAGACAGTCTGGTAGCGATATCCATCCCTTGCCTGATACCTCTCACTGACATATTTCCACCCACAGCCATGAAAGAACCAGACTGTACCTATGAAAGCACTGCCCCAGTAAGATAAGGGCATTGTGAACACAAGATTATTTGCATCTAAGGATAGAGCATTCTCTGAAAGGCTGATCTGTGCTCATTTGGGGAGAGTCAAAAACTTCCTCCAGCGAATGTTAGGAATTATAATTTGACCACAGCGTGGGAAAACATTGCATTTAGACCACGAGTGACTGTGCCAAAAATTGGAAGACTACAGTATATATCTTCGTTAAGATGTTTCAATCATGAGAACATGATGCAGACACCAATCAAGCAGTTAACTTTGACATTTAACAATATTACAAAAGCAGAATTCATATACTCAGGCCTGGTCTGGGATAGGTTGGTTAAGGGTACACCCTGGACTTGTCTCCTTGAAATCACAGAGTTGGTATGAGACAATAATTCGCACACAGTTGCATGTTTTTGATCTGTGGGAAGAGACCAAGTTCCTACAAAAAAACAATGCATGCACGGGAAAAACATGCAAACTCCACTCAGAGAGGCCCCAGCCCAATGCAGGAAGTCAGTCCAACATCCTTCTTGCTTTGAGGCACCAGCACTTAATTTCTTTCATGGTGATGTTAGGATGTAGGTCTAAAGTGAACAAATGAAACTGGTGATTGACGAAAGAATCAATTAAAATTAGATTAACCATCAGGAACTCTATAAGCATTGGCATCAATAAAAAGTTTTCAATTCCCATCCCTATGAGCACTGACTAGCCCTCATTCCTTTCCCCTTCCTCGAGCTCAGCCAGCCAGTCTGTTTACAGGGTAAAATGAGAATCATCACAGTTGATAAAAACTCACACACAAACACACACACACACACACCTGTGTGTATTGGCACCATCCTCTCATTTATCAACAACAGAGAACCTCACTTCATTTGAACCCCACATCGTGTTGTCAAGGCAACCACCGCAGAGAACAGAAGGAGCAGTGAAACTGCCGTGAAGTCTTGAAAACGTACTTTATCATCTGAGAGCAGCATAGGATTAAAGACATCTCTTGATTTAAGTATATTGATTACTTGTACCAGATGAGTTTGACTGATGTGTTTTCTCCACAAAGAAATATCAGTTATGATTGGTGCTTAAGTAAATGATTTCAAGAGCTTTTGGAGTGCTTCAACAAGGTTCTATTGACCTGAGGCTTTTTTATTTACCTATACAAACTTGATTGATTTCTAAATCTCTGGCATTCTGGTTTTTACCCAATGCCATTACAGTTTTTTTCACCTTTGGCCGAACTGAATTTTCACCTCTCTGTGTTTGTGAAAGTTGGTGAAGCAACCACAGAGCCGTATAATCTTGATCCTGACAAGAATGACAGACTCCACAACCGAAATTGACAGTTTACAATGACCAATATGAGGATGATAACAGGAGGGCTGACAGTAAAGACAGTAAACAAAGACACTGGTTTTATAGTACAGTATAGAGGCAGTTTTGTCTTCAGAGCTTGACAAGCTTTTTCTCTGTCTCACAGTGCCCAAGGCAACAAGTTTGAACAAATTGTAGGTACCAGGACAAAGTTCCTGTGGCATCCCAGACAGGACTTTTGTTGTTGGTCAGTGTGGTACACTACATGGGATGTACAACCAATTTTCATGGCCAACAGGTCTAAAAACGAATGATTGTTTGGTTGGACCATAACAGTGCGGAAATCATGTAGTCTGTTCTTGTCACTAGTCCCACCAAGTTGTTGTAGAATGGCTCCACACCTGTATTGCTTGAAATAGTTATTCCAAAACAGAGCAGAGATGCCGAATGAGGGCAGAGCTTAGCTAGAGGAAAAACAATACCCCAGACACACTTGACAGTTCTAACTAGCTACGGCTTGTTCCTAATGGCATCAGAAGATAAAGTGGATCCAGGGCTGAAAGTTTTGCTTTAAATCTACAAATGATGGTAAAAACTGAGTAAACTGCACCAATATCACCATTTGGTATTTTTTTTCCTTTTTTTTTTTTTTGAAACCTGACACTATGTTAAATTCAAGTCTTCAGTCATTTTATGATACAAGCCTCCAGTTTTCCTGCAATTAATCTTTAGTTTTATTGGTGCCTAGACACTACCTGAAAACAATTTTGGCCAACTGACTGACTTCGAAGGATGTTTATATCAATCAACCAAAGGTCTTCTGTTTCTGCCGGCTGCCCATTATGGCAACTGGAGATGTCAACCTTGACAGAAGAATGCTGCTAACACAAGATATGTTGAGTTCTGTTTTCCATCATCCATCACAAGTCTACCAAGATTTTTTATCAAATAGATTAAACTGAAAGTATCATCCATGTAAGTGAGTTAAGTCACCTGAGCAAATGAGGGACCTTGCTTAAAGTGAATTCAATAAGCCAAAAATCCAGTAGCAGGGCACAACTGGGCCTATGGGTGTCAGTTGTAAAGCATGAATCTGCTCATTTTGTCACTCTGATCTTACTACCAAGAGATGAAAAAGATCTTACCATGTATTGCCATGTCATTTAAATTGTTTCTGCTCTAAAAATACACACACAGAACTAACAGTTGTGATAACCTTCTGTCATCCCTTTAAAAACAAACACCACATTTTCTTTGAAGGAGGGACAAACAAAAATATCTATACACCAAAACATTATTAACATAAAGAAACAACAAAAATGATTCTGAATTTTTATTTTTTTAACCTTTAATTTTGGTTTGGCAATCAGCTCTGTTTCTGATGCAATGAAACACACACACAATAAATCAAAACAGGGTCCTAAATCTCATCATGATTGATCAGAGCATGGCCTTGGAAAACATATTTCTACTTTCAACTTCCATTAAGGACCAAATCCCTACTCCTCCATGGTTTGATGGATGACATGAGGAATACATTTTTTCGTCCTTAACTGGACTTTAGATAGAATTTGGGGTATTTTCTTGGAAAATTCTGATCGTTTCAGTAAAATAACATTTCAACCCATCAGTTTCCATTTTATGAAAATATTAAAGTGCAATTTGGGACTGCACAAGGCTGGATCAATCTATTTCTCAAGGTTAAAGGATAAAGTGCATAAGTCAGTGGAGTGCATTTGGTAAATATAAAGCACAAACTGAACAATAACCAGGTTATGATCTTTAAATTAAACATTTTCCTGAGTCTACTCAATGTTGCCAAGTCTGGTACTCTTTGGTCTTTTAGCTTAACAAGGCTAAGTAGCGCTGCACGGGATACACTGATGAAAACAAACAGGTTTATACCTGGTTTGTCTTTTAATTTCCACAGTCAATTGTTGTAAATAGGCTTTTCAGTGCATAGTAAGTAAAGCATTGTAAAATTAAAGTATTTCATCACAGCATGCATACTGTAAATTCAATTTATTGAGGCCTTGATAGAATAGTAACCATATTATTTTACAAGTGGCTATTGTGACCATTAAATGGCATCATTACTTATTTAACAACAGAACACTGGGGTTTTATACCCATGCATGTTCAAATTACTGTAAATTTATAATAAAGGGTAAGGTTGTGGTGAATCAACAGTACTCTACAGATTGCACTTGTCATGATCTATTTTTTGCCTTAGTTAGGTTACCCACTTCATTTCCATGTGTTGTGTCTTGTCTTGTACTTCCTGTTTTACTTTGAAAATTCCCCTGTCTTTCCTTGTTTTCCTTGTGACAGTGCCAGACAGGTTTTGCTTCCTGTCTGGCACTGTCTCACCTGATCCATGATTGTTCCTTCCCAACTGTCTCTCATAACCCTCAGTCCCCTCATGCATTTAACCTCATGTATTCCCCTGTCTTGTTGCCAGTTTGTTGCACTTCATAGTCTCGTTCCAGCATTCTCGCGCCTTGCCTGTTCTTGACCAATCTTGCCGTTTTGCCTCAAGTTTTTTGGATACTGTCGCCTGCACAGACTGCCTTTTGTGTACCAAACTCTAACTAATAATAATTAAACTGATTTGCCTTTTGGAACAAACTGGTCTGATATCTCACATTTGGTCCTCATTCCTGTGTCTGGTTCCAAGATAGTACTGTGATTATACAACCCTCAATTGTAATTTAACAGTAATCTGAAAATGGAAGACTGTAAAGTCACAGTGTATCATTGTGAAATAATAATTATAATAATAATAATAACTTAAATTTATGTAGCACCTTTCAAGGAACCCAAGTGTTTAAACAGGGAAGGCCAGGGAGAACAGATGAGTTTTGAGAAGTGATTTGGGAGAGTTGCAGATTTCTGTGGGGAGAGAGTTCCAGAGGGTGGGGGCTGCCACACTGAAGGCTCTGTCACCAAAAGTTGATGGAAAGGAGACCAGCATCAGATGATCGCAGGCTCCTGGATGGGGTGTGTTGGTGGAGGAGATCAGCCAGGTACTGAGGGGCAAGTGCGTGAAGGGACTTGAAGGTGAGTAGAAATAACAATATGATGTCTGATCCTCACAATTGTCCATTGAAATTTAACAGTGCTACCGTGTAATGTGTCATTTGTTATGTCTAGGTCACAGTAGAACTTGAAAGTGCTAAAAAAAAATTGCGTTATTTGTTAAACAATTTATTCTAATTTTTAGCCCATGTTACTTAGGACAACTAAACTAAACTGCAAAGTCACTGCAATAATAAGATTTATTTAACAATTATTAATTAATTATTAATTATTCTTAAAAGTGTATACATGGATTTCATAGAGTAATCTGGGGTTCTCTGCCAAAAAAAGAACTCAAAGCATATGGACTTAAAATGAAATGAAGAAAAAAAATCCAACTGTCTGAGTGTCTCTATGTTTCAAGTTACAAAGTCAAAGCAGCAGACACATCTCACCTGCACATCAGACACATCAGACCAGAGCATAGTAATGTTTTGTTGGTGTACATTTTTAAGGAATTAGTCTTTTTTATTTTAATTCTATTTTTATGTTCCATATTACCTACTTGACTTCATTTCCTTTGCCCCTCCCTTTCTCTTTTCACAGTACATCTTAAAATCTCTCTGATATTGAGTCAACTAGTGTCACAGAGCCTGTTCATTTTCCAAAGTCAGCTTGTTCCTCACCTGTTTCTTTTTATTGTCACTTCATGTGCACTAAAAGCTCCATTCTCCTTCTGTCCCTTTCTTCGGTCCCCTCAAGCATGTTTTCTTCTCTTCTTCTACGTGGCCACTGTGTACCACTGTGTGCTTTTTTCTCTATGTTTGAAACAGCACAAAGCACAGAGTCAATAAGCTGCAGTGAACTCTGAGGACTTGGACACTTGTCAGTGCTGCCACAGCAAGAAGAAAATGTTCATTTTCTTCTCTTTTGTCATTTTTCCTCAAAGGACCACCCAACCCTGTTTTCTTAGTCTTACAATCACTCTACTTTCTATCCACAGTATTGCAGTAACAGTAAAAAAAAAGATTATGTGGAAAAATAAAGAGAAGAGATTGCTTTATTCAAAAATAGATAATTAAATTACATGTTTGCTCTGTGAATAACAGAACACTGTTCACCTCCGGTTGTGTCAATTTTAAACAGATAAATTCTTACCTGACATTTTCCACTGACAAGTGTTTGAGCTTTGGTCTCCTTTCTCATTTAAAGAGGCTGCAGTTGATCAAGGGCATTTGAAGACAGACTACAGAAAAGGCAGCCTTTATACAGTTTTTTTTTTTTTTTACAGAACATGAAGTCCTTCCTTTTTAACTGACCATTGGAGAATGATTCTAGGGACCCCTCTGCCTAAATTATTCTAAGGTTCATTGCATACCTTTTTGAAATCTTACCTTATTTTACCTCTGCAAATACATCAAGCATGACTAACAAACACAAAAAATGGAGGGACAAAAATGACAAAAATTAAATAAGAGCACATAAATTACTCTGACACACTGTCAGGGATCAGAATATCTAGAGAATGACTTTAATTCATAGATTTATGTTCATTTGAACATATTTCAGAGTTTTCTTAAGCTTGGTATCTCTTCCATGAAAATTTAGAGCAATGGTCTTCATAAATCTACTGAGTTTTTGGCATTAATGTTTGTTTGTTTTTTTCCTGTGTTGATAAGCATTTTTCACTGGAGCCAAAGCAGTTTACATCAGAGTTCTGGACCACTTGTTGCTTCCTTTATTTATTGCTTTATTGCTTCCTAAATTTTAATAGTTGTTCAACAGGATATCTGATAGGAATAACCTAAATGTTAAAAGGCAAAATTGGCTTTCTAAACTGTGACTTTCTTTGTTAATGTAGTTTTAAGTCTTGTTTTATGTGTTTTATGATTGTGTTGTGTAAAATTGTTGAACAAACTGCTATCTTGGCCAGGACACTCTTGAAAAAGAGTTTTTTTTATGTCAATGAGGTTCTTACCTTGTTAAATAAAGGTCAGTAAATAAATTAATACATTAATGTCTTCAGGTTTCAAAAACCTTACTCACTGTCACCTCCGTGAATCAGCTGAAAGGTCAAAGTTACAGTGGATAGAGATTTTTGTATGTTGTGGAGAGAAACCCACCATGTTCATCAATATAAAGCTTAAAGAGGACATATCATGCTTGTTTCTCCTTTTCACTGTGCCAGACAAGGATGCCTGTAAAGCATTTCTGCCCTCAGTACAAGTCATTTAGTTCCTTCATTGCCCCACAATAGCGTTCTCAATATCCTCATTTTAAACCACTATGAAGCTCTCGTTGAAATGCTTGGATCTGAGGATGACCTAAAGTTACCTCGCAACGTCACAGCCCTTTGTGTTCTGATTGGTCAGTTCTATCGGGGGTAGAGCCAGACTGTCCTTCTTCTTCTACTGTATTTTCCGGCAAGCTCAAAGCAGCCAGCACGTATTGAGTCCCCCTACAGGCCAGAGCAGGTAATGAGTGACTGTGAGCTAGGGATCTATAAACCCCTGCTGGACGGATGTGTTCCTCGGTGACGGTTTTGTGGCTAACGGGCATCACAGAGGAGGAAGTGTTTTATCAGATTACTCCAATAAAAAGAAAGGTACCTCGTGATGTCACGACATTTGAAGTCTCATGGACATCTCGCAATGACCTATTTTCAGAGGCATCAAATCTCGTTCTAGGATATCAGAAAAAATACAATATCTCATTTTTTGAAAATTAAGGGGGTGTAAGGTCTTGTTTTCAAATGTATTATATTATATGTAAGTATTAAATCATGCATCAGCATGACATGTCTCCTTTAAGAAATAGAAAACACAACTGTAGTTAAAGCTTTTGTGCTTTGCAATCATGCCCAGGACACTGAATACAAGATTTGTCACATGGGTTTGAGTATCAAGGAACTATGTAATGTTTCCATCATAAAATATAAAAAAAACACATTGTTGTTTTTAATAATGAGTAAAAAATGAACATGATAAATGGTAAACGGACTAAAGCTTTTGTTGCACTATACAAGTCTCTTTAACTACTTAAAGCAGCTTTATACTTTAAGTTCCATTTACTTGTTCACCTATATCCTCTTTTACATTTACTCACTGATAGTACTATAAAAGTCAATATTTCTTAACACATTAATGCCCTTTCACACCAACTTACATGCAGCAGCGGGAGCAACATCACACTTAGCCATGTATCAGCTGGAGCTGGGCTCAAACTTGCAACCCTCCAATCACTGACAGAGTGTACCATGAGTCACCAACTCCCAAACATCGTTTGTTGTCTTTAATCAAAATATCTCTTCAATATTTAAGAAGTACAACATCTACAAGCATCTACTCTCTGTAAACTGTAATATCTCACTAGCAACAGGACTGGGGTCCTCACAAGTACGTGAGACTATAACATACATACTAGTGTAAATCTTGTTGTCTGTTATGACATGATTCCCAACTGCTATTTTTGGGCACATTTTGATTTAAAATTGATTTCTGATTCAAACTAAGTTAAAATACGCTTCTTAATGGTTTATAAAAATGCATATTTTAGTCAATAGTTCATTCAAAGACTCGATAATATGATTTGACATAAGAGGCACAATTAATTGTGTCCAAGAGCTTAAGTATTTGTATTGTTTGTATCATGTAACTACAATTATATAAATACACAGCATACATCCTAAAACAGAACATAAAAAATATGCTGAAACTAAAAAAGAAGAAGAAATCTATAAAGCTAACACACCACTTGCCTGGTATACACTGAAGAAAGAAAGCTTAAATAAAAAAGAAAAAGAAAAGATAACAAACATTTGCGTTCACTGGGCAACTGGTCAATATGAACTTGACAAGAAAGGAGGAATGTAAAAGAAACAGGTGTAAATATGTCCATTCCATGTTTTAGACTTTTTACATGATGAAGTTCCGTCCTTATTCAACCTTGAGGTATTAACATAAATTTTGCAAAGAATTGATTTTTGTCAATCCACAGTACAATATGGCTTTGGAGACATGCCAGAGAGAGGTTTACAGGGCATGTTTTACATCACAAAGGCAGAACATGCATAAACAGCAGTTCTATCCCCCGCTGTGTCTGATGGCTCCCCTTTCCCCCATGCCATGGTTCTAATAATCCCTAAAGAGAAGCTACAATGAGAAGTCAATTTGGCCCTTGTTTTAGTCTATGTCATGTTTACTTTGAAATTTGAGTTAGGATGGAGACAGGCGGTGACATTAATAAGGGGTTTCTGTGCTATTTGGGATCTAGGTCTGCACACACCACAGAGACACACTTTCTAATCTGCTGATAATTTGCAAGTGCTTAATGCCAAACAGAAAAGAAATCCAACTTGTAACTTAATTACTTTGGCCAACCAGTTTATCAAACAGTCTATTCAAATGGAAGCCCTCTCGCCTGCAAACAAAGTTCAGAGCAGCTGTTTAAAGATTGAACAGATGATAATACAAACAATATTTTTAGATGAATAACTATAGATGCACATTATTATCTGTATGGTATCAAAATTCACAGGTAATAGCTATAAAAGTGACATATATGTATCTGCAGAAATCAAACTATGAAGGAAAAATGTAATATTGGTGTTGGTGATAATGTCTTCAGAAATATGCCATACCGGATACAAGCAAAAATCCAGTTTGAGTATGCAATGTATTACATCAATAAAGTTTTGCAGATTGGGTGCCTGTAAGATGGAGTGGGTCTAAAGCATGCACTTACTGTATAATTAGACCAGTAGTCAGATAGTGTCTCGGCCTCATATTTAGACCAGTATTGTGATCTGCACAATCTTAAAAGCCTGGCCTTCATTAAATGGTGGGGTGATATCAAAGCTTCACAGATCTTGTTGTATTTTGGTTCCGGACAGCAAGGCTTAAAAACATTTTGGCAATCCATCAGTATCAACTGACACAATTGTGCTCATTCAGACTAATGTCTCATACACCAGTGGGAGCATTTTGGGGCTGCTTTGCCCAAGGACACATCTACATCTAAAAGCTGGAGCTGGATTCATCTGATCTTCTATTTCAAGGTGAAGTTTATTTCCAGACTCAGCCGACAATACCTTTACTTTAACACCTGTGCGTGTGTATTTACTGGAAAAACCATCCAAGCAAATAAAATGAATGAAATAAACAAATGAAACTGGAGAACTGAAATCCTTCTCAAACAACATCCATATCTGATTATTACATCTGATCTGTATGGTTATGTGACAGTGTTCATGGATTTACAACCTCACTGAAGCATTATGGATTAAAATTACAGCTGGTCTGGAGCCATAGTCAGTTCATTGTTGTGAATTTCTAAAGCATTTATCCAGGCCTCTCTGATTTCTTGTTGCTATCAAGCACACAATGGAGCAGAAAATAATGTGCTTAAAATAAAGCTGAGCAGCATTTGACGTGTACTCCAAGAGAAGTGACTGTTATTTAATCAGCATTCCTTTATGTAATATAAAGTACAATATTAGATTTCCCCAAATTGTGGATTGACACAACTAGGAATGTATTTGGACACACAATTGATCATTGTAAAAAGGGTCATAGGACGTGGGTCATTCAAATTACAAGCCCTCCACAGGTTACAATATCCCTGTCTCTGTCGAAGTAGCATCATACTAAGATTTGTCCCTCCTGATCAAAAGCCAACACAAGCTGTTTCTGTCATTCCTGATGCTCATCTGATGGCTTGTCCTTCAGATGCTGCAGTAATGTTGCAATATTGCAACACATGACTGACGATGCTATTTGTCACAATATATCAGAATACATCATACAACACAAAAATAAAACACTATTGGCAACAACTGTAACAGAAAGGGAAAGTCAAACGGCTTAATGTCCATGGTTAACTACCCACTCTCTTAGATATTTTATTTTCCATGAAGTTTTTCTTGTATGCTTATTAAAGTTCCCCACTTCTTTTTTTTATCTTACTTGATTTTGTAGAAATGCTTTATGAAATGTGACTGTGATTCAAGCATCATCATATTTGCACATTGTCCTGCATGTGCAATACATTTATAACATTCATTACATCTTTGTTGGTGAATATTTAAAACCTAGAAAAATTCAGGGGGAAAATGTTGGGAATGTCAAACATCACCAATGCAATGTTTCTGTCAGCTTTAAATATGTTGATCTAGATTTAAATTAACCAAAATTACTTCCACACAAGCATACTTTCAATGAAATTTGGATGACTTTTTATCGCTGATCCTTGGAAAACAACAGGTTCTATCAAAAACTATTACTCATGATAGTTTGTTCTAAATTATTTTTCACAGAAACAAACAAAAAAAAGCGTTCTCTTTGAGTTAGGAGTTAAACAGTGAACTTCAAGCTCTAACTTTGGCTCAGTTAAGCAGCCCCTGTCTCTTTTTTTTGTTTTCTTGCACTGTGAGTCAGCTTTTGCCAAATGTGAGTTGGACTGAAAAATGCCTGACAGAGAGGGGAGGGGGGCATTTCTCAGGACTAAGTGGCAGCTGGTTTTGACAGCTCCACAGCAGGATGACATTTAGCACATTACTGAAAGGGCAGTGCATATGCGTACTGCAAACACTCTACCCAGTCATCAAGCAGTGCACAATAGGCTTATTAATAAGACACACAGGGGCCTGATACTAATCCCTTCAGTGGCTCTTGACTGATCACTGAGTGTTTCTGTATTAACATGCCCTATCTGCACATGACAGCAGTTTCTGTCAAAGGAAATAGCACAACTCAGGACACAAAGATATGAATATGATGCATAGGCCTGAGATGAGTTAAAACTTAAAGAATGTAACAGAGAGAGGGATATGATGGGAGAAAAAGTGAAAAAAAAACTGGCTCTTGTATTTACTGATGTTCTCTAAATGTAGCTATAACAAAGCAGTGACTGTGCCCTGCATGCAATTAAAGTTAACAAAGAACCAAAACCACTTCATGATAGTCTATGATACAATGAGAGGAAAACCTTCTTCTTGCTAATGGGTATAAAATTGTATGAAACTGCTTTATTCAAATGTAGTTTCACACGCTCCCACACTCTTTTCTTCCTTGTACATCTAAATTTACCACCAGGCCAATGCAAAATATCATTTCAAAAAGAGCACATGACGAGCAATAGCTTTATTATAGTAATATGAAGATTAATTGATGTTAATTGGTCATCTGGTCATGATGCCAAAGATCTGAGTATGCCAGTCTGTGGGGCCCTGTAATGGTAAAAATCTGCCATGAATCTTAAAATGACTCAGCTACACTTTACTGAGGTTACCTAGCTCCCCATGCAGCCTCCTCCTCCTTCCTTTTCAAAAACCTTCTTGATAACAATGCCTGAACATTAATAGCCCCATTCATCAGGAAAAAAGAAAAGAAAAGAACAATAATGTATCATTTGGTGTTATGATTTTTTCAAAGCCATATTATTTTACCTCACCTCCTACGTAAGCGGACAGGGCTCTTTGAGCTTATGTCAGAATCTTGATTAGTTGTTAAATTGTCTAATAAGGGAAGTGCCTGTTGCACATGTGAGAGGTGTACTCTGCAGGTTTACTGCCTGAGCTATGCCTGCTACTAAGACCTTGGATCATGCTAGTGTTGCTAGTGCATGTGGTGCCTCCTCTGTCAAGCTACCGGCAGATTTGGACAGTCTTTGCTCTTGTATTGTCTGATCTGCCATTTCTTAAGCTTAAGCCTGCAATTGAACGCTGCTCTGGCACCTGTGGCTGCTGCAGTTGGGGAATTTACAGTGAAGTTTGAGTCTCAAGACCGCCGCTTTGTCAATTTGGAGAAACACCTCTCCTCTTACAGTGACCGAGTTTGTCACTGGAGAGAGCTAGAATCCCACTTTTGCTGCTGTCTTCTCCATGTCGTTGGCATACCCAAGGGGAGCATATCCAAGGGGTATGGAGCTGATCCAGTGACTTTCATGCCCAACTTTTTTGCAAGCACTTTTGGGAAGCCATGGGTCTTCATCATTTGGTTCCACTATTATTGGGACAAGGAGCAAGCCTGGCACTGGGAGATTGTCAACAAGAAGCAGGTTACTCATAACAGTCAGAAGATCTACATTTACCCGGACCTCAGTGTCAGCGTAGCCAAGACCAGGGCTGCTTTTACCAATATGATACGCTAAGGATGTGCAGTTCTCCCTGAGTTTTTCTGCTCATGGCAATGAGAAGCACTTTAACAACGCATAGATGGATTCCCAGCACCGGTTTGACACTCATTTTCCTTTTGGGTGAAATAATGTCCATTGGACTGCAGGGGCCTGATGTTGAAATTTTTAAGAGGGGCGTACCTTTGGAGGAAATAAACCAAAGATGTACTCCATACTACAGTAAAAATAAATAAATAAATAAAGACAAAACATAATCAATGCACAATGCAACCTACTTTGAATAATGCTCTATTTGAACAGAGATCTCCTCCTTTCCTTCTGGGCTGCAAATTTCTCAGTGATCCTCTGACTGAAGTCCATCACCTCCGTCAGCAGCCTCTCTTCCATTGACAGCATGGCGAGTGCACTCAGCCTGTCCTGGTTCATGGTGTTTCTCAGGCAAGTTTAGATTCTTTGTAAGTTCAAGAAGCACCTCAGTTTCTGCTTGGTCATGGCTGTGGTGATGAGGATCTTTAGCAGAGTGTCAGACTCTGAAAATACCTCTAAGATTATTTTCCATGGACAACTGGATAAGGTCCACAGCCCCACAGCAGGCCTTGAACTCCTCCTTTCTGTACATTCAGACTGGGCTCTGTCTTCAGCTTGTTTCTGTTGAGCATAGGGTAGACCTTCAAAGAAATCTTCAGGAAACATGGCATGGTGCTGTGTGAACGTGTGACCCTGCAGCAAAGTGGCACTGATGAGATAGTCAGTGAAGGAGAATCATTGCCTCAGTATAGTGTTGTAGAGCTACAGAAGAAGAATAAACAAATACATCAAAAGCTAGTATCAGCATTTACTGAAAATAAAACAATAAAACAGTCAAAGTTTAACCTGCTCCCAGAAAATAAAGCTGTCATTCATGTCACTTTCACCATTGTGCTGCTTGACCCATACGTTTGCATTATGCCCCAAACTTAAACATTATGATACCTCCATCTATAAAATCCTCTCAGAGATATTCCAGATCACTCCCTCTTGTAACCATTTTTGGTGTCTCTCCCAGCCCACATACTCTCAGCAAGACCCACGTACATGTTGTAGCCTTCACCACCCTTCTGGCTGGGCATAGACTCCTCCTGAACTGGAAAAAGCTGCTGTCCCCTTCTGTTTACTGTCTGGTTGAAAGATCTCATGTTCACTGGATTTTTTTAATTGTGTTTTTAATAAGCGAAAGTCTAATTCACTCTTGGGGATACAAATACATTTTTCAAGCACTGGAGTCCTTTTACACTGTACTTCAACGACTTTCAAACACTTCCTCAACCCAGCTTCAAACAAATTCCAATGATCCTTCTCTTTGATGCTCTATGACTCTCCTGGTATACCACAAGTGAGCCTTGACTGTCATTGCCTGTTTTGTAGCCAGCCACCAATGGTCTGCCTGTCATGCCCCTTTTCTTTCCTTTTCATTAATTCATTTTTGTTTTTGTTTTGTTTTATGTTTTTGTTTTCTTGACCTCTGTTCTCCTTGACTGTAAATGTTTTAAAGGTACTTGTGATCTGCCTGTGACGTGTGTGCATGCCTGGTTTGGTAAGGGGTGGGAGTTTGTGTTCTCTGACTTCCATGAGTACGTCTGTAGTATCATATCACACACTTGTGCTTTAAAATTAACTTAAAGACTTGGATAAAAATTATCTATATGTGTTTTTTGTGCAAATGGGATCATTTCCTCTTACTGTCAGATGTATCTTACAAAGCCAATCAGGTGATGTACTGACAGACAAATAACTGTCAAATAAACCCCCCCTCCCCTCCAAACTAACTGTTAAACTGTGATAACTGTAGATGTGTGTGATGATAAATACATCATAAACATAATAACAAAACAAAAATTAAAGGTACAGGATCCTGACATTGAGATTTTTTTAATAAACTTTAAACATATAAGTTGTGAAATACTTGCCCTCCAACCATTTTCAGGATTGGGGTCAGGAGATACAGCCATTTCCAGCAGCTACCAGCATCCTGATGCCATGTACTGCTGTCTTGTGCACAGAAGTTCTCTATTGAGTTTGGGGGTGATGTGAAAATACTCAAGGGCATTAAACTCAAAACGTGCCTTTTTGTAACAGTATCAAGAACTACTTTTACTAACCTTCACAAGACTGTTTAACATTTTTAAGTCAGTTATTGTCAAAACTGTAAACTGCTCCATTTCACAATGTTAACAAATCTTGAAAAAAATGTGGATCCATTCTGGACCATCCAGATTGGGATCATCACAAAAATCAAATCACTGCTTCCTTGTATCATGACCATTTGTTTTGGAGTGATGCTATTAGCAAATTAACAAACACTAGCCAAAACATGATCTAATGACATGCTTTTTGATTTCACTTTTACAGCAAAAACTCTCAAGAGCAACAATCGACACTTTCTTCTTACCTTTCTTAAAGGTGCTATGAGGAGAATCTATAACCAGCGAAATAAAGACTCTGCTGACCATGAGCACGCGCGGCGACTGTCATAATGCTGCGTTCCAGTAAACTCGGAAATGGGAGTGACACAATCTCTGACTTATCGGCGTTCCAGTTGAAAAAAAATAGCCGATCTACCAGGCTATTGTTAGCTGTTGTTAGCACGCCCTGTGTTGTTGTTCACAAATATCTCATGAAGAATGTGATTATCACTATGGCAGCATTTTTGTAAATATAAGACTAGCAATACGATGTATACAGCTGATCTAGAGCGACACACCCCAGTCAGAAGTGCAAATAAATTCATTATTGCAGGAGCTAAATAACTGTTCACACTGGGGCATCCATCTTCGAATGGCAACTCGGGGTGGCCAGGTTTCACCGAGTTCCCAACAGGAAATTCAGACTTCGGAGGGCATTCCAGTTAAGTTTCCTACTCGGAACACGGAAATTCCTACTTCTGACTACAACTGGAACGCACCAAAAGACGTGACTGAAGCCAAAGCGTGTGTTTGTTGTGATAAATGCAGCTCGGACCTTCATCAGAACTCTACATTGCTGTACAACTTGTTTTTTCAAAAACTTAAAGGATGCAAAGCGACAAGGTAATGTATCTCTTTCTAGTTACGTAGCGGTAGTTTTTATTGTGTGACAACAAGCAGTTTTTGGAAAACTTAGTATCGTAGTTGTAGCCGGCTATATATCGCTACTTACAGCCTGGTGCTCTAAGATGTGTAATATAAATAATAAAATAACATAAATTTGCTCTAGTTTTAATTGTCTTGTTCACGAAGTTAAGTATCCAGGCCAGTCCAGCCCATCCGACCCGACCGGAAGGCTAAGGAATAGCACTTATAGATAACCTATTTTGATACTATAAAACTCATCTTAAAGTGAGTATTTCGATCAGGCATATATCTAAAAGTGAGACTTTTTTGTAATTACTTAGAAACGCCTCACAGTCTCTTTAACCTCCATCTCTCCTCTCCCATCCATCAATTATTTTGCTCTCTTACTCTTTTTCTCCCTTCTTTGCCGTCCCCCCCTCCCCCCCGTTATTTTTCATGATTAAATGACAGAAGAATCTCTCCCCAGCAGCACAAATGCCACCTCTTTTACCAACAAAAGCTCTCCCATAAATCTCAACATGACCCAGTCCACCCTGAGGACAGAAAGGAAAGACTGAAGTGAAGTGTCAAGGACCCTGGTGGTTTAAATGAAGGCAATGAGTGGGAGAGAGATCACAGTAATATAACACTACTCGCATAGAAGATAAAGAGGAAGAATAAATGGAACAAATAGGGTCAGAGAGACTCGGATTTTGCTGGTTATCACTCACAGCTGTGTGAGTGACCAACTCTAATGCCTCCCATCTTCCTTAAAGCCATCATTCTTCTTCCCTCCTCAGCTCCTCATGCTCTTTTTCCTCCAAAACAATTCCCTTTTATTTCAAGTCATGGCTATTTTTCCAAACCATTTCCCCACTCTATTCCTTTCTCTCTCTGGAGTGTTTTCTCTCTGAGAGTTTCTGCCTCACTCTTTCAGCTCTCCCAGCTCTGGTGGCTGCTATCTCTCACTTTCTGCCCCCATATTTCATCCTGAGTCTGCCTCTCATTAGGCCCTCTATCTCGCTTGTCCACTCATCTCTTTTTCTACTGCTTTACTCACCCTTTCCTCTCCCTTTACCCTCCTTTCTGTTTATCTCCTGCTTATCCCCCAGTGCCATCCATTGTCTAAACCTCCTGTGCTATATAAATAAACTTGCCTTGCATTGCCTGTTTCTCTCGCACAGTCTCCTTCTCGTCCTCTTTCACTCCTCTATTTTCATGCTGCATTAAGTCAGTGAGCAGTGTATAGAAACCATATTAACTCAGACACAGAGGGAGATAGGAGAGAGCGGGAGATTGAGAGAGAGACCTAAAGAGATTCTTAGAAGTTTTTGGCGTATTGACAGTGACTAGAGGAGGTCATCTATCTTCTGGGTTTTTTCCCCCTCTACTTCTCCTCAGACAGCTAATTCAATACGCTCGAGAACAGGACGGAGCGCTGTTCCATTGTCAACAAATTTCATTAAGCAACATTAGCAGTGCTATCAAAGAGGTGACGGGGAGGAAATGATGGATTCAGATTAGAATGTTGAAAATGAAAATGATGTAGAACAATGTGTGTGTACGTGTGTTTGTGCATGTGTGCACAATCTCATACTTGCCACACTTGTCCCCAGCCACTTAACAGGCAGAATTTACATAACCTATTTGAATTTTCATTATTTCTCTTCGAAGGATTTTGTAATTGGATTTTCTTTCTCACAGAATTTCTGAGCCCACACTTACCCAAGAGAGGGGAGGAACACAGTTAAATGACAGGGCTTTTTCAAGTGGTTTAGGCAAGGTGTGATCACAAATGTTCTGCTCTGATAGTGTTATTAACAATATGAAGATAAGTGACCATGGGAGAGTCTCTGTATCTGCATGTCGAAAGGCTTGTACTTAAAATGTTGAATTCAAACTAATTATTATAACTTGTTAAACTTTTACTGAATGCATAACCTAAAAAATATTAGATAAGTTTTGATGCTTTGTTCAATCTCTATACTGCCATGACTTTATGCATACACACACAAAGTAATGATAATAACAACTAGAAAAGCACTCGGAGAGCGCAGACCTCCACCAGCGCCACAATCCTCACCCATATTGTGATTTTCACCATAGATATTAGTCCTACCTTTATTTCATAGAAATATTTAGATTCCTTGACCATGAAAACATACCATTAGCAGTTGGATTCATAATGGTATCTATTTTAGTTCAGTAGTTATTCTCAAAAATCAAATTTTTCGTCATGGCGGCCAGACGCTGATCCAGGTCAACACCAAAATTGAAACAGTTCTTCCTTTTCCCATGCTGAACATTTCCTGAAAATTTCATCAAAATCCATACATAACTTTATGAGTTATTTTGTTCACAGACAGACGGACAGACAGACAAACGGACAGACAAACTCTCCCAAAAACATGACCTCCTTATAATATATATATATCAGTGAATATCTTGTTTCTTGGAATTAAAAGGCAACTGAAACTGTCTTGAATTCTGAGCTGAGCTGTTTGAATAGGTCTAACTACAGATTATATGTCCATCTAGTAAAGAAGATTAAATTTACTCTGGCCCTCCCAATAACTGAAGTTGTTCACCTGTTGTGTAAAAGGACAGCAATTTTGGAATAAGTCCTGTTTTTGCTAGCCTTGCAGAGCAGACGGACCTGCCTTATTCTGAAATAATGCATGTCTAGCTTGTCAGCCTCCATTGACCAGTGGTTTCACTCGGCTAAATGCTTAACGGCCCAATCAGGGAAGAGAGGCAGGAGCAGCAGGAGCTGTGGGCATGACAACAACAGGAAGGGACTTGACAGTAAGTAAAGTCATTTCCTCTTTACAAAAGGTGCAGCTAATGCCAATTACCCTGTGTTTATCATTGTTACTCAGTTATACTTGGCAAAATATGCTCTCCTCATAAGTTTACGTTGTAGGGATTGTCTTTGATGAGGTTCATGTCACATGTAAGTGTTGATGACACATCTGTGTGTTATAATTAAATGTGAAACAACAGTCTTAAGGTTGTACAGCTAACGGCTAACAACTATCAAGGACAAACAACAGCATAGCAGCACTGTATAATATGGACTGTGATGAGTGTAAAAGCTGCTGTGGTTTTTGAAGGTTTTGCCTCTGCAGGGCTCCTTCCCAGATGGATTTATGAAATATTTCCAATATGGAGCTGTCCATCTGGCATGTCAAGTTATTTTTTTCACAGGTCTTTAAGATTTAATTTATTGAATTATAGCATTCAAAGAACTGGAAAAGCACACGGAGAGCGCAGACCTCCACCAGCGCCACAGTCCTCACCCATATTGTGATTTTCACCCTAAATATTAGTCCTACCTTTATTTCACTTAAATATTTAGATTCCTTGACCATGAAAACATTAGCAATTGTATTCATATTGATAACTATTTTAGTTCAGTAGTTATTCAGCAAGATCAAATTTACGTCATGGTGGCCAGACGCTGATCCAGATCAACACTTTTCACGGTATTTTAGTATTTGTTTCATTAGCTGCCCTTCAAGAAGAAAGGTTGTCACAACTACAAACTAAACAGATGTGAAATAAACAACTGTAAAATAAATTGCTTTTCTCTTTCAAGGTATGAACAGGACTACATTCAAAAATATCCGAGAGCTGGGGTTTGTAGATTTTTAAAGACACAGAAGAACACGGTTACATCAAGACGTTCAGGAAGCCGTTGTACTTATGAGGATTCAAAATGGACCGAGCCCTCAATGATCCCAGAAACCTGCTGCTAGTTCTCTCATTTCCACTCCGGCTCTTTCTCTGTATATTACAGTAAATTAGAGGGGGATTTTTGGATGCTTTATTTTGCACATTAGCAAACAATGAAGTATCGACATGGAAGAATATTCTTCAATCAGGTTTGATATCCCACATATTCACTCTGAATAATGTAGCGTCTGGGAACATTAAGAGTTAAAGGAAAGTTGAAGCTCTCATGTGGAATCCCAAATGGCTCTCTGGGCCTCTTCAGGCAAACTCTGCTATGTGACACTAAACACCTCAATGTCGTAAATTGGCCTGATTCCTGTTTTGGTGACCAACACATGACCCACCATCTGCATTCTCCGTGACCAAACACTCTATTTGATTTAGGATAACCTCCGACACGTTGGGGGGAATCATGCAGTATGTGATTCACCGAGACCCCAACTGGCGTCAGCCAGTCCCTGAGATTTCCCTCTGAACTGTTCCTCACCTGGTTCTTATTTACAGGACCAGTCACACTTCAACAACATGGGTAAACAATCCTGGTCCCCCTTATCTCCGTGAGAGGCAGCCTGTCTTAACAGCTGCGGGTCATAAATACCTTCATTTGGTCCCCCCCAGATTTGGACCCCCTCTTGCATTCCAAAAACTTCCAGATAACTTCTGATTGCAGAATTGACTTTACGGAACTGATATATTGTTATGTTGTATACTTTGCTTGCGATATGTATTTGCCTTGACGTGTGTTGCTGACCTCTTGGCCAAGTCACCCTTGTGAAAGAGATCATGATCTCAATGTTTTTTTTTTACCTGGTTAAATAAAGGTTAAATAAATAAATAAATAAAAATCAGAGTTCTAAATCCTAAAATGTGTACTCACGGTGTGATGTACATCCCAGTGTACTTTGTATGGACTTCCTAGCATCTTGGATTATAAAGATAAGATGCTAAAGTTTGATATAAAACCAAATATAGCTGATCTGTGAATTCTTTAAAAGACCAACAGCTCCACCTAGTGACTTTTCTTGGTAAGACACAATCCTAGGTATGGACACGTGCGTTGCACTGATCGCAGAATCTAGGGATAATGTAATCAATATGTGTTACTATGTATTTTTAACAGTGCCTATCACGTAATATTAGTTTGTCCACAGTTATACACAACCCTATGTTCTTGATTCACAGCAAGCCTGACAATAACCGAGTTATAGTTACTGTGTGCGTGCTTTTCTTTAAATGCATTAGAATTGTTTGATATCACCATCTTGTCATTCGTGCATGTGGTTTGAGACCTAATACTTATGGTGAGTCGAGTGATATGAGTAATTCGTCAGTAAAGTTAAAACTTAATTATTAATTAATAATAATAATTATAGACGAGAATCGGCATATGATGTCATCACCCGCCCACTAGGTGGGCCTTTATAATTCAGAGTTGCCGACCCTTGTTCTCTTGGCTTCTTCTCTCTCGTGCTCCGCTCTCTCTCGCTCACTCTTTCCTTCTTTTACTTTCTTTCTCGTTACTTTGTTTTTGACTACACCGTTAGGCCTTTGTCTTATAGGCACGTGTAGTTTCTTTTCTTATCCTGAGCGCACATACTTTTATCCATTTTTGTTTAGAGAGCAACTTTGATCCGCAGCTTAACAACTTTTTCTATTCAGATTTAATTTTGGAAATCTGAATATCTAAATCCTCATCAAAAGCCTGCACAGCATTATTTTGATTTTTGATCCTTTTTGATCTCGCATAGTCGTCTGTGAGACATCGTTAACCTGGCCAGTGACGGTGCTTAAAGATACTTCTGCGGATCAGATTTTTCATCTTCTCGTCAAAACCTTTTTGAGAGTTTTTGAGCCGCAGCCCACTGCAAAGTCTATGTTTGCCGGAGGGGCCTCTGATCGAACTGCTCCAGAAGGATCCGTTGGGCGCTGGTGAGACTCGGACCGCAGATCCGCCGTTCGGCTTCCCAAGCTGAATCAACCCTAATCAACTTGATCCAACATCGGTCCTACCTGATCCACCCGTAGCCTGGACCTTCCAAACCCCAGAGAGAACCACGAGTCTTCCACGACCAAGTAGGCAAACGTTACTTTGTACTTAAAAGGAGGTTTGATGTGCTCTTAAAGGGAAACTCCGGTATTTTGACACCTGGACCTTATTTTTAGGTTTGTGCATGCTCATATACTCACTCAGACAAACATCGTGCAGCTCGGAGTCCTTCAGAAGTTATTTAGATCCAACGATGTAGCCGCACTTTAGCGGGTCCACGGCAACGGAGCTTCAGCGGGGACATAATCTCTGCAAAATCGCTCGTCTCTACCACAGCCCGGTTTGTCATTGCAGAGAAATCCTCCAGAGTAGTCAGACATATATTCCTGGATAGATCCATACGGCGGTGTCAGCGGTTTCAAGTCCCACTCTGAGCAGCAAACACACTCCTCTTCTGTTGCTATAGGCGAACACTGCTCTCCTAAGCACCGCTAGTTAGCATTGAGTCGTGGACGTGCTCCATATTTGTTGTTCACGAGCCAGCTGTTAGTCTCTCCTCTCCATTCTTCTCTCATGGAGCTCTCGTCCGTGTACTCAGACTCAAACCCGGTCCGTCGTAGTCTGACTCTTCGGCATCAGATAAATATTCTGCCATGTTGCTCAGCACTGCCGGCTAAAAGTAGGTCATTGTACCTTTGTGTCGCGGCGGCTATGACGCGTCATCAAAAGTTTGTTTACCAGGTCCAGCTGACCCACCTGAAGAGGGTAGATGAGCTGACTCTTATGCGACAACACTGGCGATGGATGAAAAAATATAGCCGAAATGAGCGATTTTGCAGAGATTATGTCGCTGAAGCTCCTTATAGGGCATCAAAAAATCGCTCATTTTCGGCTATATATTTTTTTCATCCATCGCCAGTAAGTTGTTAAAAGTCAGCTCATCTCCCCTCTTCAGGTGGGTCAGCTGACCTGGTAAACAAACTTTGATGAGCGTCATAACCCTTGTGACACAAAGGTACAGCTGACCTACTTTTTAGCCGGCAGTGCTCAGCAACATGGCAGAATATTTATCTGATGTCCGAAGAGTCAGACTACTGATCGACCCGGTTTGAGTCTGAGTACGGACGAGGAGCTCCATGAGAGAAGAATTCAGGAGAGAGCGAACAGCTGGCTCGTGAACATCAAACAGAACCGCAGTCCTGACTCAATGCTAACTAGCGGTGCGCTTGTGGACGGTGTTACTTCCTGCCTTATAGCAACAGAAGGAGTGTTTGCTGCTCAGAGTGGGACCCAGAAACCGGCTGACAGGCGTATGGATCTATCCAGGAATATATGTCTGACTACTCTGGAGGATTTCTCTGCAATGACAAACCGGGCTGTGGTAGAGACGAGCGATTTTGCAGAGATTACGCGTCCTGCGCTGAAGCTCCGTTACCCGTGGACCCGCTAAGTGCGGCTACATCGGTTGGATCTAAATAACTTCTGAAGGACTCCGAGCTGCACGATGTTTGTCTGAGTGAGTATATGAGCATGCACAAACCTAAAAATAAGGTCCAGGTGTCAAAATACCGGAGTTTCCCTTTAAACTTAAAAAGTGTTCTGACATTTAGATTGATTAAATCCAAATTGTCTCCGAAATTCCTCACAGATTTTCGTATAGGTCATAGTTATCCCTCAGGCATACACTCACTCACCATCATCTTAAGTTTCCTGATTTCCATTCAATTTATTGTTTATTCTTATTTCATCTATAATCTACCATTTATTTTCATGCATTGTAACCATTTTCATTTTAATAAATTTGTGATTATTGATTTTAAACCCACTGTCTGTTAGTGTTCTGTAGAATTCAGTGTCCCTGAAGCGAGAATTCTGTCTTAAGATTTTGAGATTGATAAAGCTTGATTTGATTAATTTACTTTATTTAAGGGAATTAAATAGGTAATTAATTAATTAAATTAAGGTTTGCCTTATAAAAAGGCTGGTGCCCCCAACGAGAACAATACAGTGAATTGTTAATTGATAATAATTAATAATTTAACAACTAAATCTTTCAGATTTAACGCTGCCAAATTTCTAATCGCTACAATAAAAACATTCCTGTGTGTTTCTATAAGTTTATAGTCAATGTCCTAATGCTAAGTTTTCTCTATTGCCAATTTGATGTTTACTTCTGTTGTATTATTTTAGCCTTACTTACGTTTTATTATCTCCTAGATTTTTCTGTATCTGGTTTTAAATCATTGTACAAATGGTAAGTATTATATTTTGTACAACAGCAAACACTAAGACATACACCAGAAAATTTTGCTTTACAATCACGTGAGTAAATAAACGGATATTTGTACTAAATTAAAACATTTATCTGTGCTCAATTTAAAAACATACCACTGAATACTCCAGTGTCAAATTTCCTATTTGCTTTTCAGTGTATTTATCCTATTTCCTATTAACTTGATATTCAACATCCTGAACCAACTTGCTCAAGAGATTTGAATGTACTTTATTGGACAAATAAAGTTCTTTTTTATTGAAATGACATGGTTTGCAGTCATAAATTTGCAGAAAATAACTTCAGTAATATAAATAAAAGTGAATTGCACAGTATTAAATCTGTGAGCTTTGCACATCATTGCAGAAAGACACTAGAAGGTCTCCTTTGGTCAGCTGGATATCTCTCTGACTAAGCTAAAGTCTAAGCTTAACTGTAAATGTGTTGTGGCATTGAGTTCATCTTACAACTCTGGTTAAATTAAAAAAAAAAACTTTGCTTTAAAAAAGTTCTTTTTTCTACATGATGGAGTTTACCTCTGACAGACCATTCACCAAGTGCTTCCTATCTTGACTGTATTTAAATTGGACCTTCCACATCAGAGATGTAAACATGGCCTTTACGATCTAAATGCAGGCTTAAAATTAACCCTTTCCTGTCTAATGGAGCAAGAACTGCTGTGACGATATGCACAGTAGGTATTAAATAAGTAAGTCGAGTGGGGCAGATTCAGATTCAGACAACTTTATTTATCTCACAAGGGGCAATTCATTTGTAGCTTCCCAGTGTATATGCATTCATACAGTCAGTCAACAACATAAATAAATAAAAAAATTATCATCAAGGAAACATATTTAAGCAAGCATGGGCAGATAGAGATGTCGGGCAGTGCAATATATTGATTATTAAATATATCACTGAATTTTAAAAGATAGAGAGATTGAGAGCTCTTTCTGCCGCTGAGTCTGCTTTTCCATTTCCAGGAATGCCCACATGTCCAGGAACCCAACACAACTGTATCTCATACTCTGCTCTTTCAAGCAAGAATATCTTGGAGAGTATCTTGTCGATGATTGGATGTTGTTTAACGCCTGAAGACAAGAAGTTGAATCAGTACAAACAAGGATGTTCGTTTTGGTTGAGGCTTCTATGTGTTCCAAAATTAAAAGAATTGCTGATGCCTCAGCAGTATATATGGAGCTTTCATTTGGGATTCGAATACCAACTCTCTGACAACCTGTAACAGCTGCAGCTGCAACTTTGTTGTCTTCTTTAGATCCATCCGGAATAGTACACACTGTGTGATGGAAATTGGGATTTTCTGTCTAAAAACTGGGAGTGATATGTCCCTGGGTGAGTGTCAGACTTCTTATTGTATGCCAGCTTTAACATGATGTTAGGTTTTCTCGACAGCCATGGAGGAATCTCTGAAAAAATAGTTTGGACCAGGTTGCTCATGTCAGCACCTTTTATATCTAAATGGGGCTTTATTCGAAGACCAAGTTGGGAATGTATTTTGGTTGTGCTACGTATAGGTTTTTCTTCTCAGTGTGAAAGACACAATTGTTAACAGGATTATTAACATTTGTTTTGTCACATATTGCAGAGCCAGTTTCAGATGTCTGTTTACTAATGATGGTTCATGACCTTCCACATACAAGCTTTGTACAGGAGATGTTCTAAATGCACCCAAAGCTAGTCTCAGTCCTTGGTGATGTACTACTGTATGTCAAGCATCTGTATATATACGACTTTCTAGCAGAACCATATAATACACTGGAATAATCAAGTTTGGAGTGGATCTATGCCCGGTATAGCTGTAGGGGTACTGTACTGTCAGCACCCCATTCAGTACTAGATAACACTTCCAAAATTTCTAAAGTTTTAAGGCATTTTGTTTTCAAGCTTATGATCCGTAAAATGAAGGACAGTTTGCTATCAAAAATGACACCTAAGAATTTTACCTCTTTGACCACTTTGATTGGTGAGCCATCCATTGAGTTCTGGTTCACTATGTAGTGTTCTTAGCAAAATGTACACAAACAGTTTTTGACTTTGAAAATTTAAAACCGTTTTCCACAAACCAATTCTGATTTTTATTGAGGTTAAGATGGACAATGACATTCATGTTCCTACCACTATAACAACTAGAAAATCATCTACATATGAAATGCAGGAAACATTGTTATGAAGGACTATAACTATACTGTTTATTTTAATGTTGAATATGTGGTTGGAGACTATATGCTACCCTGGGGTACTCCCAGCTCTTGATTGTTTGATGGGTTTGTGAAAGTCCAGAAAGTGTGTAGCAGTCTGTATCACATTGTAACATTCTTTTCTTGTTATTCTGCGGACCTTAATGACAGAATGAGATTTCAGTTCCGCCAGGATTACATTTTCATCAATGCCATCCAATTCTCTTGTTCGTATTACACCTCTACTTGAGTTTAATGTTCGATGAGGCGAGGCCTCAATACTAACACCTGCCAGTGACTTTGTCTTGTAAAGCAGATTTTTGGCATGTGCCTCTTTATCTACTTCAACAAGAATTTATCCTGATCTCAACCTTTTAACATCTTTCACTGAGCCTGTCATGCCCATGATGCCTTTGTGTATTGCAAAGGGCGACACCTTTGACAAGGGTCTTTCTGTATCCTTGGACTACAAAACAATAAACCTAGGCCACTTACTAGACAAATCTTTTTCAAGTAAACCCATGTCATTTCCATGTTTTTTTTGTTTTTTTTTGAACGTTTCATCATCCTTGCTCCCCACTCACCAAGGAGTCCTACAAGGAGATGCACAGAGCTGAAACTGACAGATGTACAACAGAGATACAAAGTGGTATACTTAAGCAATGTGACCAAGCTGGTGCAACTTCACTCGATTGACCCAAGCCATGACACCAATAACAATCTGTGTAAACGTCATATCTCTGTAACAGTTATTTACACTCCTAGGGCTTGACATGACCACAGCCAATTGATTATATAGGGCCTCCCCAACCTCCCGTCTAGGTGAATTAGGAGTCAAAGGGTAGTGTTGGAGGGAAGAAGGCATGCAGCTCATCATCCTCTTCAAACCAGGTCCTCTTCCTCCACCAGCACAGGTTTCGACTCACGGCAAACAAGCTGCCCCTTTTCAGGGCAGCTTGGGGTTCCTATGGGGTTGCCCTTCGTCTAATCTCTACCACTGGAAAACCAGGAATTCATGAATTAAAATAGAAAAAATGCTTAAAGCTCACCATTATTTGATGTGCAGCAAACAGATCTATCATAAATGCAAACAAGCCTTACCCTGTCAGTTTTAAACATAGATTTAAATAATACATGCAATGTTCCTTTACTTTTATGTGGAAGTGTATGGTTAATTTCATATCTTTAGCCTGATTGTTTTAAAGTTCATACAACATGCTGACAAAGTGAATGATTTAAAAAAAAAACCATTATATTTAAGCCAACATCTGGTTTGTTAGACTATGAAAAGTGGATCTGCCCACATGGGAAAGAGGCTCTTTGAAACCCAGTAATACATCTAAAAATGTAAGAGTGCAACAAAGATTAGACACCACCAGCTGTTTTCAACACTCCATCTGTCCTTAATCAAATACCATACAGATTTGAGAGGAGATTTAGGCAATTTGTTTTTTACTCAGACATGCAATTCTTTGGATAAAATTATATTATCTCGGTATTTTTTTAAAAACATTCCTTTTCTGAAACAGCTACATGACCTCTGCTGCTTCTTTTAGACTGGCTTAGTGCACATCACTGCTTCATTCATTTTGACCCAGACACAGCTTTGTATTGTCTAAAGATTAGAAAAAACCCCACAAATAAATATATATTTCATTTGTATTTGTATGGACTGCCATTGTGTGCGCAGGCACATCTTTAGGCTTATACCAACCCTAATTCCAATAAAGTTGTGTAGTACAGAAACAAAAAAGCCAATACTTTCCAGATATAACTCAAACTGTACTCAACTGCAAACACTACAAAGACAAGACAAGTAATGTTCAAACTGATAAACTTTTATTTTGTGAATAATAACTCATTTTTACTTTGAGTGGTAACAAAAGACTGGGAAAGTTGAGGAATATTCAGCATTAGGGTCAGTGTCATGACTGGGTAAAAGGAGCATCCCTATAAGGCCCAGTTTTTCACAAAGAAGAATGAGGAGATGTTCATCATTTTGTGAACAACTGTAGGGGTGTAACGAAATGGTCACCTAACAAAACGATACGATTACGAAACAGGGCTCACGATACGAAATACTCACGATACAAAATAAAGATTATGGAAAATCCCAAACAATAGGAAGTTGTGCAAAAATCTCATTTTCTTTATTTTCTTCCTAATGCAAAAAAATAATAATACAATACAAAAAATATTGCTGCATCAGTACAAAATAAATGCTCTTTGAAAAAAAACAAAATTGTAGTTTTTTTCCCCTTATTTAGACTACAGTGCAAATACAAACATAAAATCTCAATAAAAAGTGCTTTGTTGTTGTAACAATCAGGATAACTACATTCTTGAATGAAAAGGAAAACAAATAGCAGTCCTCAGAGCTGCAGTTTAGACCTATAAATGTCTGAACTGTGAACTATAATCTTTAGCCTATAACAGTGCATATACTTCTGATCTTTAAGTATGATCGAATTCTGTCAACTCAACTATAGATGCAAAAATCAAATAATGTTTTTTATGCAGACTTACACAAACATAGTGGAGCAGTTCTACAGTTTGTTATGTGATCAATGTGGATTTTAATGTTTCCTATGAATCGACGGTCAGTGAATGGACCAGGAAGGCGGGGCGAGCGGGTCAGAGTTCAGAAGGGGAGCGTTAGTGTGTGTGTTTGAGCGAGGTCTAGAGATTACGACTCATTGTTTTGTTCGTGAATTGAAATTGTAGTTGCGTGGTCACAGCCCACAGTGACTGTTAAATAAAAGCAGCTATTCGCAAGCCGGAGTCACCTTTATTTTTATGTCCGACGGACGTCACAATACAGCCGCTGCCTGTCTGCAGTTCAAAGTAGATGGAAGCTGGTAGTTGTACTCTCCCCAGTATACGGTGAACTGTGGCGGCATATTTTGCACACAGTTGTTGTTTTGTCCGCAATCTTCTCACCGTTCTCTCGTCTTTTACATGGGAAGCCAAAATAGGTCCACACAACCGATTTATTTGACGAAGGAGCGTCAGCTAATTCCCCCACTTCGTCCTCCTCCATATTGCAGCGAGTGTTCAGCTAAGGGAGGCGAGAAGGTTTATTTCATCCTTTTATTTCGAGCGTCTTTAAATTTTATTTCGTCATTTTTTATTTCACCCCTAGTAAGCAAATGGTCTAACAGTTTAAAAAAAAGTTTTCTCAATTTACATTTGCAATAAATTTAGGGATTTAATTATCCACAGTATATATTATCATCAAAAGATTCAGATAATCTGAGGAATCTGTGCATGTAGGCAGCAAGGCTGAAAACCAACATTGGATCCTTATGACCTACAATCCCTTATGATGTGTGGCATCAAAACCAACAGCATTCTACACTCAGGACCACACTGTGGTATGCTGTTGTCAGTCAACGCAATTTGTTGTTGTATCTTAAAACTATACCATGCAAAGCCAAAGTCATACAACAACAACACCCAGAAACTCCACAGATTCCCTGCTCATCCGAGGCAGCAAAACACAAAATGGAGAAGTGAGCTTTGGTCTGATGAGTCTACATTTTGAATTGTTTTGGAAACCTCCGGGCAACAAAAAGGACCATTCAGATTGTTATAGCAAGACAATGCCAAAGCACAATCTGCAGATGGCATGAAAGAATGTCTTTGTAGTAAAAGTATAGACACTAGACTGGCCTGATGCAGTCCAGACCTGCCTATCATTGGAAAATGCGGGGTGCATTATGAAGCGCAACAACAGACATGACAACTAGTATGGGAAAGACTTCAATGTACAATGGTTCAAACAAATAGTTTCCTCAGTTCCCAAACACTTAATGTTATTATGAAAAAGCTGATGTAACACAGTGGTAAATTCCATGTTTGTAGTGTATCCAAATGAATATAGGTCATAAAAAATTTGCAAATCACTCTTTTCTGTTCTCATTTATTTTTACACAACATCCCAACTTATTTGGAATTAGTTTTGTTCTTAAGCTAATGTTTTAACACCCGTTAACTCCACTACCACCTAAAAACACATTCCTCAGCCCACTTACACACTGAGTATCCCTCAAACTGTCCCACGATTCAAACAGCTCTCATCATTTTTATCGCTTCCTGTCCTGGCATTTTTTTTTCTTTATTTTCCACCTTTCATCAGGGTCTCTGGCAGCTCCAAGGAACACTGACGTATTGAATGAGTGAGTGTGTGTGTGTGGTTGTTTGTCAAGAAAGTGGGATTTCAGCAGATGGATGGAGAGACTTTGATGGAGGAGTACACCCTTAAAGAATAGATTGTTATGGTTACTGGTTTCCTCTCTCCCACATGGGGGAAGATCAAACTTGATTGTTCTCCTCTATGTGTGTGACAGAGAGTGTGTGCAGCCACACACCTCACTCTGGGAAATGAGCTGGTATGTGTCCAAATACAATTTGAATCCATGTGTATGTGCTCAGTGTCTGACATATGAAGGATGCTTCGTGAAGAGAAAGCTGCGACTCGTGCCTGTTTTGTGTGAAAAGAAGAGGCTGGAGAGAAGCCAAATGAGTGACACATAGTCTCAGATGTTGTATCAGACATATGGATACAGATTATCATCTCTTATAGAAACAGAGCTAATTACTTGTAAATCATTTTTCATATACATGACATTAGATTCATGTTAGTGTGTGGACTTTACTTAGTGGGAAAATCTATTTTACATGTTGATGGCGTTCTCCTCCACCTCCCTCAAATATGGTGGGTAATGCTGAGACAACAAGCCAAATTCCCCTGTAGGGTTTATAAACAAGTCATGTTAAATTATCTTTTATAACACTTTGCAGAATTTGTCATCATGCCGCAGCGCTGGCAAAAACAGAGACCATAGCTGTTATGTTTTTAGGATATCTTTTCATGCATCCATATTTCTTTTCAGGCTGGTTATGGCCTTGTGAATGTGACACCTAAAAAAGTCTTTAGTGATTCTCTTTAAAACTTTGACCACATGTTCAACTGAGTTCAAGGGTGTTCTTGCAAGAGGTTAGGGTCAAAAGTAAAGGTCATGAAGTCATGTGGTCATACTTTGCTTGTGAAGATGATCAGGGCAAAGCCCAAATGTCCATTCTGACTTGAAGATGACATTGGATTATGGAGGTGAGATGTCAAAAGGTAGAAGTCACAGAGACCCATGGTTATCCATTGCTGGTAATGCTCATTGTATACAGGATGAAGAATCACACATCGTAGGTGGGCTGCTCAGGAGTTAGTGTGCATGCCTCACAGCAAGGAGGGTGATGATTCAGACCCCATATCATTCAGGGCCTTTCTGTGTGAAGTTTGCATGCTCTCCATCAACATGCATTGGCTCTCTTGGAGCAATCTGTACTTCTCCTACAAAGCAAAAGATGTGCCTGTCTAGAAACCATCAGGTGGAGATGAATGTGAATGGTTGTCTGCCTCTCTTTGTGGCCATGCAAGCGACTGGTGAATGCAGGGCTCTCAAGTCTCATGCATTCAGTGTGTGACACACGCATTTAATCTTTTCACACTCTCTCACATCAAACCTGCTATTCTCACACATGAAAATGTATGATTTAAAGCCCAACAAGTTTCATATGCATTGGAACATGTAGCAAGATGCTCTGAGGATCATTCAGTGGGAGCTTGATGCAACCTAGTCAATAAGATCAACTACCCATCAGCCATTTGAAAAACAAACATACAGCTACATATCAGCTAATCAGAAAATAGTATTTAGGTAAGATACAGCTGATCTGAAGATGCATACTGCACGAACATGATGGGTCCAGTAAGTTATCATCATTTGCTTTTATAGGCCTACTGAATCATGAAATGAATGATTGTACAAAAGGAAAACAACATAAGCTTATTCTTATTCTTCCTCCACAACTACCATTAAACGATAAAGAAAAGTAGGACCACATTGATTAACAAACTGTGGTTACCAGGCATCAAATCAAACAAAAATGGTCAATGTTAAGTTAGTTAAGTTAATAGTTATACTTAGAACATAAGAAATGTTTGTCTATAATTAAAATCAAAATTGCACATTTCATTGAAAGGGCATGGTCAAATGTTAGAGGTAAATTATAAAAAGAACAATAATAATTTGTATTATTATGTTGCATCATTACTTTATGCCTAAGACACTGTTTAAGATGAAGATATTAACATCACAAAGTAACTATCACACCTATTAGGTAATTGTGGGAGCAAAACAGCACCTGGCTACTTATTAAACCAACTTTAATTTTAAAATAGGATAAGTGCACATAAACGGTTGATGACTTAAATTTTGAATTTGAATCTATTTTATAATCCTTCATAAACTATCATACCAGAGGCCTGTACATGTTACCCCATCACAAGCCAGCAAAATTTCACTCTGACCTGACATTAAAACTTGAGAGCCCTGCAACTGGTTCAGAGTTTGCCTGCCTCTTGCCTAATGTCAGCTGGGATAGGCTCCAGCCTTCCCATGATCCCAAAAGGGATAAGCAGTATAGACAATAGACAGCAGTATAAAGGATGGATGGAAATATCATACGCTAAGGTCAAGAAGCCTTATGCTCATCCTTTGGGTGTGATCATGATATCTCGGGGATATATATAGAAGGGATTCTAAACTAGTATTTTACAAGGTCCATGCTTTTTGAAATATATATTACATTTGGAAGGTCATGGGTCAAAGGCAAAGGTAATCTTTTTTACGGTAAGTGTATTATTGCAATATTTATTTGAATATTACTGGATATTGATGAAAACAATAATATTCGTACAATAACAAAATTTGCACATGAGTAGATTTAGAGGCAACACCAATGTTTTCCTCGGTAATATTCTTATTTTTATTTATTATTCATTTTTAGTTTTTATGGTCGTTAAGGCTAAACCTTTAAAACTGAATCAATCTCATGAATATGAGTTGACTTTCTCTTTACAGGGCCATCAAACCTTCCAAACAAACTCCAATAGTCAGTACTTTAAATTCAAGCAAAGTTTATTAACAATATAAATGATAAATGAGAGGACAAGATGTAAAGATAATAAATGGCATACTAAATGGATTGAAAGGACATCAACTGAAATGGACCCTGACTAATGAGTGTTAAATGTAGTCAGTGAAAGTGGGTGTATACATATATATGTATATATATATGAATATATATATATATATATATATATACAGTATATGAATATATACCTATATGTTAACTGGTTACATTGATTGATAATAAAATGCAGGCAGACAGGATTTGAGAGTTATTAACACTTTGTAGGTATTGAAAGGGAAACTAAATAATTGAATGGTCAAGGTACACTAACTTGACCCACCAGATATAAAGTTCCATATATCTGCCATATTTCACTAATCCATCTGGGAAAGAGCTGTTCAAAACTTATTTCAGAGGCAAAACCTTCAAAAACAACAGCAGCTTATAATTGGATAATTTTTAGTCACACTCATCACAGACCAATCCATATCAAGCAACGCTGCTACTATGACGTAGCAGCTCGTGCTGCTGTTAGCTAAAACTGCCTTGGACTACTGTCTTACATGAAATTTTACCACACAGATACATAATTTAACACTTATTTGTTAAGCTTTCCCAGTTAACTTCTGAGGAGAGCGTATATCGGCAAGTATCACTGTGTAACCATGATGACCATAGATTAACCCGGCATGTCCCTGGAGGAGTTCCACATTCTCTCCCAGTTTCCCAGAAGTGATCCCCAGTAGGCAGAAGAGCAAAAATATGATTTCTTGTAAGCTTCAAGTGACGTTCTTTGCTGCTCTTTCAAAGAATAAATTGAGTCCATTTCTGATTTAAAAACAAAAACAAAAAACAGATATTGAGAACGCTTCAGAAGCCGCCATTGTTTTCAAATATGCCGTCACTTCCTGTTGTCATCATGTCAGCTGCTCCCGCCTCTCTTCCCTGATTGGGCCATTAAGCATATAGCCTAGTAAATTTGTTTGACAATGGAAATTGGCAAGACAGACATGCAGAACTTCAGGCAATGAATCAAGCAGGTCCGTCTGCTCTGCTAGGCTAAAGGTACACCAACCATCTGAAAGATCGTGTCCAGCAGAGTTCTTACTTGTACACTGTGGGGTCTTTCACAATGTCCAGTCAAAGAAGGCACTGTGTGGTTCCTAGAGCACCTTTGGCAAGGGCGGCCCTGCCGAAGAATCACAAAAAAATATTTCATAACAGCATTTTTAATGCAAAACAATATTAAAATATATTTTCTTCCAACTTTTTACAAACATTAAAGATGACACAAAGATGGTTGAACTGATAACATTACAGCGATCAAAGGTCAAAAAGTCAAAAATTGCAGACTGACACATCCTTTGCTGTTGAATATAAACATTGGGATTGCATGATCTCAATAAGATTTGAAGTTATCTCCTAAACTTTTGCACACTTGTCTTCTGTGCCTCAAGGATTAATTAAGTACCATTAAGAGGTGAGAAGTCAACAGCTTTGTGAATATTTCAAGTACTCTTTGAGATATTTCATCAAACTTTGCTCACATATCTACTTTAATGCAAAGATGAAGGGTGTGGATTTGTAAGTTTACAGGACAAAGGTCAAGTTTCATTCAAGTGCCCATCTTGTGCTTGTGGGAATATTTCATTAACACTTCAAGAGCCTTTAATCAAGGCTGGATGACCTGAGTAAGTATTCAGAGTCATCGGTCAATGGTCAGGGGCATGGTCTTTGCTGATTATCCTTTTTAAAGAAAACCAAAATATCACAAAATCACTGGTAAGGGATGTCCTTGTGCTTGTAGGAAAACTTTGCACAAACATCCATGATGACACATAAAGGACCCATCCAGCTTTTGCAGGTCATAGGTTAAAGGTCAAGGTCATGAAGTTCAAGCTGTCCTATAAAGATTATCCAGAATCATGGTCAACGGTTCTCAAACAACTTCTAATAGTTTTCTTGAAGCTTTGCAAAAACGTCCACCATGACTCAAAGTCAAACTGGAAGATTTTGTGTGGACTGGGTCAATTTACCCTTGGCCTAATGATAATGCCAAGCAAATGAACTCAATGTACCAAGAATTCTGAGGGACTTTTGTCAGACTTCATCTTCAGATCGATGCAATCATTAAATTTGGGAGGTCAAAGGTCAGAGATGATCCACCAGTGTCCTTTGCCTCTCTGGAAAAGTACACTTGGGAGGGCATAGGAAAGCTGTGCAGCAGGCTTTTGTTTGAAGGGTACATGAATAAATAAAACTTTTGTCTGAAGAGGAACTTGATTGAAAAAATTTCAATGTCTAAAATAGTGTACTTGTAAGGACCTGAAGCCTCATTTATAAAAGTAGCGCAAAGGTTGGAATTTTTAAAACTGAACTTGGTGGAAGAATAGTACTTCAACTTTGATGCTGGCACAGTTGGTGAGGTGGTAAATTGATGCCAGATTCATTTCATGCATTTAATGTCATTACGTATCTGTGGTGGCCCTGAAGTACAAACCACAACAACAAAGAACTAAACACAATGGACAATAACTAAATACAATGCTGTAGACCTGAACACTAGAGCAAATTACCATGCACAATGGCACATTAAAAAACACAATGGCAAATAACTAAACAATATAGCAAAAAATTAATCACAATGGCAAATAACTAAACACATTGGCAAAGAAATTAAACACAATGGCAAAAAAGCTAAACACATTGGCAAAGAACTAAGCGCATCAACATTCAGCTACCAGAGGATGTAGGTACTTGCGGGCCACGTCAGTCATCGCTGATTGGACAAGTGTGTGTTATTTGTTCTGTTGTGTTTAGGTATTTGCCATTGTGTTGAGTTTCTTTGTTGGAGTGTTTAGTTTCTCTACTGTAGTGTTTAGTTCTTTGCTGTTGTGTTTTGTTATTTGCTGTAGTGTTTAGTTATTTGCCATTGCCAACGATACCATTGTGTATAGTTTTATGCTGTTGTGGTTAATACTTTGCCATTGTGTTTAGTTCTTTGCTTTATTGTTTAGTTATTTGCTGTTGTGTATAGTTGTTTGCTGTTGTGTTTAGTTATTTGTTGTAGTGTTTAGTTTTTTTGCCTTTGTGTGAGGTTTTTGATATTGTGTTTAGTTATTTGTTGTCGTGTTTAGTATTTTGCCATTGTGATTAGTTATTTGTTGTTGTGTTTAGCGCTTTGCCATTGTGTTCAGTTCTTTGCTGTTGTGGTTTGCACTTCAAGGCCACCATACATACCAGACTTATAGACCCATGTAATCATAAATACTCATGTCTGCAGTGTTATAGACGTGTTCCTTTAGTGAACCAGTAGTTCTACCACTGTATGGAATGTCCATATATGATATTTCCACCTTCATTAGATATAGAGCACTGGATAGCACTGATTGCTTAATATTAGTTGTGACAAGGTGTGTAACAAACAGTCTTATTGCTGAGTAAGCATATAAATAGTACAGTGACACTCCTGCATAATGCTGCAAATTGGATGCACTGGCACTGTTCAAGATCACGCAAAAGGCAGGATGGAGAGTGAAGATTTCCTGGCCTGTGATGATGACTGGCCAATGAGCCGATTTAGATTTCCCACAGCAGTACTCCTGGATCTATGAGCTGAACTGGGCCCAGCGTTAGACAGAACCACTCGCCAGAACTGCGTCATCCCAATGAGTATACAGTTGCAGACAGAGGTTTCTGGCAACCGGCTCCTTCCAGTGGGAATTACTCAACAGGTATCTGTTTGATAGGATTAACAATATATAATTTTACATTTTCTATCTTGAGCCTCTTTTGGGTATAATATAATATGCTCTGTTGTTAGGTCTGAGATACCGCAGTCATCCCTCAGCACAACAATGCCAGCCCTTTAGGATGGTATTATCAACATAATCAGTCAATACATCAAGTTTCCATACACTGTGGGTGAACAGGCCAACATTTTTGGCGGGCATGTTGTGCCTTTATTGGTTGGAGAGAGAGAAAGGGAGAGAGAGAGAGAGACGGGAAGAGAGAGAGAGAGAAAGAGGATAGACTTGTGAAGAGGGGGCAGAGAAAATAGGGGAGGACTCTTTGTAAGCTGACCACAGGCTGAATTTGAACTTGGCCGGCAGAGGCAAGTCTAAGGGGCTGGCTGCTTACCACTCCGCTAAAACCAGCATCCAGAAAGACCAACATTTAAAGGCATTCGAACCAATGTCCGGCTCCCAAAATGTAATTGGTGCAGTTGACTGCATTCACATTGCTATTAGAGCTATGAGTGGAAATACATTTGTCTATTTGAAAAGAAAAAAAATGTGTACACAATCAATAAACATACTATTTCTTCCTCAAACATTTTTTTTTCTTTCTTTTACAAATTTAGTGTAACACGGTTCATTTTTATCCTGATGCATGGCAGTGTAGGGAACAGACTGCAGGCAGGAAATGCAAAAACATTCATGAGGCACTTTGCATTGACCATTCATGGTCTTTTTAACGTGGGTGTGTAGAGGACAGGATGTGAGGTGAATCCACCTGCTCAACTTTCCACATGGATTGTGAATTATAAAAGGAAAAGTGCTTGCAGTTGTGTGCATGCAGAGTTATATTAATCAGATTATTATTTGCCACACGCCATCTTAAGCTTTTGGATGCAGGTCACTTTAGGTATGGATCATTAGTAATGTTTCATAAATGAACAGTGTGCTTACCTTTTTTCCATTTCCTTATCCTGCATCTTCATATATTTTTGCTTTGAAACTTGTCCACTAATTAATCTGTTACCCCTAGGCCATATATGAGGGTTTCACTCTCAAATACACACTTTGCATATGAAATGGTTCGAAATCATCATTCTGACTTTTTTTAAAAGAATCCACAAATCAATCTCAATGATGTGAAATTACAATCACAAACACCATCTGTTATTGTTTTGTAGTGAATGAAATAAAGAAGACCTCCCTCTAGTATATCCCTTATCCTGCAGGTCTGTTCTTCAAAAATCAATCAATAGTACATCACCTTTCCTGAATCTGGATCAAGAAGTACACAGCCTTAGGCACCCTCTTAGGGCTTGAACCTCAAAGAATGTATTTATCCATTGTCTAACTCACCAGATTCTTAAGATATCATGTCTGCAAGCAAAGGATTAGTTGTCTCTTACAGCTCTTATTTTTTCATTTTTTCTGTCGACATGGACATTGAAAAATTGCAAAACAAAATCCAAAATTAAAGGGGCTGTGAGGATTTTCTAAGTAATTACAAAAAAGTCTCAATTTTAGATGTATGCCTGATTGAAATACACACCTTAAGATGAGTTTTATAGCATCAAAATAGGTTATCTATAAATGCTACTCCTTGCGGTCAGGTCGAACAGGGCTGAACCGGCCTGGATACTCAACTTCGGGAACAAGAAAATTAAAACGAGAGCAAATTTATATTATTCAGACACGTCTTAGAGCACTGGGCTGTAAGTAGCAATATATAACCGGCTACAAAACTACGATACTAAGTTTTCCAAAAATTGCTTGGTGTCACACATTAAAAACTCCCGCTACATAACTAGAAAGAGATACATTACATCATCGCTTTGCATCCTGTAAGTTGTTAAAAAAATAAGTTGTAAAGCAATGCAGAGTTCTGAGGAAGGTCCGAGCTACATTTATTAGCATCAACAAACACATGCTTTGGCTTGGGTCATGTCTTTTGGTGCGTTCCAGTTGTAGTCAGAAGTAGGAATTTCCGAGTTCCGAGTAGGAAACTGCAACTGGAACATCGGAATTTCCTACTGGGAACTCGGTGAAATCTCGCCACCCCTGAGTGGACAATCAAAGATGGATGCCCCCAGTGTGAACAGTTATTTAGCTCCTGTAATAATCCATTTATTTGCACTTCTGACTGGGGCGTGTCGCTCTAGATCAGCTGTATACATAGTATTGTTAGACTTATATTTACAAAAATGCTGCCATAGTGATAATCACATTCTTCATGTGATATTTGTGAACAACAACGCAGGGCGTGCCAACAACAGCTAACAATAGCCTGTTAGATTGGCATGTTTTTTTCTGACTTCAACTGAAACGCCGATAAGTCGGAGATGATGTCACTCCCAGTTCCGAGGTTACTGGAACGCAGCATTGCGACAGCCGTGGCGCGTGCTCATGGGTTGCAGAGTCTTAATATCACCGGTAATAGATTTTTCTCATAGCACCTTTAAGATAAATTAACAGAAGAACTGTGGATATATCATGCTCTCGAAGAGATTCAGAGCACTTGCAACATTTGACCTATAACTGTGAAACTGAATCAGTAAATCTTTCATACAGACAAATTTGTAGTTATTAATAAAAAAAATAAACTTAAAAGCATAAGATAACTAATTTACAAACAAGGGGCCATCATGCAACTCAACGACCTTGGTCCCTGACCAAAATGAATCAGTCATCCTTGTTCCAGAATGAAAAACTGAAATCCTTCACAGCATTCTTCTGCCTGTGCATTTGCAAGATTGCTTTTACAAACACAGGGTGATCATGAAACTTCACGGCCTTTGCCTTTGGTCTTTTGACCTTAAAATCTAACCATACCTACCTTACATCAGAGAAGACATTCATGCAAAATTTTAAATTAAAGCCATGTTTAAATTTCTGAGTTTGTGGAAAGTCTTTAAGGCTGCAGTGAGGCTTAGTTAGTAAGGGCTTGGGTTAGGAGCCGGAGGATGGCCTGTTCAAATGCAGATCAAAACAGATTTAGAATTAGCTAAGGGTTGGTTACTGGGGAGATGCAAGCTGAGTTTCTGGGGCAATGGATGTCTGCATTACTAAGTCAGTTAGTAATGCAGCTGAAAGGGGTTGGCGACCTTTGCCTATCGAGCCTTGAGGAACAGGGTTTGCACCCCCTCGTCCTTAAATTTAATATGTAAACACCTACAAATGAACGGTTACCGTTGCTGGTGGTGCAGAGGAATGAGTTTGTGGACTATTCTGGTCTAGTCTCCAAAACTAAAACAATCATCCCTGACTCCTGCAGTAATAACTGCAGGAGTGTGGTTATTACTATAGGAGTCAGGTGTTGTTGATTATAGAGAGCTACCCTGTGTCACCTTTCACATGTTTCATTTGGATTGCAAGTGTATGTATAGGTAAGAATAAATAGAAAATTTGTGAAGAGATTGCTAACCCCAATCCTTAGATTTAATGCTCATTTAAACCATATTAATGGAACAATTTGTTAATTTGTAGTCAACACACAAAGTCCACACTCACACTCATAAATTCATACTGGAAGTTTGCCTTCAAGTGTCTTCTCTAATCACTCTGATAAGAAAGCATTAAAATGAATCCTGAGGTCTATCAAGCACATTTAGCTAATGACACAAAAGAAAAGCCTCCGCTGAAGAAAAGCCTCTTTATCTCATTTTCTCCTTCATTACTTTAAAGCTGGATGACGGAGGGCGCGGAGTGTGATGCTGTAAGCGAGAAGTGTTTTACCAACTTGACTGCTGCCTAATTTATTTCTCACTGTCTTTGTTCAGAGGAAACTCTAATTATTTTGTATTTGGTTTGCAGAGAGCTGCTGTTTAAGTCCAGAGAGTAGATGAGTATGAGTGAAGAAAAACAAGATCCTCCTCATGATACCTCAACCGCATTACACTTGTGTTAGCTCTGTCTGGGTATTACATCCATCAGTTAATTTTAATTTTTAATAAGTATGAAGATTTTTTGGTTTTTTGAGAATAGTTTTCAGGCATTTTGCCTTTTTTGAATAGAGGGAATACTACAATGGTTGATGTCGGAAAAGGGACAAGAGACAGAGGAAGCAAGGGACCTGCTGTGGAGTTTTGGGCATGGGGCTCAATGGCAATCTGCCCAGCTACCAGCACCTGAAGTGTGCAGACTTTTTAAAGTATCCTTGTGAGTTGGCACACTCTGCTTTGCTTGTCTCACAGTAACATAATCGTTCATCTGTTAAATTATATGTTTGTTTTTTGCTTCAATGTAGGATTCACAATGTTGAATTTTTGCCACTATACAAAATGCCAGTGTTTCCAAACTCATTTCAGCAATTGGTGATACTTACACAAATACACTGAATAGACAGTTCATTGGGTGCACCCTGCTTCCTCCAAGCTGGACCCCTTTTCTTTCTTTCCACTGTTTTTTGTGGTGTAGATTCAAGAAGGTAATGGAACATCCCTAACATTACAACATATCTGTCTGCTGAACATCCATTAAGCCAATTATCTGTTCCACCACCTCCAAAAGGTGCTCTATTGAAATGAGATGTGGTCATTGCTATGGCAACTGAATTGAACTTCTCAGCTTCCAGAAAGAGGTTTGAGATGATTGGAGCTTTACTGTTGTCATCAAATGGGGGACATAGTCAGCAACAGTAATCACACCATTTCATCACGCCCATATGCCTGATCCATTGATACAAGGCAAGATGGAGCCATGCTTTCATTTCATTTACAACAAATTCTATTTTTTTTGGTAATTTACAATCTGCAAACTGTTGCCTAAGTTTCTTGTTCATAGCTGATAAAAGTGGCATCCTTTTTGTTCTTCTGTTGTTGTGTCATATGTGCTCAAACATCAACAGGATATTGTCACCTGGAGTACTTTTATTTTCTGATAAGGACCTTCCTCTGTAAATCCCAGAGAAGTTTGTGCATGAAAATCCGAGTAGATTTCTGAAATACTCATCAGGCAGCAAAAACAATATCGCATTCAGAGTCACTTTAATCATCTGTCTTATCCATTCTGATGCTTGACGTCTCCTCCTTTTTCTCCCCTGTGCCTCAGCCTTAGCACCAAGATGATGCTCAGCCTCACTGAAATCATTAAAAGCTTTCCTAGTGTCCAAGTCTTGCAATTGTGTCCTACTCTGCAACCATCAGTTTAATGCCCAAATGCACCAAGATGCTGTGATGTGGTTATCTGATGTGCTTGTTGCCTTTCCAAACAGTCCAATAGGTGTACTATGACGTAGCCATTGAGTGTGTTCATTTTGTTCATTTCTATTGGATAATAATTTTGCATGCGCATGATCATTTTCATTAAAAAAAAAGGATTATGCCCATTTTATCATATACAGTATCTTTCTTTTTTAGACTAAACAGTTCTTATGTAAAATTAGACCAATAGATTAATTGCTGATTACATTTTGCATTTCATGCATCTTAAATAAGTTGATTTGATGGTACAAAGTTTCAGGATGAGTTACACCACAGTGACATTTTGGTCTCAGTTTCCTAAATATTCCCCCATGAACTGATTTAAACAAGACATTTAATACATGATTAATCAAAGGTAAAAGGCACATTTAATATTACATTTGTTTCAAATTCAACTTACCCATCTGGACCCCCCAAAAAAAGTCATATCACATAATCTTTGTAATAATTTTACTGTTAACTGGGGATATGATGGTCATCTTTTTAAGCAACTGTCTGCAGACAGTTGAAGCATGCCAATTAAACTGCACATCTGCACTGAAATGTGTATGGTTCTATATTTTTCATTTAAGTTACATTAAGGTTGTATGCCAATAAAGTTTGCAGAAAAACAGTTAAGACTTCAGCATTTTCTCCTCTCTCAGGCCTGCTACACCTCTAACCTCAGTGTTCATTCGGCCACAAATAAACTAAATAGAAATAGAATCTCCTTGGCCAGACAATGTCATGTATCTTTAAAATGAGCTGGTACTTCTTCCCAAGGATTGCTCCAAACACTGATTTTCTTATCGAGTGTGTGGGGAGATTTTGTCAGTCAAATCTACCAAGCTCATTTTTTTTACTCACAGTTCTCGTCACTCCATCTTCCACCTATTTAAGTGCTGTCAACACCTTTCATATCCATCACTGCCCTGGCCAGTTATATCTCACTTTATGGTACCCCTGCCCTTCTCCTTCCTCATTCAATTTCTCCCCTTTCACCACCAGGTCAGATATTTACCAGAATGTAAGAAACGAAGACTGCAGTTACATTTGGTAGAAGCAAACATGTTAGCCAGTTAACTCAGACATGTCAGCCTCACTGAACTACAAAAACACACATTCTTGATAACTAAAAGATTGGCCACTGCATGATACTGCAGCATCGTTCAGCTGGTTGGAGAAGATATTGTTTTTTTTTTTTTTAATGAAGTAATAACATGACAGAAAGATTTAAATTAAACTGACACACCCGGTGAACCATTCAGTTGATTTCACTTGTTCATCTGGAAAAGAGCCCACAGAAAGTGTTTTGTAATGGCAGAACCTTTAAAAGTATATGGCAACTGGATGATAGTTCGGTAAGTCACATTTATTATTATGGACCAATCAGAAAATGTAGTACGTTGGTACTACTGTAGCAGTGTGAAGGACAGAATGTGAGCCAAGTCATAAACAATTTAATGATGTTTTTTGTTTTAAATTTGATGAAGACATGCAGTCCAGATCTGGCAAAATTACCACTGAACCTGTCAGCATATATGCTAACCTCAGTACAAGCAGTCACTTTGTGGTGCTGTCTCACTCTTACCTTCCACCATTTTCTGCTCTCAAGGACTCCATTTGTGCATGAACATTTTAAAGGTCAAAGGTAAAGAGATGCTGAATGGTGTGATAGATTTACTCAAATACCTTGAGTGATTATACTATTATTTTTGCAAATGGTGACATTTAATATACATTCAAAGTTGTACAGAAAAAAACAGCTTGTATTCTAATCAGTACTAGGCATAGGAAAACATTTTATTCAGTAGAGACAAATCACACTTCAAAACAGCAAACAGTCAGTACTTCCACCTAAAAGGACCCTAAAACAGAAAGTATAAATGATGCTCTAATGCTACAATGTATGCTTGTCCATGGTATGAAATTCTAATAATAAGCAGTTTCCCTCTGGGAGTAGTTTGGCCACTTGGAGCTGGTGCTGCTGCTGTCTCTGTCTGTGACGGGTTGCATCTTAAAAAATTTCAGATGACAATATGCTCTCTTATATCCATTTTTTAGATCCTGGAAACATAAAGTGGTCAAAACTGCAATCCTGAAGTAGATTTCTAAGATTATGTTTTTTTGTTTTTGCATTTTATTGTTTTTTTCAGCATTAGATCTGTTCACCTTTACTCTGTGAATGTCAACAAACTCACTCCCTATTGTCCAGCAATAATATCCCTAATTTAAAACCGTGTAATTCCACTGACATCCTTGGTAGAGCAGCAGCCACCTCTTAGAGACTTGCTATTTCCTTCACTCCATTGGCTTTTTATTACCCAATAAGGTTACTCTTATGGCCACTGCATCCATGGATGTGATCATTACTTCTGTGACTTACAGTAACATCTACACTGTAGGTCAAATTGGTCTCTTCCTAAAGCTATCAACTGGTGATTAAAGCTGCTAACCTTTTAGTCACCATCCAACCTCTGCTGTGTTTCACCTCCTAAATGGGTGAAATTAGCTCTTATCTTAGATGTAGGATTGTCTTTGTTACAAGCTGCTTCACCGTTGATACACCAGTGCTTCCCTTGTAACATCATGTACCAGAGTAATAAATCTACCCTTGAATGTCTTAGTTAACACTCTGGTTTTTATTCAATTCCTGATTAACATCAATGTGATTTGTCATAGCAAATGTCTAAATCTTGATATGGGGGTTGGTGTCAGTCTACATGAAGATAATGTTAGGGTAAAACTTGTTTAGTGGTACTAGAGGATATGATAGGCTTTTATATGTATTAATTATAGTGTGAAGTTATTTATATAGAAGTACCATCAATCCATTGGTATTGGTGCTTCTTTTAAAGCACTTGGTCACCCCACCACTAATAAAGCCCAACATCAACACAGCCCAGGTAAAAATTTATAGGCCAGTTTCACTTTTTCCATTCATGTCAAAAATACTTCAGCACACTTTCTTTAACCAGGTCTCTAAGTATCTGCACAATTAACAAACTGTTTGATCCAAATCAGTCTGGCTTCAGGCCGGGTCATTCTACTGAGGCTGCACATTTTTCAGTCACAAAATCCTTGAGACAGTTCTAACCCTGCCAGGCCTACCTGCAGCCTTTGGCATGGTCAACCATGAAATCCTCCTCTTTACACTCTCAGAACTTGATATCTCAGGTTCTGTCTTCCTGGTTCAATTCCTACCTCACATCAAGATCCTTTAGAATATCATGACAAGAAGGGCTGCAAGATTCAAATGGCTTATTTATTGACAGGGATACCTCAGGGTTCAGTGCTTGGTCACTGCTCATTATACACCACCTCGGGGCAATTATTAGCTCCCATGTCTCCTCCTACCACTGCTATGCTGAAGACACTCAGCTCTTCCTGTCTTTGCCACCTGATTACCCAACTGTCTCTGCTCGGATTTCATTGTGCCTTGCTGATATCTCCACATGGATGAAGGAACAATACCTTTAACTTTATCTGTCCAAGACTGAGCTTATTGTCCTTCCAGCCAGTCCTTCCATTCAACCAAAGATCAGTGTCCAACTTGGATCCAGTAATCTCATGCCCACAAACTCTGCCAGGAATCTGGGTGTCATGATTTATGACCAGCTGACCTTCAAGGTTCATGTGACATTATTTGATAAGTCTTGTCAATATGCCCTCTATCATGTCAGAAGGATCAAACCCACCCTGACAGAAGGTAACACAGCTTCTGGTACAGGCTCTGGTGAATTGACGCATAGACTACTTCAACTCCCTACTAGCAGGCCTCCCTGCACACACGTTTAGACTTCTCCAAGTGATTTCAGAATGCAGCAGCACATCTGATCTTTCACCAGCCTAGAACAGTGCGTGTAACTCCGCCATAATCTCCACTGGCTCCAGTTGCACCTTAAATCAAATATGGAGCTCTACTTCTGGCTTGCAAAAAGTAACAAGAACTCACACAGATCTACTCTCCTTCTTGCCCGCTACACTTGGCTAGTGAAAGATGCCTGGTTCTCCCACAACAACATGGCTCAAAATAACAAGGTGGACTCTTCTTTTCTGTTCCAAAGTGTTGAAATGAATTATCCACCTATACTTGATCTGAAGAGTCCCTGTCTGCCTTTAATAGAAAATTAAAGACTCAACTGTTCAAGAAACACTTATATCCTAGTGTTGTACTTACATTCAGATGTACATCACATTTAAAAGTGTCCACTAAATGACACCGTAACATTGTAAAAGCCTTTATTTAGTTTTATTAAGAAGTTGAGTCCACAAATCTCTGAGCAAGGTAATCATTATTCACTCATTTTAGGTGAATGAATCAAAAGCAATTTAAAATGTCTTTTGTGTTAGAGTAACTGTATTCTCTTCACAAAAATAAGGATAGCCTTTGATAAAAAAAAATTGCACAATAATATACCATAATCCAGGAATTTAAGCATTAAACCCTTTAGTTTTTTGTGTAGATAAGCTCTTGAATTTGGTTTTGTGGTACGTCAAATTTTAAAGAGGTTTTTTTTTGTGTGAAATCAATTAACAAGCTTAAATGTGATAATAATCCCTTACCCAATTACAGAGGTGTGAAGAGGTGTTCCTACAGTGGCTTAACAACATATCCCACATGTACAATAAGAAGGTGCGAGAGGAATTTGCATAGCCAGAGAGTACTATCATACATGACACTGATCAAACACAGAGGATAATATTTTACCATGTCTTTATTTAATCAACCTCATCCTCCTCTTCATCTGTACTATGGTTTGTTCACACATCTTTAAAAGGTGAGCAGCAGATCGGAACTTTTACCTACCTCTAAAATGAGTTAAATGATCTAGTCAACTGATTGTGAGTGAGCTACAACAGTACCCAGTGTCCCCGCTGACTGTTACCAAGGACAAATTATTTATTTTGAATTATAAAACACTGCCTTGCACTTCAACTCTTTGTTTCATCAGAGTATAGGTTTTAAGTTCCAAGGTGCAAAAGAATAAAATAAGTACAGTATTCAATTTGTTTCTGTAACGTCCACAGGATGGTAGTTGTTTCATTTATATAATTTTACATGCTTTTATTTTGAATTCATGGTCTGTTGTTCTGTATTTACATCACTTCCTGTTAGACAAAGAAAGCAGAGAAGCCTCATGTTAGTTTAGAGAAGCAATCCATTGCCATCCACAGAAAAGGACTGATGAACAAATGTTGTGAGTCATCATATTTTGTTGTTTAGATAATTAAGTTAATAGATTAAGGACTATTTGGTTAAAAGTTGTAGAAAATATATGAAAAATATTTGGGACTCAGAAACATATTTTACAAAGCCTTCTCTATAATGTCATGTAGTTCAGTTTGTCATGAAGCTAGGTTTTGATGTTATAGTTTGCATGAGACACAGATATGTACATGTTGTTTTTTTTTATTTCAGTTTTCACTCCATGTTAAAATGAAGAAGTCTGAGTAAACAATCAAAAATTACAACGATGGGGGTCACGTGATGACTTCGTGCAAGATGGCTGCTTAAGTTTGGGGCTCGGCTTCCACCACCTATAAACTACGCTTTTACTGCCAGCACATGCGAGTTTGTCAGCTTTCGTTCGCCCCCATCAGTTATAGACCCTGTATACAACTGGACAAGATGCCAAATTCCCGGAAACTGGTCAACGTTTCGCCTCGACAGCAGATGAACGCTAAGGCTGACGCTAACGCTGGCGTCAGTGCTAATCAGGCCTCGCCTCCTGGAGACTCCACAGAAGCCGGCGATGAGCTAACGTATAACGCCACGATACTGCAGCTGCTTCAGAAAGTATCAAATGACCAAAGTAAGTTGGCGGTTGATCAAAACAGACACTTCGACGATATCCGAAAGGAGGTCTCTGAAATGCGGAGAGCGGTGACGGCGGTTGAATCGAGGCTGACCGACATGCTAACACGGCTAACTGATGTGGAGGCCTGTATAGAGATGCTGGAGGAGACCGAGAGGCAGCGCTGTGACACTCCACTAGCTTCAGCCTCAGATGTCGAAAAGCTAAACGCCAGACTAACGGAGTATGAAGACAGGGACAGGTGCGTGAATCTCCGCATCTACGGGTTTCCAGAGCATGCAGAGAATAAAGACGCCATATCCTTCCTGAGGCAGGTCCTGCCAGAAGTTTTGGAGACTGACTTCAAAGACGGCCTGGACCTTGAAAGAGCGCAACGGTCTCCCCTGCCGATTAAACCCGGAGGACCTCCGAGGCCGTTCATCGTACGTTTCCTGAGGTTTCAACAGAAGGAGCTGGTAAGACAACGCGCCAGAGAAGTCGGCAACGTGTGTTGGAACAACCACAAGATAAGCTTCTACCAAGACTTCTCCAGGGCTACACAGATGCGACGACATGCGTTCGTGGAATGTAAGCGTTTACTACATGCTGCCAAGATCCAGTTTGGGCTCGGATGCCCAGCGGTGCTATCCTTTACAGCACCTGGTGGGACCAAACACCGCTTTGAGGATCCAAAGAAAGCTCTGCAGTGTATTAAGAATTTGTGACTGACGCCTACATGCCTCTCCCCCAGCTTTTTGAAGCTAGACCCTGTTATCATAAGGTGATGTTGACTATCACTGTACTTATTCCTGCTTCAAGAGCCATTATGGTTCAGAGGAGTTAAGTTATTACTGCAGTTGTTCCCATGCTGCATCTCCTCAGCTGTACTATGCTTATTTTTTGTTAAACTACAAAATCTTTATTGTTTTTAGTTACATCTACAGATGCTGGAGCAGGAATGTTTATATGGGTCCGAGCATAGCATTTCTTTGCTGCATGTACAACTTATCTCTAGGAAAAGTTTCAGCACTTTAATCTCCTTTTTGTTACCAGTTATTATCACCCAAGTGTGTTATTTATTTTCCCTTGTTATATGCATCATCTAGATGATAATAAGCACTGGTGGTTAAGAATATAACGCCTCAGGTTCATCTTACAAACATCCACTGTTAGTGGGTACTATTGTGTCGGATAGTGTTTACAATTAAGATGTTTGCTGGCAGTCATATACAGCTCTATATTAGTGGTGGAGCCGCCTCGGTTGAGCGGTATGAGCTCTCAGTTTGTTTAAGTTAAAGTCACTTTACAGGAATGATGGGCTGCGTTAGGTCATCCCACATTCCCTTTTTGTTCTTAATGTTCTGCATAGTTCGTCTGTTTATTGTTTTGGGGTTTAATTTTAGTTTTTGGAACCCAGGCTACTACCTATTCTACAGGAAGGTTGTTTACTTTGCAATGTTTTCTTTTAGAAATAACTCATGACGGGTCTCAATGTGATTTCGATTAATGTGCGGGGTCTCAATATTCCTCATAAAAGGACCACCATATTGGATTTCTTAAGGAAAAAAGAAGTAGATGTGGCAATGATTCAAGAAACTCATTTACTGCAAAAGGATATTAATCGTTTTTCTAACAAGTTTTACCACTGTATTGCGTCATCTGCTTTGACTAAATCTAAAGGTGTTATGGTTGTATGTAAACGCAACTTAAGGTGTGATCTGGTTGGTGCATGGGCTGATGCGGAGGGACGGGTGGCCATCGCAAAAACTAAAATAGCAGGTAAAAATATTGCTTTTGTTTCAGCTTATGCTCCTAACACATATGATATTACTTTCTATAACACATTAACAAAGTCATTACTTGAGCTATCAGGCTATTGCTTGGTGGTTGGAGCAGATTTTAACACTGTCTGGGACAGCGGTTTGGATCGCTCGGGTGGGTCTGGCTGTAGAGACCAACATCTGTCCTCAGCGGCCTTGCGACAGTGGACGTCTGACACTGGGGTCATAGATATATGGTGTCAGATAAACCCTTCACGGCGAGATTTCTCCTTCTTCTCTGCAAGACACAAGTCTTTTGCAAGGCTAGATTTTATTTTTGCTTCTAAAAATCTGTTTAGCAATATTCACGACTCCCTATACTTACCAGTCACATGGACTGACCATAAGCCTATTCTTTGCTCAGCTACTATACGTGACATCCCAGCTAAAGCACCCAGATGGCGTTTTAATACCTCCCTGTTGTTAGATGAAAACTTTAAAACACAATTTAAAACTAATTTGGAAGAATTTCTAAGGTTCAACATAGGCTCGGTTTCAAACCCCAGAATGCGAGAAAAAGGTACTCTTCGTGCACAACCGCACATTTATTGAGAGCAAAAAGGACAGTTTTGCTAACTCTGGGCCAAATAATGGACACTGTTATAACTACGTGCAAAAATGATATATCTCCGCTGCATGACTCCTACTCACAAAACCCGCACTCGGACGGTCTCCCCTCCCTCTCATTCATTCTTCGTCTACGTCACACACACAGAGTCTGTCACCACATTAAAGGGGCAGGGCTGGCCGGTAACAATAATATCATAATTAAAGAGTATTTAGATCTGAATAAATAGTGAGCACTGTGGACACACAACTACAACATTCTCAAAAGAATTTAAAATAAACTGCATAAAGTATAAAAAGTATTTAAAAAAAACAGGAAGAATGTAACATTTCATGTAACCATGTAAGCTCAGCAGGTGGAGAGAAGATGAATCATAAAGTTATAGCAAGTGACTGACAATGAGGAGAAACTACATGCTGAAAGTTTCCTACACTGCTGCTAGCTGTGCTTCCCGTCTTAGTAAGGACAATTGGCTTAAAAATGCTGAGATTTTTGCTTGGGGAGATTGTTTGGTAAGCTTCAGGTCATCCATTAATGTTTGTTTAAATTGGGTTTTTTTTATTATATTTTTTACCGTTATGGTCGCTCCTTCATCTGCCGCCTGATTGTGAGTGTGTGTGTATGTCTGTATGTGTCGTGTGTGTGTCTTCATCATCCCCTTCACACAACGCGCCGCTTCCAGTCATTTCAATGAGGGACAGGCGGCAGACAGCACGCGGTTTGGACCGCCGCGGTAGAAGCGGTTGCCGCCGAAGAGCACGCGCACAGATTTTGTCCTGCTGCTCAGAAACCAGCGTTTTGAACTTTCTGGCTGTAGTCGCCTGGCAGCAGCAAATCATATCGTACTATCGAAGAACTGGACGTGAGGAAGCATTTCTACTGAATTGTTTTTAGGGAAGGGAGTGTCATAGTAGTATGTCAGAGTGAGCATCTTCAGAGTAGACGATCTTTGTAATGTTAACGCTGCTAAGGGGGAGCCCGGGGATTGGCTGAGGGTAACGGAAGTGTAGACTGAGAGAGAGAACTGCTAACTGTATGACACGCTGTTTGAGTCTGTTATTAAAGAGAATTAATGATTCAGAAGTTATCGGCTCGTTCTATGACAGGGAGTGTTGTGAGACACTTTTAGGTGGCCTCTGCTCTGACGTTCGCTGAATCACCGCTACGTCTCGGCCCGCGGTGGCAGCAGCCTCAATAAAGACTGCATGTGGGGGGACTCCGCCTGCAGAGAGACAGTTTGGTTGCCGCGCGGCTTATCGGTGTTGCACAAGAGGAGCGAGGGGGGAGGCGTTTTTCAGAGCGGAGAGGAAAAATGCATTTTATTAAATGTAAGCAAACCATAGTGACACAACTATGGGCAAGATAGTTATTTGCCTAAGCACCCGCGACACCCGATTTAATGCAGGACTCTGATGTGAAGGCAGCGACATGATGCTGCGGTGGTGTAGTTACAGTTTTTAAAAAAAATTGCAGGAGCGGCGGGTAGGAAAGTTATGGATGGATTTTGATGAAATTTTCAGGAAATGTTCAGCATGGGAAACGAAAGAACTGATTCAATTTTGGTGTTGATCGGGATCATCTGGCCACCATGACAAAAAATGTGATTTTTGTGAATAACTACTGAACTAAAATAGATACATTATGAATCCAATTGCTAATGGCATGTTTTCATGGTCAAGGAATCTAAATATTTCAATGACATAAAGGTAGGACTGGGGTGCTGGTTTGGCGGAGTGGTTAGCAACCAGGCACCCCATGTACTTGCTTCTGCCAGTCCAGGTTCGAATCCTGCCTGTGACCAGTTTGCAGAGTGTCTTCCCCTACTCTCTCACCCCCTTTCACAAGCCTATCCACTGTCTCTCTCCTATCAATAAAGGCAAGAAATGCCCCCCAAAAAAATACATTAAAAAAAATAAAGGTAGGACTAATATTTATGGTGAAAATCACAATATGGGTGAGGACTGTTGTGCTGGCGGAGGTCTGCGCTCTCTGAGATCTTTTCTAGTTCTATAATGTTTATGGATTCACAGAAATGTTAGTAGTAGTTGTAAGTTTAAGAGGACTGGGATGTTTATTACAATTTGGGAGAGACTGCTGCCTTAATTTTTCTTAGAACCAAGACTCCAGGAACAGTGCAGGGCTTTGTCCATTGGTAAAACTTCCTTCTCTCCGCTGTGTCTGTGAGTAGAACTCTGCATGCACAGCTTTAAGTGCTGATTGACTGTTCAGCATGTTGTGGCTCTGCGTGTAACTAATCAGATGGTGCTGTGGGAGGGAATATGCTGGAGACAGAGTTGAGAAAACAGATGAAGTGGCATGTAGACCTCTGTTAGCATTGCAAGGGAAGCTGGGAAATGTAGTGAAATAGACCTGAAAAACAAGACTTGCAAATAAACTACAATTTTCCATAATTCATAATGAAAGGGATTTGCCATCATAGTTTTAAATGTATTTGTGGCCTCAATCTGGATCTGACTGTTTGGCTTCCTCTTTGGACCAAACTACACCTCTGGTACAATTTTCATGTAAATCCATCCAGGACTTTTGGAGTAGTCTTGCTAACAGACAAGCAGAGAAGTTGACAAACAGACAGACCCTGGCGAAAGAACATAACATCCTTTGTGGAGATAATTATCCCAAGCACTGTGTTCTCATAAAGTTTACTTTCTAACAATGTTTGATGGTACTAAATCAAACAATAAAAAACAAACAATAAAAATCAACATTGTGATTCCCTCCAGTCAGTAAGAAAGATGTTGGTACCAGTTCCAAAGTGTACTTTTTTTTTCGTTATCCATCCCTCTTTCCAGAAATATTGGCCATGCATATTGACAGATTTTTCAGACAAATTATCAGCACACTGACCAAAGTGTGGAGCTGCTGCACAGGCTTTTTAATTCCCATCTCTACAAAAAAAAAAACATTTTTAACATGACATTAAAACTAAGAAAACAAAAAAACTGATGTATTGTATTTCCAGTGTGTTTGGATTCATCGTTGTGTTTTCTTGGATGTGAAGACCCACAGATTTTTTAAACAACAAACATCTGTTAGTATCAAGCTTACACCGACCATTTAATGTTATTTATTAGTATGTCTTAGGGCAGTGATAATGCTTTGATAAAGTTTATCCAAATTTTTGTCAGATTTAGAAGAGGTCTGTTCATGACAACGATCTTTGTTATTTACTGCCACAGTGGAGCTTCTGAAAGCCTAATCCGTCTTTGCTCCTCTCTGAGATCTCTGTGGGAGTATATGCTTGTTTCCTTGTTGATCAGTACATCCAATCAAAATTTTAAAAAACAATCAAAAAGATTTTAAAAACCCTCTCAACTTCTGTACTGCATGTAGATAGTGTTTGTTTCATCAGCCAGAGTGTTTTATGGGTGTGTAATGTCATGTGAAAGCTACTATTTGGCAGGCATCTTTATATCTTCCGATACTGTTTACAACTCCCTAAGCCAAACCAACATTTTTTAAGCTTTATCAAGCAGATATTTCTATGGATCTCTACTCCTGTGTTGAATCTAATAGTATGACATAAGCAGTGTTGACTTTAAAGCCTTTAAACAAATCTTTAAATGGCTATAACTCAACCTTTTAAAAAGCTTTAATGTTGTGCCCAGGAGCAGTTTTTGAGTCAATTTGCTGAGCCCCTTCTTTATCCTTGATGAACAGGATGAAGAAGGGGCTGTGTCTCATTGCGCAGTAGTCTTTCTTGTTTATCCTTGTTTCAACACTTGTTCAGTATCATATGTTATCCTCTGCAGCTTGTGTCTTCCCACAGCCTCATGCGTTGTTTTTGAAGTTACGAAATGCTGATAAGCTGCCAACCTGGCACCCCTGGCTATATTTCCGTTGCTTTCCTCCATCTTCTCCCTCTTTTCCCTTCCCCTTCTTTCAGCAGTGATTCATTTGTTTTTGCTGTAGAAGGAGATGTGGGCAGGAGGAAGGCATCTTCACAGGTGGCTGCTCTCGCAACAGGTGGAGGGGATTATTTTTTGCACCCTCTGTGTGTTACTTACTTCTCAGAGTGCACGGATGGAATATGGAAAATTAAAACCCTGTCCAGAAAGAGTTTAGGTCTGCCTTCATATCAAGTCTGTTCACAATTCAGGGGCGCAAAGTGCACTTTATCGGTAATGGCTTGGAGTGCGCTTGGAGGTTGCAAGTTTCAAGCCCAGCTCCAGGCAACACATGGCTATGTGTCCTTGAGCAAGACACTTAACCCCAAGTTGCTCCTACTGCTGTGTCAGTGGAATGTATATGGGCATGAAAGGTTGTGAATGTGTTAGTTGATACTGATCGACAACTAGCATAGAAACTTTGACCAAACAGTGAGTGACTGTTACTGCTAATGGGTGTGAATGGGTAGATGTGACCTGCGATTTAAAGCTGCTTTTAGTAGCCAACAGACTAGAAAAGCACTTTATAAGCTCAAGTCCATTTACCATTTTAATATTCTTGGGATTTTCAATGTGTTACAGTCCTCATCTTGTCTATACTTTCCTCTCATCTTTAGTTGGCTTACCTCTCTCTATGTGTGTCTCAGCTTTTTAATTTCAATTCAAAGAGCTTTATTGGCACATGTTGGGTATTGGACCTGTAGCCCACCCCTGGAAAATAGAGGCCTCTCTAGATTGGTAAGGAGCAAGATCTAAGTGCAATAACCAAAACAACACCACAAGTTACAATGAACTGCACTTAAAATTTGTAATTGCAATTGGAACATTTAGAAACATTACAAAAATATAGCATACTTATAAAAAAATAAAGAAAACATGTTAAAACAATGTCTCCTAAAAACAGTTTTTTCTCAGGTTTCTCCTTTTGTTTTACAATAACTTTCTGGATTATTATATAAATTGATGTACTGCTGAATGCAACTACTTGTATGAAAATTAAATGTCTACCAGGGGCGGCTTGTCCATAGTGGGTGATAGTGCATTGCCCTCCTTAAGCCACGTGAAAAAGAGAGAGAAAAGAGTTTATTGTGCCCTTATTGTCCCTGTCTAAGTCTTCATCTGATTGTTTAATCAGCAGCCCAAAAATCGCTGCAATGCAACTGTCCAACCAGTGGCCCCTCCCCCTTGGGGCGAATTTAGTCAAACTGAAAATTGCCCCAGGCGGTCTCATAGACTTACACGGAGAAACTGGTTTTGTTTTTTCAAATTTTGGACCTTACAATGCATTTCTATGGGCTCAGGGAGGGCTTGCCCCAACGTTTTTATGTCATACGCACTAATGCCTGCTCGAACTGCACAGCGCGAACCCAAGAGAGATGATTCAAAACGATCCATGTGAGTGAGGTAACGTTGGTTTGTCACTATTTTCAGAGTAAAAAGTGTACAAGTAATGTAAATAGCAGCATCAGTATCATTACCTCCGCCAAGGAGGTTATGTTTTCGGGAGTTTGTCTGTCTGTCTGTGAACACAAAATTAAAAAAGTCATAAATGGATTTTGATGAAATTTTCAGGAAATGTTCAGCATTGGAAAAGGAAGAACTGATTCAATTTTTGTGATGATCAAGCGTCTGGATCCTCCATGAAGAAAAATGTGATTTTCATGAATAACTACTGAACTAAAACAGATATCATTATGAATCCATTTGCTAGTGGTATGTTTTCATGGTCAAGGAATCTAAATATTTCAATGAAATAAAGGCAGGACTAATATTTATGGTGAAAATCAAAATATGGGTGAGGACTGTGGCGGAGGTCTGCGCTCTCTGAATGCTTTTCTAGTTCTGGAATATTTCTGTGTTGTTCTATTGCCATATTTTTTTTGCCATATATTTTCCGTTTTTTTCTGTGTGTTTGCCATATATTTGCAATTTTTTGCCGCCTTTTGACGTATATTCGCCATTACGTGCACATATAAACTTAAACACCTAGGCTACATTCACACTGCAGCCCTGAATGCTCAATTCCGACTTATTGCTCAAATCTGATTTTTTTTTGTTTGGCCGTTCAGAGTACACCTCTAATGCTGCCTGCCTGCGGACTGTGATGTGAACAGCTTAGGCTTCAGAAGTGACATGCATGCTCAATTTCCAGGCTGACCTCCAGTTACCTCGCAATGTCACAGCCCTTTGTGCTCTGATTGGTCAGTTCTGTCAGCCTGTCCTTCTTCTTCTACTGTATTTTCCGGCAGGCTCAAAGCAGCAACCGCGTATTGAGTCCCCCTACAGGCCAGAGCTGGTAATGAGTGAGTGTGAGCTAGGGAGCTATATACTGCTGCTGGGTGGATGTGTTCCTTGGTGGCGGTTTTGTGGCTAACGGACATCACAGTGGAGGAAGTGTTTTATCAGATTACTCCAATAAAAAGAAATGTTCTTCGTGTCGTCATGTATCGACATGTATTGATTTACATCGTCGACGATGTAAATCTCGCGGTCATCTGGCAATGACCTATTTTCAAAGGCATCAAATCTCGTTCTAGGATATCAGAAAAAATACAATATCTCATTTTTTGAAAATTAAGGGGATGTAAGGTCTTGTTTTCAAATTTATTATATCTAAGTATTAAGTCATGCATCAGCATGATATGTCTCCTTTAAAGTAATAATGGCTATATTTTATTTCTTATAAACCTGAAGGCGGACGCTCTTTCCTGTCGACCCTGCCGATGAGAGATCGCTGCTGGAGACACATCTCTGAGCCATAGCGCGCTGAACAGGTTAACGAAGAGACAAAACCTTAGTTTTGTCATCTGTTCTGATGTTTCATAGTTTGTCTGAGAGCATGTCAGACAGGAGCAGACTGTTTTCTGACTGACGCTGTCTCGTAGGAAACATCCAGCAGCGCGCAATTGCGCACGGATGAGATGGACAGCAGTGGATCATCAGTTTCTCCGCGTCCATTATTTTAGCCCGATAAATCAATTTAATAAGTCGGTGCAGTGTTAATAAACTAAGTTTATCAGATATCATAATACAAACGTATGATTCATTCAAGTTTATCATCTACTGTGTGTGTAATGGAGATGCCAGTCGATCGCCCCAGTGCTCTCTCACCTTTTCTGCATTGTTTAATCAAGCTTGTAGCTGGAAAAACAACTAAAACTATTTTAGGGGAAAATAAATAAACTTTTTAATAATGATGTCTATATTAACCTCTGATTATGTTGTCTGTTCATGAAGTGACTTTGATATCATTTGTCCTGGGTGAACTGCTGCTCTGGAATGACGTCAAAGTCGCATTAAATGCGACCTGACTGTACAGACTGCAGTCGCATTCAAGAAAATCAGATACGCACTTGATCTAGTACCACATTTGAAAGTGGCCTGAATCTGATTTGAAAATGTCAGATTCAATGCGACTGTGTTCACACTAACAAATTAGATACAGGTCACATTTGAGCCAAAAAATTGGATCCAGGTCACTTTTGACTGCAGTGTGAAAGTAGTCTTAGATCAGGGATGGGAAGTGAAAGAAATTCCAGTTGATAATCAATAACAAATCCCTCAAAGAACAACAAAAGAGAACATATTAAGCAGTGCATTGTGCAGAGAAATCTCTCCATGGATGTGAGGCGAGCAAACTAGGGCTCTTGTCTTTTCTAAGTCGATAACACGTTTTATGAGCGTGTGACTTCGCTATTCTCATGAGAGCCTGTGGCTCTCCGGGAATCAGCCCTCCCCCTGCGGGGGTGCGTGCCACGGCACTTCTGGGCGCGCCGCTCTCAGTGGCTGCGCTGCGCAGCGCGGTGCTTTTGGGTGCTGTGGAATTTGGGGGTTATGTTTGCTGCTAGTGGCAAGCACTTTTCCTCCTCCACAATATTTCGCTTCTTGTGTGCATGCGTGTTCTCTCGCTCCATAGGCAGAAGCAAAAGAGGAAGTTTAATCTGCCGTGACTCACTAAGTTCCTTACAACTTAGACTGATCTGAGTATCTCATTGAATCTTAAGTGACAGTTTGCGACCTGTCTGACTATGAGCAGCAATGCATGAGATTCTGCCTTTAAGTTCATGTTTGAATTCTACGCATTTTAGAAATAATACAAAACAATCATAATGATAAAATTATTGAAATAATGATCATTATCATTCTCTTTATCAAGTTTTCTGACATTACTTAACCTGGGTTACAGAGTCAAAGCATTTCTCATAATGCCAGTACTACAGCATAACTGGTCTTTGTCATTCATCATCGATTGGTGTGTGAATTGACTAATTCTGAACAGTATTTGTTCGTGAGGCCAGAGAGCAGCTAAATATGGAAAAATACTGTCAGAAGGTATCCAGTCAATTATAACCATCTTAGGTAACATTGATGCTGACTTGTGGAGAGTTAAAATTTGGTCTTGGCAAAATATCAGGAAAAGCAAAACTAATTATACCCTGGCTGAAGTCAAGGTGCCAAAAACAAGTGTTAAAATTATAGTACAGTAAATAAATTGCTTAAGTGTCACTATATAAGCTAATATCCTCACTCAGAACTACTAAGTGACAATTATAGAGTCATTTATCCTGACCAGCCTCTGTTACTGGACAAGTACCAACAGAAGCAACACAGCAAATTGAGAGGAGTTAGATTTTGGTGGAAGTAAAATTTCTGTGAGTGCAGTCAATTATACACCAGTCAAATCCCTCAAAACACTTTTTTTCTTTCAGCAGAAAAAGAGTTAGTTATGAAAGAGTAAAGAAATACCTGTGCAGGTTTCACTACATCATCTTTAACTCTGAACTGATCACTCTGAACTCTGGAACTCCAATTGATACTTAAAATGTCAGTAATTCTGCCTTGCCCAAATGCCAACAAATGCTACTGAGCCCCAGCAGTCTGTGCATAACCTCTGGATTTGCCTGTCATCTCAAGATGTACTGCTAATACTTTCTCTGTAAAGTATCAAAAAGTGTTCAATTTCAACTCCAAAAGAGTCTCTAATTACACTTCATAGATGTTGAACTGGCTGACCCTCTCTGCTGCCCTCATGAAGGTCCTAATGCTGTCTGTGTGTGTGTTATTGGAGTTACAAACCTGCCTGACTCAGTTGCAGACACAGACAGCTAACAGGCTGTGTTGTATCCTTTTATCAGTCTGCCTAAGCACCTGCATGAATGTTTTCAACTCAAGCTTTCTGAATCACGGCCCAACAAAAGGATCTCTAGCACAGGCAACTGTGACTTGCCCGTCCAAAACAATTTTGGTCATACCCTTTGGAAACAGAAGACAGGTGCTTGTGGGACTCATTGTCAGTCTCCGTCCAAAGTCTTCAGGGACTTGAGGGTTAGCTTTTTGAGAGTTAGGGCTTTGAAAGAAATCAACCGTCAAAGGATGAAAAAGTGAAAAGAATGAAGCTGTGATATACTCCTGCATCTGAAAAGACTCAGAGGAGGAACAGAATAGGTTGGACTCGAAGCACTTATTGGTTTTAGTTGACAGGAAAATGAGAGACTCTGACACAGACAGAAAAAAAGTTTAAGTTAAATTAGGAAAGCACAAGAGGGATGACAGGTTTGGTGACACGGCTCTTAAAAAGCATCACTTGAAGACCAGATGGGGGGGATTTTAAGTGAGAGGATGGTTCTTGAGATAATAGTGGAAAAAATACACCAAAAAGAGCCGGATGACCAAAGAACAGGTGCTAGAGAGCCAGATAGTGGCAATGAAGGATTATGGTACACTGCATAAGAGCTTAGTCACTTTTTTATTCTTGAATTTGAATGTTTTTCGGTCTCTGAAGATATTGGGATCTCTTTTCAGCATTATGCTTCTGCTTTCAGGGTGAAAAGTGACACAAATAAGGAGTAAGACACAGTTCCATCTAAAAACTCTGCTTATACAGTATGTGCCATCAATCCCATATGTCATCAGCAAAGAGGTGGGGTACAGTCTGCTCAGTTCACCAGCCAATCACAATAATTATGTTTCCTTCAAGTAGTTTATTCTTAACAATAACCAGATATCCACGCTACGTCACTTCAAAGTCAAAGTTGTATTACTTTTAAGTTAAATTAAGTTAAATTGGTCCACATACTGTACCTCCAGAGCATATTTTTTAAGTTTTGTCACCTAGAAATCTATCTAGATATTTGATTTCAGCATGCTTGGAACACACTGTGTCAGTGTAAATCACCATATGCCTTCTCTGATGGAGTGGATGTGCTTCAGCTTTCCAGGGCTGGGCTCTAATGCTTACTGTGATAGCACTTTAATGCCTAGACGTGTTCCTTTCACATGAGCTGCCTGTGGGCTTAACAAATACCTTTGAATCATCTCCCATCTGGAGAGCAGACAAATTTTATGATAACGTCACAACATTTACTGTAATGTTACTAGTAGTCATGAGTTGTTGGGAATGAGAGTTTATTACAGTTAGAGGAGAGTCTGCTGCCTTAATTTATCCTAGAAACCAAGGCTCCAGGAACAGCACAGGGCTTTCTCCATTGGCAAAACTTTTCCTTCTCTCAATTATGTCTGTAAGTAGAAATGCATGCACAGCTTTCAGTACTGATTGGCTATTTGCCGTGCAGTGGCTCTGCTTGTAATCAGAGCATGAAGCCAGTCAGATGGTGCTGTGGTGTTGTGAGTGGGACAAAAAACAGTCCACTGTTAAGTTATGTGATTTTTAGAAAATTTTGGGAACTTTTTGTATCCAGAGAAATATGTGGATCACCACCAAAATGTAATGTCTACCTCCTAGACCAAATCACACCTCTGTTAAAATTTGATGTAAAGCCATCTAGTAGTTTTTGCATAACATTGCTGACAGACAAATAGGCAAACAAAGAGACAGACCCTGGGAAAACATAACTTCCTTGATGGAGGTAATAACACAGAAACAAAATGTAATGACTAGTTTTGGTCGTAGAATTCACACTTTTCATAAAGGAAAAAACATTTGAAAGCAAAAAAATAAAGGTTGAGGATTTGTGGTCTAAAGAGTCCATTATTTTTAATCAGTAAAATGTCACATTTTACATGTCAGGTTATACCAGTCTATAATCCAGCGGTCGGCAACTAACGGCCCGCGGGCCGAAATTGGCCTGTCTCCAATACTATCTCTGGCCTGCTAGATGAAATTGAAAATCTGATTTAAAAGGGACAGGGACGTGCTGGCCATCGGGGAAGCCGGGAAAGCTCTCAAATGGCCGGCATACCTGGTTGGCCGGCGGCCGCAGCGCGCACCACTAAAATGTCAAACATCACCAGTCGGACGAACACAAGACACAGCAATCATGAACATCACGGCCACGCAGCTGACAAAATTAGACGGCCGGCAGCGGCAGCGTGGTGGCTTGTGTTCGTCCAACTGGGGGTAGCCGGACGAACAGCTGAAAATATCAATCAGCACCACTATCACCCCCCAGGCCCCCTCCATTTCAAAATGGAAATTACTCACATTTTTATTAAATGTGTGGGGAAAAAATATAGTTGGCTATGGTACATTGATGATGACTTAAAAGACAGTCTGTCTAACAAGTCGCTGATTAAAGACAGCAGCTTTATTATCCCCAAGTTACTATTATAAGCAGTTTTATAACGCAGCCACAGTGGAGCTAAAGCAGTAATAACACACTAATAGTCTGAGAAATAAAGTTACTTTATTTAAAACAAATTACTTTCTTAAATTAGCCTACATTTTGTATTCACACGATATAATAGTAGCCTGAAGATAAGGGGAAACGTTTTTTTTTTTTTTTCTTAAAAAAAGAGAGGGAGACAAAGAAAACATTCAGTTGCTTGGAAAAATTTTGGCCCAAGGCCAAACTTACCTGCCGACCCCTGCTATAATCATCTTTTTAGTTGTATGTTGTTTTTTTTGGAAATATAGCCTGGTTAAAGTTTTAGCAAATGTGTACAGGCCCAATAATGTTCTTGAACATAATAATTGAACTCATGTTGGAAGTATTAGTATCGTCCTCCAGAACATACTGAATATAGATGTCTTTTATCGAGAAATTATGATTTAAACTGGGAAATATAACAAATATGCTTCTGTTTATCCAAATACAGGTGATAAGATTGCACAACAAACATAAGTTTTCATTCATTTAGGCCAGAGAAGGGGAATTAAAGGTATTCAGTGCACTGATTGGAAAATGATGAGCTGATAGCTTCCTGCCTAAGGCCATGGATGGATATGCAGAACTTTGGAACTTTGTGGAAAAGCTGCAACTTCTGTCCTATGGACAAGCTACTGTTGAGCATGGATACTCCATAAACAACGATGTGGAAATGTGCAATATGAAAGAGGACACTATAGTCTCACAGAGACTAATATGAGACTAAGTGAGGTTGTGTGGTGGAGTGGTCAAATGAAGAGCTGCTAAATGCCTGAGCAACTGCACACAGCCAGTATAGGACTTTCTTGAAAGATGAGAGGAAGAGAATGAAAAGAAAACTAAACAGATGGACAAGAGAAAAAAGGGCTGAAAATAAGCTTGAAGAGCTATGCAGGAGAAGAAAAACTATCTCAACTGTGTGCAAAACTCTAGTGGAATGCAGAGCCTTGCAGAGAAGGCTGAGGATACAGCATGGACCGAGATGGCAGAACTCATTTCTAAATCCACCGCCATGAGAAAAAGATGCATTCTTAAATTTTAATTTTTGACATCTTAAAAAGTATTACATTTGACGTTTAAAATGATGCAAGGGCCCTGCTTCACTAACAAGACCATTTTTATTTGTGAGACTTTCTTTAGAAACCAGAATGATCTTTATGGCTGTGATATGAAAGATCATGTTGCAAATAATATTGACACAACTAAAAGCTAAATAATGGATATTTCAAAATATGAACATTCCTTTCATCACTGTTTCTTTCATTGAAAAGTGGTTTAATCAGAGCCAGAAATTCAATATGGCTTTGTTAAGCTCTGCCCTCGTTGCCTTTAAACTTTGTCACTGTTACTGTTATTAATAAGCTAAAAATAAGGCAGGTATTAAACCATGAGTTTACTAAATTGTTTTTAAAAATTCTTACAGTATTTTATCAAGTGTTGTCTAGGCCTTCACCTCTGCTACCTCCTGCATCACTCCTGTGGTAATAATTGTTCCAGCACTGTCTTGTAGCCTGTCATGTCCATCCATCAAGTCTCTGTATAATTTCATTACTCAGAGATCCCCTGAACTGACACAGTGACCATCATAACTGACAAACAGTTTTGTCTTACCTCAGCGTAGGTGGAAAAAGCCCACCAACAGCTGTTAAGAGAGGGGTCTGAATCACGGAGCAGCAGACCAACCAGAAAGCGGACAAAGGGTCAAATGTTTCCCCCAAACATCCGGGTCCTTCACTGGCACCTCTTTTCCCCACAAACCCCTGCTGTGTCAGGGTTTTTATCAGTGGAACAGCCTGTTCCTCCTTTTAGCCCTTCTTTCAGTAAGCCTTACCTGGTTAAACACTAGCTTTTAGGTGTGGAAATCTGAATGCATAGAAATGTGTGGGTATTTTCTAAAGATACCAGCTCTTGGGCAGGCAGCAGAGGAAACTGGATTTTTCTGCATGGCTCAGCTGAACACAGTGAGACTCAGGTGTGAAAAAACAACAATAAACATCCCCTGCATCCTGAGCTGAGCTGAGCTTTTTTCTCCCTGATGGTAAAAAATAGGAATAGAGTGGAGCTCCTGCTGTGATGGAGCCCCTGTTGGAAACTAAAGGAAGCCTTTAAATGAACAGTTATTTTTATGTGCAGGATTCCTTCCTGTTTTGTACTCAGATACTTGGGAATCAGTCTTTACAAAAAGATTCACATTTTGACAGTTGCTGCCTGTTTGAAGGTCCAAGAGCCAATCATTCCAGGTATTTCATTTTTTCCCATACACTAATTCAATCCTTCTTTTTCTTCTTGACTTACCTAAATTATCAGAATGTCAGGGTGCGTTTTAACTTTAGCTGGCGAAACAACCAGCTGAATGTTAAATGCCCTTTCCCAGAATACTAATATATTTTCTAGTGGGCATGCCAAGAATTGTTAGGATTGACTGACTCACCATGAGGCACAGAGTGTTCTTCCTGGATCCAACCTGCACTGACGGAAATGGAGAGAAGACTTGGAGATAGATTGATAGGCAGAGAGACAGAAAAGTCAGCTAATTGGCAGTCTGACCATGTCATTGCTAGATGTTGGTGGATTGAGTGATTTGTTGGGGAAAGGAAAAGACAGTTTAGGGCTGACTAATTCTACACATATGATTAAGTGATAGGATTTAAAAGTAAATGATATTTTGGCCACAAGAACAAGTAGAGAGACCTGCCAGTAACCATGTTTTCTACATACATACATTAGTGAAACAATGATGGTAACGTGAGTTAGCATCTTAGTTGTTCCTAAACTGTTTTGAAACAAAACAACCTCAACAGCCATTGCTGTAAGTTACAGAAGCACTGAACTTAAGTTCTCACTTCTCAATATAACCATCACTTGAACAACACACTGCTTAAACAAAAACAAACACACAAAAAAAAAAACAACACAAAGCTTTGTGGAACGTTCCCCTAAGTTGGAATTTCCTACTGGGAACTCTGTGAAACCTTGCCACCCCGAGTTGACAATCCAAGATGGATGCCCCCAGTGTGAACAGTTCTTTAGCTCCTGTAATACTCAATTTATTTGCACTTCTGACTGGGGTGTGTCGCTCGAGATCAGCTGTATACATAGTATTGTTAGACTTATACTTACAAAAATGCTGCCATAGTGATAATTACATTCTTCATGTGATATTTGTGAGCAACAACACAGGGCATGCTAACAACAGCTAACAATAGCCTGGTAGATCTGCATGTTTTTTTCCGACTTCAACTGGAACGCAGATAAGTCAGAGATGATGTCACTCCCAGTTCCGAGGTTACTGGAACGCAACATTACGACAGTCACCGTGCGTGCTCATGGGTAGCAGAGTCTTTATGTCGCCACAAATAGATTCTCCTCATAGCACCTTTAACAAACTATAATGATTGATCTTCCATGAGTCTGTAAATCAATTAAACTACACTTGTTACAATAACATCATACAGTCCTTCATTCAGGTGATCTTTGTCAAACATTTCCTTGGCTCTTGCTATTGTTAGCTGTAATAAGGCCTTATGTTTTTTGGATGACTTATTGTGAGCATATCCCAGTCTCTAGTTTAAATAGGAGCAAGCTAAACTTAGCCACTTTAGGGTCTTTACATCAACGTGACCAGTGATAACAGAGTTGGTAGAAGCAACTTTAGAATGAGATCTAGATAGAGAGGGCTCCAGTCAGTTTAACTCAAAAGTGCTTATCACAATGATAAATAGGGGTGTAACGAAATGGTCAACTCACGAAAAGATACGAAGTACGAAACAGGGCCCACGATACGAAATACTCACGATACGAAATAAAGATGAAGGAAAATCCCCAACAGTAGGAAGTTGTGAAAAAATCTCATTTTCTTTATTTTCTTCCTAATGCAGACATACAAAAAATATTGCTGCATCAGTACAAAATAAATGCTCTTTGAAAAAAAAACAAAATTGTAGTTTTTTCCCCTTATTTAGACTACAGTGCAAATACAAAGATAAAATCTCAGTAAAAAGTGCTTTGTTGTTGTAACAATCAGGATAAGTACATTCTTGAATGAAAAGGAAAACAAATAGCAGTCCTCAGAGCTGCAGTTTAGACCTATAAATGTCTGAACTGTGAACTATAATATTTAGCCTATAACAGTGCATATACTTATGATCTTCAAGTATGATCAAATTCTGTCAACTCAACAGTAGATGCAAAAATCGAATTGTTTTTTATGCAGACTTACACAAACATAGTGGAGCAGTTCTACAGTTTGTTATGTGTTCAATGTGGATTTTAATGTTTCCTATGAATTGACGGTCAGTGAATGGAGCAGGAGGGCGGGGCGAACAGGTCAGAGTTCAGAAGGGGAGTTTTGTGTGTGTTTGAGCGAGGAGGGAGAGAGCCGTGTAGGAGGTGTAGAGATTACTACTCACTGTTCTATTCGGGAATTAAAATTGAAGTTGGCGTTGTCACAGCCCACAGTGACTGTTAAATAAAAGCAGGTATTCGCAAGCTGCAGGTGGTTGTTCTCGCCGCAGTATACAGCGAACTGTTGTGGCATATTTTGCACTCGGTTGTTGTTTTGTCCGCAATCTTCTCACCGTTCTCTCGTCTTTTACATGGGAAGCCAAAATAGGTCCACACAACCGATTTATTTGACGAAGGAGCGTCAGCTAATTCCTCCGCTTCGTCCTCCTCCTTATTGCAGCTGGTGTTTTGCTACAGGAGGCGAGGAGGGTTTATTTCGTCCTTTTATTTCGGGCGTCTTTGATTTTTATTTCGTCATTTTTTATTTCGCGAAATTTCGTGGCACGAAATTTCGTTTCACCCCTAATGATAAATATATGTTTTCTGCACCTTTTTCTTTGAGAGATAACAGAAGGTAAGGCATCAAGAGAGTTTTGCAGGTCTTTCCAGATCCACATTGTATTTAGATTCCAGGACTACATATTTTCTTTGATGCTTCGTTAGTTCCAATCTATTTTCTCCATCGATTGTACCGGTGTTTGCTGACTGTCTTAACATATTTGTTTTGAATTATCTCACAAATATAAGACATTTTGTTCATTTTAAAGTCACTTTTCTTTTAAATATAATTTTATAACAATTAAAAAATACTGACATTTCATCCTGTGACCATGTTAGGACCCCCGGATCCTGTTTCCGAAAGAGTACTGTGTACAAATAGAGTTTGTCCTTGTCATTAGAAATAAGCCCACTCTTATTTCAATTCATCTATTCACACAATTTTTCAGTACAGTATAATGGGTTGAATAGATGGATTTGGAGAGATGATTTCTACTTGTTTGCAACTATAAATGTCAGACAAGGACAAAGATGAGAGTGTCCTCAAAGTTTAATTCAGTTCAATAGTGGTAGAAACAGATGTGTGCTCTGAACTGACACGTCAGGCAGAAAATTGACAATATTTGGTGAGAAACAAACCTTTTCAAAATCTAAATATTGTAGACTGACCATCAGACTGTTCTGTCTGCTACATGCATTACAGCTATACTGTACATGCCTAATAGGTAGTATACCAAATAGCGTTATCCTGTTGTCAAATCAAAATTGTGCTGAAACCAGCAAGGTAAAACTTAATGTTATAAACCACTTTAAGTGCTGTTCTTTATTACTATTTCGGTCAAGATTTCTGATTAAAACAGACAAAGCAACATTCACACAAACCTTTTCATGAGTAGTCATTGTTAGTCTTGCAATCCCTTCTTCCTTTCAGTGCATACAAAGCAGGCCTCAAGCTTTTACCTATTACACTGAAAAGGACACTGATTGGTGTGGTCTGTCTCTGACATGTGGAATATATGACTGTTACACTCTTGGATTGCAGGCTGTGTGAGTGGAAAGAAAATTATCTAACACGTGAATTCTCAAAATGAGGAGAAAAATTATTAGGCCACATCAAAAATAAGACAAAAAATATAGAAAATCAATTAGACTTTTCCAAAAGTGTCCCCTGCAGTGGGAAAAAAAAGAAATTAAAAATTGGATCTCCTCATAGCCTCACCTCCAATGTGCCACACACCAACCAGACTGCTGATTTCACACACCTTATATACTCTGCTACCTGCAGCTCTAAACACAGCCTCACTCAATTTAGGCGTGACTACCCTCACACCTGCAGACAATGCAGGTGAGAGGAAATGCAGTGATCACAACAGGAAAATCCAAACAGATCTACAACAGAATACACCAGGGGTGGATCCAAATAGTCCTTCCTAAGTCCTTTCCGATCCACTTTACCTTAACCCCGATAAAAAATATCACAGGGTCAAGGGAAGGAGAGAAAAAGACGAGAGGAAACGAGAACTGTGGTAAAAGAGGAATTTGACTGCACTTTCACTTTGATGTCATATTTATGTGACGACAATTGCTTGTGACATAGGTAGACCACAACGAACTACAGTATTCCAAAAATGAACTACAAAACCTAAAACTAGTGAAGTTGGCACGTTGTGTAAATGGTAAATAAAAACAGAATATAATGATTTGCAAATCCCTTTCGACCTTCATTCAATTGAATACACTACAAACATGACACATATTCGGCCATTTCATTAGGAACATTTCATTCCACTATCATTATAGCTGTTAATGTAGATATTAGCATGATCTCCATATACATGGTTGGAACATCGATAGTATCTATATTCAGCACCACATACTCGCTGAGTCCCTCTTGAAAATGGGATATCACATCTCAAGAGGCCTTTAATACATTTATACTTAAAGGAGACAAATATGGTAGGGATGCACTCGTGGTCTGGGCATCCATGAGTTTGTCACTACCATAAATTATTATTTTCACTAAGAATGTCATTGATTATACTCCTATAAAATGATCACCACAACCATTCTGACGTAAGGACCCTCCTGAAAATGAGATGTAGCATCTCAAGGGGCTAACCTCTAATAAATCAGACAACAGGTCTATGGTTCATGGATCTGTCACTAACTTTAGTGTTTACTTTAGTCCTCTTGTCTCCTCCTATGTCCCTTCCTTCGCCCTCACGCCGAACACAACATTGTGTGGATTTACTGTTCATCATGGGACTGGGATCCACATTCAAGATTTCCTGCTGCTTAACAGAAGGTTTTTTCATGCCGCCATGATGGAGGTATTCATGATTGGCTATATGGATTCATGGTGGGTGTTGGATGTATATATATATATATATACATATATATATATATATATATATATATATATATATATATATATATATATATATATATATATATATATATATGTAAACATATATATATATATATATATATATATATATACATATATATATATTGTGTATTGTGTATATCCTTGTGTATTTTAAATGTATATATGTATCTATGCATATATGTGTATCCATAAAATGAAGAGCTTTATGCTCTATTGTAAAGTGTCTTGAGATAACACTTGTTATGAATTGGTGCTACACAAATAAAGATTGATTGATTGATTGATTGATTGATTGATTGAAAGACAAGATACTTAACGTTTGAACTGGTAAACTGTGTTATTTTTTGCAAATATTACCTCATTTGGAATTTGATGCCTGCAACATGTTTCAAAAAAGCTGGCACAAGTGACAAAAAAGACTGAGAAAGTTGAGGAATGCTCATCAAACACTTATTTGGAACATCCCACATGTGAACAGGCTAATTGGGAACAGGTGGGTGCCATGATTGGGTATAAAAGCAGCTTCCCTGAAATGCTCAGTCATTCACAAACAAGGATGGGGCGAGGGTCACCACTTTGTGAAAAAATACGTGAGCAAATTGTCCAACAGTTTGAAACATTTCTCAACGAGCTATTGCAAGAAATTTAGGGATTTCATCATCTACGGTCCGTAATATCATCAAAAGGTTCAAAGAATCTGGAGAAATTACTGCACATAAGCGGCAAGGCCGGAAACCAGCACTGACTGCTCATGACCTTTGATCCCTCAGGTGTTACTGCATCAAAAACCGGCATCACTGTGTAAAGGATATCACCACATGGGCTCAGGAACACTTCAGAAAACCACTGTCAATAATTACAGTTTGTGGCTACATCTGTAAGTGCAAGTTAAAACTCTACTATGCAAAGCCAAAGCCATTTATCAACAACACCCAGAAACGCCGCCGCCGGCTTCGCTGGGCCCGAGCTCATCTAAGATGGACTGATGCAAAGTGGAAAAGTGTTCTGTGGTCTGACGAGTCCACATTTCAAATTGTTTTTAGAAACTGTGGTCTTCGTGTCCTCCGGACCAAAGAGGAAAAGAACCAGCCAGACTGTTATAGGCGCAAAGTTCAAAAGCCAGTATGGTATGGGGGTGTATTAGTGCCCAAGGCATGGGTAACTTACACATCTGTGAAGGCACCATTAATATTGAAAGGTACATACAGGTTTTGAAGCAACATATGGTTCCATCCAAGCAACGTCTTTTTCATGGACGCCCCTGCTTATTTCAGCAAGACAATGCCAAGCCACATTCTGCACGTGTTACAACAGCGTGGCTTCGTAGTAATAGAGTGTGTGTACTAGACTGGCCGGCCTTTAGTCCAGACCTGTCCCCCATTGAAAATGTGTGGCGCATTATGAAGTGTAAAATACAACAACGGAGACCCCGAACTGTTGAACAACTTAAGCTGTACATCAAGCAAGAATGGGAAAGAATTCCACCCAAAAAGCTTCAAAAATTGGTCTCCTCAGTTCCCAAATGTTTACTGAGTGTTGTTAAAAGGAAAGGCGCTGTAACACTGGTAAAAAATTCCCCTGGGCCAACTTTTTTGCAATGTGTTGCTGCCATTAAATTCTAAGTTGATGATTATTTGCAAAAGAAAATAAAGTTTCTGAGTTCGAACATTAAATATCTTGTCTTTGCAGTGTATTCAATTGAATATAGGTAGAAAGGGATTTGCAAATCATTATATTCTCTTTTCATTTACAATTTATACAACGTGCCATTTCACTGGTTTTGGGTTTTGTATTAGTAATGTCGTCTCTTCTCCATCACCCAGTATACCATTATCTTCTGATGATGAATGTGAAAGATTTATTTATTTGTTTGTTGGCAAGATCAATGACATAAAAGCACAGAACACTCCATCTTGTTCCTCTGCTGTTCCCTGCCCTCCTTGCCTAACAGTCCTTGATATGTTCTCCCCAATCTCCCTACAAGAACTAAAGAATCTGGTTAGAACTATGAAAATTTCCTCTAGTCCCTTTGACATATTGCCCACCCATCTATTAAAATCTAAAATTGAGTCCATTAGCCCTTACATTCTTTCAATTATCAACAAGTCATTAGAATCTGGACATGTACCTTCATATTTCAAACATGCTGCCATACAACCACTTCCCAAAAAAACAAATCCAGACCCCTCTCCGCCCCAAAATTATAGGCCCATTTTAAAATTACCATTTATCTCAAAACATTTTTTGCCGATCAACTTTCAACTGCCCTGGACGCTCATAACATCCAGGGTAAGTTTCAGTCTGGTTTTCATCAGTCCCAATCCACAGAAACAGCTCTTCTCAGAGTTTCAATGACCTTCTTCTTAGCAGTGACAAAGAAAAATATTCTGTGTTGGTTTTGTTGGATCTCAGTACAGCATTTGACCCTGCGGATCATGATGTTTTAATTAATAGACTGAGGCAGTGGGTGGGCATTTCTGGCTCTGCCTTTGATTGGTTCTCCTACTTGTCGCAGAGAACTTTCTCTGTTACTGTCAATCCCCACACCTCTCCCAATCCCCCCAAGTTTGTGGAGTTCCTCAAGGCTCAGTCCTTGGCCCAATATTTTTTTCTCTGTACTTGGTCCCACTAAGCCACCTAATCAACAGTTTTAGCAATGTATTGTGTCATTGTTTTGCAGATGATATCCAGCTCCACGTATTCTTTTCACCTAATGATCACTCTCAAGTGTCAACCCTGCTCAGTTGTTTAAGTGCCATTAGAGACTGGATGTTAGATAACTCATTACAACTTAACTCTGAAAAAACAGAAGTTCTTGTCTTGGCTCCAGAGAGCTTAGTGCCAGACATACTACAGGAACTGGGAACCCTGTCCACTTTTGCAAAACCAACTCTATGTAATCTTGGTGTTTTTTTCAGCCACTCTCTCTCTTTAGATCATCAAGTCAATAACCTGATCCGTTCTTGTGTTTTTCATCTCAGAAATATTGCACAACTAAGACACAATGGGCCTCATGCAAGAACCGTTCGTACGAACAAATTTGTTCGTAAGTGTTGTAAACGAATGATTTAGGAGAATTTGTCGCATTCAGCATTTTTTTCGTATTTAGAATTTTCTTTCAAGTACGAACACAAATCACGAGTGGTCCAGACTTGTCTTAAAAATCACAACAAATTAGTCTGCTCTTTTCAAATCAAGTTCCTTACATACTGATCATACATTTAACTAATTTCAAGCATTTTTAATAAAATATAGCATAAGACGAAATAAATCTGAGGATCTCAAACCAGAGAATACATTAAAATCTATTAATTGAAGGTTTATTAGACTGGCCTATATAAAACGTTAAATGAGAGAGTACCCAGCTGCTTCATGGCTGAGCTTCTTTTGGATGCCCTGGCACGCCAGGCACTTGGAAAAGAGCGTGTTAGGCGCCATCTTTATAAATGAACACTACTGTTTTATGGTGTGGGAAGTATATCCTTATATGGTATTCTTGGGGTGTTACTTGTGCAAAAATGCTATCCTCTTGCATGCGCATCTTTTCTAAAGATAGAAGTGTTTGTTGAATCTGACGTAGCATGTTTGTACAATCGCAACATAAGAAAAAAGGTAAGAAAAATTTAGGATGAGAATACGAAATTGTTCTTGCATGAGGCCCATTGTTTGTACAGCTCAAATGGAGATGGTTATCACACATTCATTTCTTCCTGTTTAGACTCACTTTTCACATCTCAGTAAAACATCCATAAACCGCCTAAAATTTGTACAAAATGCTGCAGCCAGACTACTTACCAGGTCTCCAAAAAGGTCACACATCACACCAATTCTGTTTACTCTCCACTGGCTTCCCATACATTTCAGAATTCATTTTAAGATACTTTTGCTCACTTTCAAAGCTCTCCATGGTCAGGCTTCAGCATACATCACAGAACTTTTAAAACACTACATTCCTGGTAGGTCTCTCCGGTCCACTGAGCAAAACCTGCTGGTTGTTCCACACTCCAGACTAAAAACTAAAGGTGACTGTGCTATAAGTGTTTTGTTTGGTCTGGCCTTTGCTTAATATGTGTTGTATGCTGTGTTTTCTTTTATTGTACATTTAAAAGTTCCTTGTATTGTTTTTATTTGTCTTGTGAAAAACTTTGTGACTTTGCTGTTCTTGAAAGGTGCTGTATAAACAAACTAATTATTATTTTTATTATTATTATCATTATTATTATTATTATTATTATTATTATTATTATTATTACTTAAACCACATATATAGCCACATATGGGCCAAAACTTTAGCCTTCGGTTCACATATCACCTGTGATTTTAATTCACAAGTGTCAGCACTATATGTTCTTCATAGAGTTACAATGTTTATGCTACAGGGGGACACACAGCTACACAGAGGCCCAAGTGTCTGACCTTGGCTGAATCTTAATCCTCTATTGATCCCCAGAGGGAAAATTCATTATATGTTGTTCAGTATCAGCTGTTTACATCTAGTGTTCCTGAGATTTCTCCAACTCTTTGTATGTTTTGTTTTTCACTCACACATTCCCATTAGAACTCTTAAGACACTTCATGTACACACAAGCACACACACACACATACAGGTCTTAAAAATAATCAGAATCTATGCTGAGTGTCTGACTTTCTTCTCAGCTGACAGGCTGATTGTCGCAACTTTTGTATTTGTACAAACTCACAAAGACAGTTTTTGGTGAAAGTTCTTTTATTGCACCTTTTTGGGGAACATAAACAAGTTTCATCCCCAACACCTTTCTTTGTCCAACACTGTAGTTCCATTATCTTGCGTTTGTGATCGCTCCAGTGTTTTCTCTTAGCCCTTTAACTTTTCTGTACATTAATAACAGGTCACAGAATTGTTAAACATTATCAAAGCATCATCCATAAGAGTGTTAGTGAGTCATATCTAATGGAGGAAAGTCAAAAGTCCTTATTAATAGCAGTACATTTCCTGATGGGAGAAAGTTCATGTGTGCAGAAGTCAAAGGGGGATTTTATGCCTCACTGCAGATAATAGCTTTGGCACAGGTTCAACTGTCCCCCTTGTGGTGGTGTTTTTTCTGTTCCAACCCCTGAGAGAGAATCACCTCCTGAGAGTCACTCCACTTTAACTGCCCTCATCCAGAAACCTTTGTCACCTCGCTTGTTGCCTCTTCACAGCTGCACGGTAGGGGGACCTGGTAGATTTTTTTCATGTTGGTTGCTGCATTGCAGTGCATCTCTCTTTCAGTTGTGTCCTCTCCAACGATAGGCTGCTGTAAGGAGATAACCTTTCTATGTCATTGCTGTCTTATACCATGGAACCATTTTTCCTCTTGTCTTTGTCCTCCACTCGTCTGGAGTATCTCGGGAGTCTTTTGAAACCTGAAAAATAACACGAGCAGTAGAGGCTAATACTGTAATGGTTTATAAAAGGTTTGTCTGTGTTCTTAATCCAAGCCATTAATCAAATCTTTTAAAATCTTCTTCCTTTCAGTTTGCTTTTCTGTCCTTGTCCATGACCTCCCTGTCTGAGTCTTGTCTGTTCTTGCACTGAAATAGATTATGTAATTGCCATACACAGATGTACACTTTCACTTTCCTCTTCCTTCAGGTTTATGTAATTCTGTCTGCATCTTATGATTACTTTGTATTAATGTGAGAGACTCTTTAATAAATTTAGCCAATTAATGAAATAAATCTTTCAAAGTGGATCTTATTCTGTAGTGTGTTTCTTACTGAACAAAAGAGGTCAAAAAATTGGACTGGACAATATTTTGTTTTACCATTGCAATTATGATGTGTGTCATATCACAAGAAATACACTGTCAGTCATATGACTTCATGCACATTATCCTGACTCTTTAGTTTTGACTGACTAAAATGCAAAACATCCGGCCTAACTCTTTTCTTGACTTTTTTACAAAATGTGCAGGCTGATGTCATCATCAAAATTCAGGCAACAGACCACTGTGAATGGTAATGTGCTCTTACCCTTGTATGTTTAATTGCCCATATTGTGCTTTTTTGGTTGTCATGCCCTTTCATTTGTTTCCTGTGATACAGCACATCCATAAACAAGGCAGAAAGTCTATGGCATCAGGACTTCTCACTCTCTCCCTCTTAGCAGCGCAAGGACCTGCCTGTGACATGTTGTTGCTCCACTTCTGCCCCCCTCAAGTAGACCTACCAGCCTGACAACTTACCATTGTTCCTTTATCAGATTAAGCCCATTCGCTTAAAGTGCATGCACACGTGTGCACATGCACACACGCGGCTGATACATCCAGAAGACTGATTCAACTCCAAACCCTCAGCCCAACGTGTTTATTTTACACTACACCAAGTCATGTCTCAGTCAGCGGTGAGAAAACACCAAACAAACATGTAAAGTTAGTTAGTACTCACAGCCAAAGTTGATCGGGGTATAGGTAGTTGACATTCTCCACATAGCTGTCAAATCTCTCGTTTTGGCCATGAAACTACCGTATTTTACATATTTTATCCTCTTTCCCACCGTCCTCCTGTATCAGTATTCTCCCGTAAATCTCTCGTGTGATGATATAATCATAAAAACATTTCTCTGCCTCCCCAAACTGAGCTCTGTCTCTAGCCTGAATAGGGCTGTAATGCTCCAAAATGATGGATGCCAACCGCCGTAAAACCGAAGAAGAAGAAAAAGCCTCGCGAGAACGTTCACCTGCAGGAGCCTGGGTGGCAGCTATCGGAGATTAGAGCAGCAGAACAAACTTAGAAAAACAAAGAGTTTATTTTAGATTTCTGTACACCTGTCTTAAAATGTGAGGGATACTGGAGCTTGGTTGGGGTTGTGGGACGGCTCACGGCGGGCCTCCCCATACTTTCAAAGACAAAACTTTAAAGGCAAGCATTCTCCGGCGGACTCTGATACGTATGAGCTCGGCTACACGGCACGCACGGAGTCTGGGCAACGCCGGGAAAATGCACGCGCAGTAGGCGGGCAGAATAGCGACGGGATTTGATTGGTTTAAAAACAGCTGTCCCGGCATGATTATTGGTTGGGGTTTTCCCTGTTTTACTCCTGCTGTAGATAGCGGATATTTTTCGCTCTGTTTTAAGAACACATTATGAGTTGTTTACCATCGAGTCATAAAGACCATTTTAACCAGTATTACAAAAAAGTGTATCTAAATCAAATCGCCAACCCCAGCTTTAAATAAGTCAAGTCAAGCTCAAAACATGAGACTGAAAAATGAATTAAAGGTTGTTGACAATATGGTGCAAATCAGCTTGGAAAGAAGAATCACTTATCACAAAACAGTTACCTAAACCAATCAGAGTGGACTTGGTCCAGGAATTTCAATGTCAAGGGACAGGAGCATAAACTGACTTAGACAGAATAAGAATACTGCATTATCCGTCATATTATGTACATCTGCACCATGATAGCTTCCTGAATTACACAGTGCTTGTTCTTTGAAAGAGAAGAAAATGAGAGTTTAATGCAAATGAAACATATCTAGGATAACAATGCCATGTAATAAACTTTAAACACAAAAAACAACAAAAACAAAAAACCTGGCAAAGAAAATAAATTCTACCTGACTTTTAGTGCACATATGCAAATTTATTAAAATCAATGAATGAATGCTTTCAGAAATCATCTTACAGTGATTTCACTGTGAGGCTAAGATTTAATTTATCAAAGAACAACTGTGATCATGTAGAGCTTTTCATACAAGATAGCCAGTCTTTCATACAGATATTTGCCAAGAAAAAGAAAAAGAAAAAAACATTTAAAAATTACATGTATTTTTTAAATGTTGCCCTGAAGAATGAGTAAGCATTAAAGCGAATTGGAGGATGTTTCTATTGAGGATGGATGCTACCTCAGTCCTGTTTTAGATTAAGTGAGTAAGGCTCTCAACCATGCCTAAATACTTTAAAAAGGAGCTGTTTGGAATGTATACCTATCATGCCAAAACAATTTGAATGAAGTGCTATTTTTACATTTTATCCAATTTTCTGGTAAGTTTTTTGCTCAATGAGATTCTCTTTTGTCCAAACTGAAACAGCAGATGTATGATAGGATTTAAAAATGACCCTGAGAGAACAGAGAAATAAAAAGAGGCAGACCTTGTTTGATAGGAAATGCTTTATTTTTGCAGCACTTTGCACCATGCACAGTGGGACAGCACCATCAGACACCATCATGCAGGCTGATCTGCCATGTTGTTCTACAGTTTTTCTGGCAGCTTTTCTCCAGAGCCACTCACATGAAACTGAAGTCCTTGTGCACAAGACAAATACGAGACGCACAGCTCATTAAGAAACAATCCATGCTCACTTTCAAATGTCCCTGGAATACTTTTAGCTTCATGTCTTTTTCACAATTGTCTGAAACACACACAAAAATGAAAACATAGTTACATCTTGTCACTCTCCTTTCTCTCCTCTCCTGTATTTTTCTTTCACCATCTACAAGTACAATATGAGTGATGTGTGATGCTCAATTTACTACTGGATGCTGCTCCCCTATGTTATTTTATGTATTTTGTTCCGTATTATTATAAATTGGATCCCTTACAGCTGACCTTATGCTTCATCTTTCCCCTCGAGTGGATTGCTGGGAATTTTAGACAAACTGGTAGAGACAGTCAGGAGAAAACCGGACTGAAGTGGGATTGCAGAAGAGCCTTTGAACTCAGAGAGCGGTAAGTGCCATGCTGAGCTGATAAGAAAACACAAAAACAATAAAACTATAATAAAAATTAGAAACACATTACATCAGTACCAGGTTTTCTATTTAAAAGTATAATCAAAGGTTGGGATTTCAACAAAAATTGAGGCATTTTGCTGGATTTAAACAGACAACTAATTGTGAAGCTCACTTTTACAAATAAATCAGCACGACTTATGTTAGTTTCACTATTTGTGTCATGTTGTTGTGACTTTCAGTGTCTTGGGTCTTGTACTGTAACAGGTCTTTTTCAGTGATGTAGCCATGTTCATTTGAAATTTACATGTCTTGTTTTTGCTTCAAAGATTTTTCCTCAGGCTTTTAACATTTACAATCAGAAGTAAGAAAAGTAAGTAAGGTTGGAAAATAACTAAGGAGAGGGGAATAATATGCAACATCAAGCACATTCATTACAGGCCAATCAGATAATGTAGAAAGGGCATATCATGAGCTACATAAAAAAAAAACTCTCAGCAAATCATGTCAGAAGTGGAGAAAAAACTTTCTTCCTACTGAGAAGTTTTCAGTGTTATACTATTTTTCATGTAATAATGAAATGTGGTCCAGATCTGATAAAACTGCTACTGAAGCTGTTACAGTCTATCTTAATCTGTGTACAAGCTGTCACTGCCTGCTGTAATCTCCCCCATAGGTCCCACCTCTTCCAGCTCTAAAGGAAGCTGATTGGACTGTACCGCTTTGGTCAGCCTACAGTAGTGACTACCATGGTGCAGAGCTGACCTTGGAATACCTCCACATTATACACTGTCTTTCAGAGCAAGATTTATTTTTGAGTTTAAAAACTCCCCTGTATACTCTCAATTCGTTTCATAACAATTGTATAATATTTATCAAATTAATTAGTCTCTGGGTTTTAATACAGACTTTTGAGTTCACATAATTTTGATTTCTTTGTACATCAAGTATTAAACTCAGCATTATTTCTTCACAAATAATTCATCAAATTATGCACTCTACTAGGAAAACTTAAGCACTCCATTTACTTTTCAAACATGCCAGAGGGTCAGTAATGGCCCACAAAACATTGCAGGAAGTGCAACCATAGAAAGAAGAGAATAGAATACAATAGAAGAGAAGAGAAGAGAAGAGAAGAGAAGAGAAGAGAAGAGAAGAGAAGAGAAGAGAAGAGGCCTGCTTTAAGAAACTGCCACATGCCTAAATGAAGAAAACTGTATTTTATCCACATGAACAACTTCACAAAAGAAGCAGAAGGAGTTAAAAAACTTTGAAGGCCACAATAAACCACCAAAAACTTGTGGAGTTACAGACTCTCACTATGAACATCCCCACACACACACACACACACACACACACAAACAAAACAAAACAAAAAAACATTAACACAGGATACATTCTTATGTATATTGATCTACCCAGCAGAATAATCAATCCACTTAACAGCAGAACAGGTCAGGATGTGGATAATGATTTTACTCACCAAAGCAGAGCATTGCTTGAGAAGAAAGGCAGTAAATCTGTTCCTTCCTCTGGCCAAAGTTGTTTATTCAGTATATTTAGTCCAGTGCAGGTCACCTGCTGTCCTTCATCTAGCTGCATTGCTGTTTATTGCTGTGCAGTTCTGTATAACTCTCCAAAGGATGCTGGTTGTCTGGATTGCTCCCAATGTAAAACTTTTCCTCTACCTCGTATGAGCTTCATTAAATAACAGATACTGAATTAATCCTTGTGATGTTGGCTGTCTGCCTCATTTATTCTCTCAACTATCAATCCACAATTGGTTCTATCAGATGTTTGAGACAGTGGTGATGAAAGGCCCATGGCTAGTAGAAATTTTTGTTTCAACTTCCTCTTCAGCTCAGTTTCAAACTATTGTGGAGTTACCAATCCACATCATTCATTTTTACAGGCTGACTCGCAAAGCCTAGACACCACAGACAGATGGACAATCATCCAGATCTGCTCTGACTGCTAAGCCAATCAGTTGAATAAGGGGCATCACATCTTGGTGGGACCACATGCAAGGAGCCCCTCTGTCTATCAGTGATTGTGATCACTTCCTGGGTCTATACGGTCCACATTAGATGGACAGACATGTTCAGTATCATATTCCCATGTTCAGTGCAGCAAAACTGAATCAGATTATCTCCAGGGAAAGAGTAGAACCCAATGCATGTTATGAATGCTACCATCTGCTTTTGGATTTGGTGCTTTGGAAATGTAGGTCGGACAGGGCCTTTCTATGTGAAGTTTGCATGTTCTTCCTGTGCATGCGTGGGTTCTCTCCGGTCACTCTGGCTTCCTCCCACAGACCAAATTCATGCTCATTGGGTTAATTGGTGACTCTAAATTGCCCTTATGTTTGAGTGTGAGTGTGATTGGTTGTCTGTCTCTCTATCTTGCCCTGAGACCGACTGGTGACCTGTTCAGGGTGTAACTCGCCTCTCATCCAATGTCAGCTGGGATAGGCACAAGCCCCCTCGCAACCCCAAAAGGGATATCCAGTATAGAAAGGGAACAAATGAATGAAGCACTTTGAGTTACATATGTTGTAGGAAAAGTGCTATATAAATAAACTTGACTTGATTTGACTTGACTTGAAAAGGGGAGAGATCCCCTCAAACCCACTTTGGCAAACTCACGCTGCTTATGGCTCTGTTAAAGTGTATCAGGAGGCATTTTTTGCAAACATTTCTTTATCAAGTTCTCAGCCAGAGACATTTGAGATAATGTAATTAAAACATGAAGAACAAAAAAGCATAATGTCAGTCGATTACAAGAACTCCCTAAAACAATATAACTATCATCTTGCAAATTGAGATTCACAAACCACAGAAAATTGTGCATTACTCATGATCAGCATTGCACAAGTAATATGTTTAAATGAGAGTCATTGCAGGTGCAAAACCAGAGCCTCAAACTAAACCAAAGTTTATTTTGTTGAATCTCAACAGCGCCTTGAGCAGGTATATATAAAATGGTGTCTGCCCAAACTGTGGAGTTAAAAAGTGAATGTGTGTGCCAATAAGACGTTAGCATGTTAGCTAAGAGACACATTTTCAGTGTCATTTCAAGGAGTGAGATAAGTGTTTCAACTTTCTGCAGCTTTCCTGTAAATGTCAGAGCTGCCCTTTCACACAGCCTTCTTGACTATTACCATGTACTGCATATACATTTCTCATATGAGCCTCTGAATGTCAAAATCAAGTGTTGTGAACCATTCAGCTCATGGGCTGATTTTCTATTACATCACTTACTCTGTTTTCTAGCACTCGGTGACAAAAATGCTCCTGAGAAGGAAAGACTTGTTAAAAGTGTGTTTATCATAGTGTTCAGTTGCCTTTAGTTTTATGATTTAAACACAAGAAGAGGATTTTGACTGGCAAATAAAAAATTATGCTTACCAATCTATGACCTAAATAAAAATAATGTTCTTTCAAAACATTGATGCATTTGGTTAAGAATACGTTATAAACACAAACCAGAGTACAATATACAATTTCCATGTAAGCTGTTCTCAAAGTCAAACAAAGGCAGAGCTTTTCTCTGCTATTTGAATTTGAACAAAATGTTTGCTTTGCAGTCCCTTTTTAATAGTTTTATATTTTGGATTTTCAAAGCCTGATAAATTGTTGCAATAACAGAAAGAGGAAAGCAGAGAGGTTTGGATATGAAAAGCTGCACACTCTTTCAGTATTGCATTGTTAATAGTATCTTTAATGTAAGACAATATTTCGGGGGATGGTGAAGAAAAACAGAGGAAAGTATGGTGCAGTGTTTCTTTTTGAATAGAGCTTAAGCTTTCTGTCAAGTGAAGTTTAATTCATCAAACTGCATATCTGAAGTAGAGCTCGGTATCGATTCAGATTTTCTGGATTGATTCGATTCGATATTATCAGGTCTCAAATCGTTTCAATTCACTATGCAATAAGATATTTATTCAGTCTGGGATATCTCACTTAAAATAGGACTGTAAACTTAAAAAGCGACTTTTGACCTGGTGCATTCTTTAAATTGTTTTTACATCAAGAAATGAACCCAAAGCAGTTACATTAATCTTATATTAATTATATACATTAATGCCTATTCTGCATATTACTTGTTTTCTGTACAACTTATCTTTTCCTTTGTGCTTGTAAATCCGAAATACGTCCATATGTCAACCTTTAAACTTGCCGTTGGTGCCCGTATAGTGCTATTTGTTTCTGCCGTGTTTGTTTGATTACTTGCAGTAACATCTTATGAGATTTGGTTCAGTGGAAAGCAGCGCTAAATGCAGATCACGCAATACTAGCTGGGTTGATACCACATGCTGCTTCTCTGCACGTCCAATGAAGAAAAAACCCAAGTTAAAAGATCGATCTTTGGATTTTATGGATCGATTATAAACTATTTAAAGGGAAATCAATTAAAATCAATTAAATTGATTTTTTAAACCCAGCCTTAATCTGAAGTAAAATTCTTGTGATGATTACCACAAATTTGGAAAACAAATAATTCAGCTACCTTGACACTTCCTTTGTAGACTGAATAGACTCAGACTCTGTCTAAGTGTGGCCTCAGTTCATTATAACTCAGCTTGTCACACTTTATAGGGATTATTATAGAAAAGATAGCTTGATCAGAAATTATTATGCTGATCATATACATCAAGCTACAGATACCATGTGGTATTGGTCAGACAAGGACACAAAATTTTATTTATCATGCCCTTAAACATTATAGACAAGCACGTTAAAGGTAAAGGCTACAAGACCATCTCCAAGCAGCTTGGGGTTCCTGTGACTACAGTTGCACATAGTATTCAAAAGTATAAGGTCCACAGGACTGTAGCCAACCTCCCTGGATGTGACTGAAACAGGAAAACTGATGACGAATTAAAGAGACGAATAATACGAACAGTAACCAAAGAGCCCAGAACAGCTTCCAAAGAGATTAGAGGTAAACTCCAAGGTCAAGGTACATCAGAATCAGATCATGCCATCCATCACTGTTCAAGCCAAAGAGGATGTAAAGGAGGTCATCACTGTTAGCTAAAATCATTGAAGAAAGCGAGACTGAAATTTGCCAAAATATATATTAACAAGCCACAAAGCTTCTGGGAGAATGTCCTTTTGAACAGATGAGATAAAACTGGAGCTTTTTGGTAAGCTACATATACCCTATGTTCACAGAGAATGAAGCATGCAAAGAAAAGAACACGTACCTAATGTGAAATATGGACAAGGTTCTGGGGCTGCTTCACTGCTTCTGACACAAGGTGTCTTGAAACTGTACAGTGTACAATAAAATCTAAAGACTTTCAAGGCATTTTGGAGTGAAATGTGTAGCCCAGAGTCAGAAACCTTGGTCCCAGCCCCAGGTCATAGGCCTCCAACAGGATAATGACCCAAAATTACTACCAAAAATAACTGGTGTTTATGTAAATCAATGTGATTTGTGGTTATATCATGATTGACTGTCACTGTTTATGTTAGCTTAGTAATAGACTTGAGCTTGTGTTGTGTAGTACAGATGTAGTCTCTGATGATTTGATGCAAATGTCTCCATAGAAGGGCAGACAAAACCAATAACATCACAGGTGTTTGTAGATGTTGGAAAATGCTATGCTAAGTGTCTATCATAACAGTGAAGCAGAGACAACTTAATTTTGTAGGCAAACATAGAAGTCGACATTATGCTGGTTCCATTGAAAAAAAGGCCTATGTTGCTTTAATGGGTTTTTGGATTATTGTAGTAAGAATAGTATGGCACTTACACATTTAATTCATTATCATCAAAATCATCATCAAGTTATTAGTCATTACTGAGAGAAACACATTAATTTTTCTAACGTCAAAAATGAATATGTTGAGTCCTCAAAGCAATGCGGGGTAGTAACCCAGTCAGTAATAGTTACTATGTTTACTATCTCTAAATGAGAACAACTGACTACAGAGTCCAAATCCCTTCCAGACAGTTTTTAAGCATTGCAGTTATTTTTTTCTTTTTTCCCCAAATCCATGACTGATGAGTTATTTATCAAATTTTGTATAACACACACACACACACAAAAAAACTAGAAAGCACTCAGAGAGTGCAAACCTCCGCCATATTGTTATTTTGACCATAAATATTACTCCTACCTTTATTTCATGTAAATATTTAGATTCCTTGACCATGAAAACATACCATTAGCAACTGGATTCATAATAATATCTATTTTAGTTCAGTAGTTATTCACAGGAATCACATTTTTCGCCATGGCGGCCAGACGCTGATCCCGATCAACACCAAAATCAAATCAGTTCTTCCTTTTCCCATGCTAAACATTTCCTGAAAATTTCATCCAAATCCATTCATAACTTTTTGAGTTATTTTGTTCACGGATGGACAAACTCTCCCGAAAACATAACCTCCTTGGCGGAGGTAACAAAGTAATGTTGTTATTGAACCTCCATTTCAGAATTAGAGCAATTGAGAACTGCAGTCTCTTGGCCAATCAGATTTCTTAAAGGGTTAGTTTAGGATTTTTTAAGTGGGGTTGCTTGCGGCCCACAGCACGGGCAAATATGAGTGCCAGTGAAAGGAACTTGTGAGCTTTTTCCCTAGGAGAGATATCCAGGGATGGACATTAGACAGTAGATAGCAGACAGAGTTGCCACAGAAAGCCTCTTAGTTAACCCACCTATTGACTTAAACTACTAAAAATGCTATGTTGGATCAACAGATTGTTGCAGGGTTTGGCTTTTCCTTAACAGTCTGACCTTTTAAGAGCTTCTCTTCTCCTGTGTTCTTTGTGGTTGCATCCAGCAGGGGTCAATAAGAGGCAATAGTTTTCTTTCTATTTTACAAAAGCATCAAATAGAAAGTGTGAGAAATGTGATGTGGCTCATTCTAGACTGAAACGACTTCCAAGAGAGAAAGAAATAACTTTCTCAAGCAAGAAGACGTCAGGAATAACCTGTCTAATTATGTCAGTAGTGTTGCTAGGTATATATACTTCTTGTTATTTAGTTTATTCTCATAGATATGCCACATAGTCATATTCAGATGTGAAATGTCTCAGACATTGTTCATTTTTTTCTGCTTTGTGTAATGCTCTGTAAGATTTAAATTCTGATTTTTTCTCTTTGTTTTCCACTGATACTCTTTATATATTGTACTTGTGCAACTTTTTATACATTAGTCTGATATTTTATTTGATCATTATTTGATCAGGTTTGTCCCTTTGAGCCCCACTTTGGGGCTTGATGTTTTGCCAAAATACCTTTGGATATGTTACTGTCACACAGCCACAAAATGCCACATTACATTTGTCTGAAAGTCAGCTTTGGATCTTGTTAAGATAAATGGGAGGCCTTGGTTGGTTCTTGGGGTGTTTAACACTTAATTGAAGAACCTTGGACAGCACTTCAGCCCACTGTGCTTCACTGAAGCATACATATCTGCTGGAATCTCCATTTAGAGCTCCTTCACCATCAGAAATCAAAACCCTGTGGAGTCTTGTTTTGCATGAGGTTTTTAGGCAGGCTATTTAAGGTTTTGGGCTTTATTAGAAAGATGAGAGAGACAGTGGATGGAATGAGAGAGGGTGGAGGGAGCATGGGCAAGGACATATGACAAAGGGTTCATGCTCGAATGTCCCCATGACAGCAGCAGAGATCCTGCTGACCAACTACTGATCTGCTGTCATCTCACCTGTTTCAGTTTTTTAAGCTCCAACTCATGAAGAGGGACAAGAAATAACAATGTGTGCTGAGTAGACTGAAACCATAAAGGATTGGTTTCTGGTGGTGAAATATTAGTGATTAAAACAACAATGAACTCTTGATGACACCAAAATCCTGAATCATTAGAACAGCACAGTCAAACTCTTTAATGTACAATACATTGTTTCTGGCAGGGGCAAAAATGTCCTCCCAGGGGCAGTGAGTTTTGAAACAGCTGCATTCTCAGAATACAGATGAGTAGGAATATTTTCTGTTGACATCAGTACAGCTTAATAGTCCTGGTAATACTTTTCAACTTTGAAAACAAAAGAAAAGGAAGTTATATTGTCTGCCAAAAATGTAAAAAGGTGTACCTAACTCCAACAAAATGAGCTGTAAAACTGACTTTCTCCGACTTACATTTGTTTGCTGAACAATGTGCATTGGTTAAAAATTGAAAGAAAAAATTGAAGTGTAAGAAAGGTGAATAAAACCAAACGAGAGAAAAAGCAGAAAAGCAGTGTCAAATATATATATATATACATATTTATATGTATTCATATATATATATATATATATATATATATATATATATATATATGTAAGTATATATATACATGTATATATATATATATATATATATGTATATATATATTGAGAGAGTGAGAGAGAGAGAGAGAGAGAGAGAGAGAGAGAGAGATAGTACAGGCCAAAAGTTTGGACACACCTTCTCATTCAATGTTTTTTTCTTTATTTTCATCACTATTTACATTGTAGATTCTCACTGAAGGTATCAAAACTATGAATGAACATGTGTAGAATTATGTACTTAACAAAAAAGTGTGAAATAAATGAAAACTTGTCTTATATTTAAGTTCCTTCAAAGTAACCACCCTTTGCTCTGATTACTGCTTTGCACACTCTTGGCAATCTTTTAATAAGCTTCAACAGATAGTCACCTGAAATGGTTTTCACTTCCCAGGTGTGCCTTACTCTACCCTTTGGAAACAATTAGGTCTGAGGGATTGGTAAGGCTTTGCAAGGGTATGAAAATGGTCTTTACCATATTACTATGATTGGTTGCCCAAAAGATGTCTAATGGGAGATGAGAGGAGGGGTCACAGGCTGCAAAAAGAATTTTCGAAAGTCATGTCATCTGCCCATGATGAGAAGAAAACACATGCTGGTGGAGGTTGTATACATAATAAACCCAGGGATGTATCAAATAGATTGCTTTAAGGGGCATTTTCTTTTCAAATAAGATTGCATTTTACAGGACATGGGACCCTAGTCAATAAATGAAGATGCATCCCCTACCCCCAAACACTTTCTGTGGGCTCTTTCCTCGATGGACAAGTAGAATTTATTGAGGTCCATTTGTTGTGTCGGCTTACATTGGAGAACCACTGTTCTTGATAACCTGCGTATGTTTTCCATACATGTTTCAAATGGCTCTATCCATGGTGCTGAAATAACTCCCATTATTCCTCAGCCGGAAAACACCTCATCAGACACAGATACAGCTCTCAATTTATGTTCTGTGCATCTTAATTGTGTTTATTATGGTGGACACGTGCTCGAATTTCACTACAGGAGCGCGTGACTAAAATGAAATTTGTGTTAGTCCATCCGGAACAACGCTTTGACACGGCGCCCGAATCCCGCTTGGGTTGTGATGTGTAAACGTAAAGGGAAAAAAAAATCCTGCCTGCTGAAAATCAATGACACGGTGAAAAAAAAAAAAAAAAAAAGAGAGAGAGAGAGAGAGAGAGAGAGAGAGAGAGAGGAGGCGGTGTCTGGTGACCGAGGAGGAGGAGAAAGCTGCCGGTGCGCTCGTGCTCGCAGCTCCCCCTCTTCTAACCGTCAATCCCACTTGCAGTCGGGATCCGCTGGAGTACTCGGGGCTGTGGACTTATCTTTCCCCCGGGAGTCGGAATTGGACACCTTAAACACTCTCCCAGGTATGTGACACAATGCGTGAGGGGAGCTTTTTTTCAGGGGGAAGCAAAAACAAATGAAATTTCAGTTTGTGGTCGCCCGTGTAGTCGGCGCTGAGGATGGAGAGGAGCGAAGAGGAGAGAGGAGACAAAGCTCTGTGGGGGCGGTAATTGTGTTGACGCCTCTAATTGCTTTTTAAATTAGCGAAAGGGAAAGCTAGCGGGCTAAATCGTCTTCGCGGTGCCCCATCTGCCGCCGTAACAACTCTCCAATGTTTTTAATCCGATTAGTTTGATAAAAATGAGCGCCCTTCACTTCCTTCAATCAAAACAATGCTTGATTTAGCCTTTAATTGACCCACAATGTGTCAAAATGGACATTTATTCCTTCTTTAAGTGCACATACTTCAATTGTGAGACTTTTATCCCTCCCAAAGTGCATAGTCCCACTTTATCCCACTTTACGTACTTAACTGCTTCCCTTTCCTCTTTGGAGTGTCTACGGGTCTGATATTTTCCTCTCCCCTCTCTCTCTCTCTCTGCTTGTAGAAGATGTTCTTCTTTCTGCTGCCTGTCGTGGCTCTCCTGCTGAGCAGAGAAACGACAGTCTCTGCTAACAGTAACGACAAATGGCTGAGCACCACGTCTCAGTACAACAAGGACAGATCCTGGAACAGATTTAGAGACGTAAGTAGCTCTGACAGACACAACATCGGACCAAAACGGGTCATTTCTATCAGTCCCTATCAGCTTTTACTCTGTGTTTGTGTATGTGAGAAAGAGAGGGAGAGACAAGGAGCCCATTACGCCCTTGATGCTCCCTGTGAGTAGCTGAGCACCTGTCAGCAGGAAGGATCCTCCCTGTCGAGACTCAGCAGGTTCAGACCCTTATGGGACAAAAAAGCCCACGTAAGGACAGGGAACATCAAACTTGTGCAGGTCATTGAACTAAAATGACAGTTGGAATTTGACTGGCTAGAGGTTTTATCAACTACATTTACACGTTTTTTTTCCTTAGGTAAAGAAAAAAAGTCACCATTTTCTTTGATTCCCATTAGCAATGCAACAACATCTGATCATTTCAGTCAGAACAGGACAAAGAAAGTCTGTGATTTGTCCAGCAATTACTGCAGTGGCCTTCAGAGCTATTAAAAAAGTAAGTGGACTAATGTGGTAGCCTGGTGTAGTAATGGGTTCTAATTGCCTTCTGTGCTATTATACATCAACTTTCCGTTTTCATTTCTCTATGTGAGAGCTAGCACACCTGCAATTAGCTCCTGTGCTTTTTCTCTATGAACATTGCACTCAAACTAAAATCACATGTAAAATCATGAAGAAACTCATTTTAGGTACATTTTCTCCATAAAAGCCATCCAGTGTTATCCTTTAATTTTTATGCATTTTTGCTCACCCTATAAAACAAAATGTTAGTATAGTGGTATATATTTGTTAAAATGTATTGCTCTAAATACTTCATTTGTACAGTTTCTTTAAACATGTGCATGCCTCACTCGGAGGAAAAGACAGCAGATTAATTCAGAAATCTCAAAGAAACAAAGTAAGAAATGTGTAGAGAAGCCTCAGCTTAATTTCAAACCTGGGCTTCCCTCTTTGAGGGCTACAGCTTATTCATATGAGGAGGGCACAATGACTGCTTGGCCACTGGCACCCTGTTCTCTTTTGGCAAAGAGGTTATGTTTTTGCTGGCATTTTGTGCAATCATATGACTGTGTGTCCAGCCAATCCAAGATAACTTAAAAATATTCCCAACAGATTTTGATGAAGCTAGAGAATGTTGGCCATGGCACAAAGAAGATCTAATTGGATTTTAGTGGTGATCAGAATGCAGATGCAGAAACTATTTTTCTATGATGATCTGAGACTACATATTAAGATTGTTTAAGCATGCTGGTACTTACTTCCCCCTTTTGCCTGCCTTTTTCTTTTGTTTGTCTGTTGGTTTGTGTGCAAGAAAACAAATAAATAACAAAGGATTATGATGAAATCATCTGTGAATATTGGCACATGTTAGATTTTATGATAATTTGAGTCCAGATCCAGGATTTTTTAAAAATAATGTATTAACACGCAAGATAGGGCAGTTTTTGACATTTTTACCAATAACTTGGGAAGTTCCTTGTTGGATGTTTGTGCTCTCTTACCAGGTCTAGTTAATTAAATGAAAAAGCACAAACAGTCATAGCCAGTACTCCACGAAATAGACCCGAAGAGTCTTACTCATCTTGAATATTTTGCACAGATGTTTATTACATTCTTCAAGGGGAATCAATTAAGCAATATAGGCAGATGCTAAAGGCGCTGTGGCCTCCAGGAAAAAAAAATCCCCTGCAATGTAATTATATATCCCAAAGCTGTCGACGGAGACAGAAAAAGATCCCTCCCATCTGAATATCTTACATTCTAAAGCTGAGAAGTGGAGTGATATATGCTATGTCCAGTGGTGGCTGGATTGCCTGAGGGAGAGAAGCGGGAAGCCAGAGACCATTGTGAGAGTGTCCAGTGTCAAACATATGAGCATTTATTGGTGTGTATTAAGATTTTCTGTGCAAATGATGTAAAAATATTTTAAACAACAGCAATTGTAATGACCTGGAGTGTTTTAATTAGCCTTCTTTGCTGTGTTTAGCTAGGGGGTTTAGCAGTGTACTGTGTGCAAAAAAAGTGCGCTCCTTGGATGTGTGAGGATTGCAAGCTTAGGCTCTGTCTTCAGGGACTATCATCAGTAAAGAAAACAGAACTTAAAACAGCTGGACATGGTCTAAAACAGCTGTAACATGGACACTAAATACTGTAGTTTATGTAAAATAGGTTAAGTTGATTTTTGGTCATCTCAACAAAAGTTGTACATGTTCATTTACAATTTTGTATAAGGAGATACCAGCTGAAAATTCAAATCTGTTTATTTCTATGTGTAAACAGATTTGATATATATTTATAAATATGTATTTAAATAGTTAATTGTAGATGTTGGTTGTTGAATTTATAATTTATTATTATTATTATTTATTCAGTTGTTTACAGGGTATGTTTTTTGGGGTACGAAACTTATATTTAATATATATATTGTATTTCCTTTTTTTGCGTGAAATTTGTTAAGCATATAAATTTAGTGACGTGGTATCTTATAAATTGAAGACATTGGCAGGCAGGGGGCGACATATCAAATCTCGCCTGGGGCGCCACATTGTGTAGGGCCGGCTCAGGCTTAAAACGATGCTTGAAGGCGGGCTGCAACGTTTCATGATAAATGACATGGCTTCTGTTTTCACCTTTTTTGTACTCTATATGCCTGACTTTCAATTCAAACTTTTGAGCTGTTGAACACACTCAAAACTCTTCTGCTAGTTTGGGGCACATTACAGTGTAACTGAAGAGTTAAATGAACGCCTTTATTTTAAATGTGATAGTCTGATGAATACCATCATGTTGTATTTGTACTGACTCTAGACTCTATTTTTAAACATGAATTACAAGTGCCAACAATGCTCAGTCAGCAAACTCTTCGGACTGTCTGGTTCTCATCAAAGTGAGTAGGATTGTGGCTTTAGTGCTATCACCAAATGTTATGACATTCTTGTTTACATGTTTTGAGATTTCAGTAGTGAACTAACTTCAGCTGTATTAGAGGTAGTCTTTCCAGTACAGTAAAGTGCTGGAGCAGTGATGTAAGGGTTTGTAAGTCATGTCAGCACATGCTCAGGCACCAACACACCAACAGTGTGTGTGTATGTGCGTGTGATGGTCCCCTGAGCAAATGAAACTCATTAACAGGAAGCTGTCGGGGGGGGGGGGGGAGGCTGAAGGAGAGAAGCAATGGATAGGTGGAGAGTCTTTGACATTTGTGTTTAATATTTCAAGCAATGCTATCCAACCAAGCCCAGGAGTTGTGTGTCTGTCTGTGTCTGTGGGTTTTTGGTGTATTTTCTGACCCATCACATAGTGAAACCGTCTGGTCTTATTTTGTCCCACACAGCATTTGCTGTCTCCTGTCCAACTGAGTCTTCTTTCCTCCTTCCTCCTTTTTTTGTGTATTGTCTCTCACCACTTGGTCCCAAAGCTTGCAGATTATTTTTGGCAGCATCATAGTTTATTGACTGAGGAAAAATGGATTTATTAAGTATTCCCTAGTCATATACTCCATTTTTTTAATCTTCCAAGAATATGCTTTTATCTCTTAAAAAAGTAAATTGTATTAAAAAATAAAAACTAAATTTGCTGTCCTTTAAATGATGCTGGTTGATGATGTAGCACTCTGCCTAGAAACTGGGATCAAACCATGAGGCTGTCAGAGTTATGTCTGGCATTAGAGTTTAGGTCAAAGTATATCAGTTACCACGGAGAGTCGGCTAAGTTCACTGTTGTGCTCTCACTGTGTGAGTGAATGCAGATGGTCTATAATCATCAACCATGTCAGGAGTACAAACAATGCATGGTTGGGTTAAATTCAACCAGTTTTCTAAAGCAGTTCCATGATTCAAGAAGCAGGTTCAGAATTAACTTCATATCAGACAGTTTGTGCCTGGCTCTATGTTTGCAATGCGCCATCACAATTTCTGATGTGTACTTTAGGCATTTGATTTTTTAAAGGTTTGGCATCTAGTAATCACACATCTGACCAATGAACGCTCTCTTGTTCTCACATAAGTCACAGTCAGTCAAAACACTGGACATGACAGCCTGTGTGAACGTGGGTAATGTATCACAGCAGTTTTATTGAACAAAAGTAATAAAAATGACAAGGATAATGAATTTAAAAACACTACTGTATATGGAAAAAGAGTGTTAGTGCTGCAATTGTATGATGATGGTAGGTGAATATTGAATATTATTAAAGGTCCTTTACAGCATCTTATTGGTCAGCTTTGTTACTGTTTAATGATGAACACAAGGGAATCACTTGATGTTATGTCTGCTCTGATTTCAACAGTGCAAGTTTTCGTAGAATGTACACAATTAAAATGCAAATGTGCATTATTTTAGATGAAAAGGTGCACCTAGGTCTCTTTCAAAATATTTCAGATTTTGTCCTATTTAGCCACATCGCCCTTGATGTGTAAAGGCATTTACAGTTGAAAAACATGTCTTCTAGAAATGTTTTTGAGTTTATCGACATTATAACTAGTAATAAAGAAATTCATTCAATTAAGATTTGATTCATATTTCAAGCTGATATATGTCTCTTATACTACTAGTCAGACTGAGTGTCAAATGTGTCAAAATGAAAAACTAAATTGAGAGAACAATGCCAACCAGATAATTATGAATTCCTGTTTTTGTGAAATTAAAGTTGAGCCACAAAAGGTCAAATCTAGAGAGAGTTACTATTTATATTTTATTTGTTTCTGAAATTCTTGTTATGGTGATGATCCTGTAAATGTTTTGTTTTGTTTGTTTGTTTTGTTTGTTTGAATAGTTTTGCATTTCATTTTAACAGTTAAAAGTAATAATAAATACCATAATAAAATCTAATTGATATTTGAAGAATGAACATCTGCATGTCATTATTGTTGGTCCCCCCCCCTTTTATCATCAGACTTAACATACAGAGCATTTCTCTTTTATTGATGACAAATTAGCAGATACTGTATTAATAAACATCAGGTGAATAACATAAAAGTATATTTTGAGTTTTGCATTTTTCTTTAAAATTACTTCTGGTGTTTGCATTTTATGATCAGGCCTGATGCTGAAATGGTATATAACCAAGCTTAAATCACTTGATATTATTATTGGTCCTGTGTGTTTTACAAATGCAAATACTGCTGACAGTGACAAAAGTATTCAGCCCTTTCATCTCTGATCTAACCTCTCAGTGCACGGTGACATCCCTCCTCCTCTCTCCTCGTTCATTCATTACTAATCTGTGCCACTTTCTGCTCTCGAGGGTCTCTTCACGGGATGCAGGGCTGAATAGTAGTCGAACTCATATATGTATATCTTCTAAATGTATTAAAATTGTGTGTGAACATGATTTGTTTACCTCAGCAGAATGTGGATGTAAGCTCAGCTGGGATTTTACCTGTACCTGATGAGGTGTTGACTCAGAGACTTGAAGGCTGCAGATTTGGTACCTTAGTTATGGATGAGGGATCATTACACTAAACACAATGAATTTCCTCATAGTCACTGATAAATGCCTTTTATATAGGAGCTGTTGTTCTGGTGTAGCTTAGCCAAGCATTCAGCTGCTGTTGTGAGCCATGTTCTTTCTCTCATAACTTTCTACATGCTAAGTCACATATGACGATCTACCATGGTGACACAGTAGGTTGTTAAAGACAGGAAAAAACATTTTTGTAAAACAGTATTCTCATGGATGCTTTTCCATGAAGAAAAGATGCATGCACCTGCAAATTAAAGCTAAGCCAAACTCACATTTCTTATTTATTGCAACACTTTAAAACACTAACATTTTCTATAAAAAGCATTGTGTGGAAACTCAGTCTCACATCTGAATAATAACCAGCCTTAACTTTGAAACACCACTCTGCAGTTACTCAGTGTCTTACAGTGTCTTCAGGCTCAGGACATATTAAAAAGCCGGCTTTAGTGGTGCTCCCTCAGCACATACATTTGAAACTCTTGGTATATCTAGGAGTGCAAACTTCTGAATTTAAAATGAAGTGCAGTCTTGTTACCTCTGCCAAGGAGGTTATGTTTTTGGGAGAGTTTGTTTGTCTGTCTGTGAACAAAATAACTCAAAAAGTTATGGATGGATTTTGATTAAAAAATTTTCAGGAAATGTTCAGCATAGGAAAAGGAAGAAGTGATTCAATTTTGGTGTTGATCCGGATCACCGTCTGGATCCAGGAATTGTTCAAAGGATTCTTTGTCATTGGGAGATAGGGAACTGTGCTGCTTGGCAGAGGTCTGTGCTCTCTGAGTGCTTTTCTAGTTTCATTCATGACTCCAAAATTTAACAGTTTAATTTCACTGTACAGCAAAAATATTTGTGTTTTTCTTTGGTATGTGTGGGCTCAACCCTGCAAGGCAGACTTGGCTTTGTAAGGAGAAAGAAAGAGAGGTGCATTTCAAAATCAACACAACAGAACAACTATCATCCAGCACTACTTTAGAGTCAGAGTTACCAGACTTTTCATCTCAGGACCCCAAATGAGAAGTTACCCCTTCTACTGGGCCCAAACTTACAATTCTATATTCATTATCTAAACCATCAGACACAGTAATCAAAGTTGACTTCAAAAAAGATTTTTGGGAAAAAAAAAAAAAGAAATAAGAAAGAAAAAAGACTCAGACTTTGCAAGGAAGGATAGAGTATTTTATCATGGTATTTCTTTTTTTTCAGTCAAAGGTGGTTTCACACGGTATAGCTATGTATTAGTATAATTGATGGTTGGCATTACGGGTTTTCAATTGCAATATAATATTTTAAATGAAATGAAATGTATGTGATCTTTTTTGATTCCCATCAAATGTATTAACATATTTTAAGATAAGGTTAAACTTACAAAAATATTAGAATAATATTGATTTTCCATGAATAAGGTTCCATGGCAGATGTTTATGATTGTCCCAAAGTTTTGCCTCTAAGATTTATTTATGTGATTTAAACAGGCTTATTTTTATAAGATGAAATAGAGAAACATATTCATTTGTACTCATGAAGGTGTTTCTAAAATGAACAGTTGTGTATCAAAGTACCTGTAAATTATAAGGGAGAATGTGGGAAAGTGTTACAATTGTCCCTGGTCTCCCCTATGAACAGGGCTGACTCATTGAAAATCAATTTTTAATGGAATCTGTTTGCGATATTGTGATATTTGAACAGCCTTTTGTGACATTTAATTAAGTTGTTACAGGTTAACAGGGTTCTCTCATGTTATGTTTCATGTTGAGTCTCATCGTGTGAGGGAGGACCCGCTGCTGTACTGTGTGTTGTTTGCAAAGTGACTTACAGTGTTAGTGATTTACCATGTACTAACAAAATACCAAAGTGCGTCCTGGGGCTACATGCCTTTCCTCTGTCAGCCAGCTGTTCTTTGAGTGTTTCTTTCTGAATATTTTGCATTTCTTGTTGCTGTAGAGGCTTTGTATCGAGGTGTTAGCCCTATCTGAAAGCAGAGCTTCATCTTTGTGCACCTACTCACATAAACGTCATGTAACCTCTCTGCGTGATCTAAAGGGCCTTGGCAAAGCTAATGTAAATAAACTTTAGGAATTGCTTTGGCATCATGGACGTGGCAGTTCTTAGTGCCACTCGCATACTTGTACCACTCTCTCTCCCTCGCTCTGTGTGCCAGGGCGACAGTGCATGCAGATGTCAGTAAGCGGAGTTGTGTTAAGGGTAAAGGAGGGGATGAGCATGACCACTCCTCACTGTCATTTTTGTGGTTTTTGGATTTTTTTTTGGATCATGGCCCAAACTTTGGGAAAGGTTGTTTTAGAGTGTTTCTATACATTTTCCATATGCTGTATCCTACACCTGCTGAAAGTTGGATGATGGACTTTATATTTTATTAGTATGCAACTTTCTTACAGTCATATCTGCATTTGACTACCTCCTTAGATAAGTAGACATCTGCACACACTTTGTGCTCCTCAAAATATGCTGTGAGTGGTGCCTGTATGCTTTGCTGCTGATCAGGGAGATGTCCTCTATTATGTCTCCTCTTAAACACACTTTCTACATTCACAAAGGACAATAAATCATGGGTTAGCTTAGGGGTGTGCGATATGACGATATTAAATCGTTAAGGATTATAACGTGGGGATGATCTCATAAAGCAGAAAGATCGTCAGATCGTCTGTGTGGGCACAGAGACACATTACGTGCAGTGCATGGTAGGATCTCCTGTTTGGTTATGTAGCGTGAAGCCATGGTGGAAAAAGAAAAGGAGATAAAAGCTTGAAGATTCTAAAGCAGCTGTATTATTCCCTCGATTATAGACATTGCAGTTAGATAACATTTGTTTTAAATTGTTGCACTTTAAGAGATAATGCTGATATGGTTGTTCATTATCTTTTATGTTTACATTTATTGCACATTTTTATAAGGACTGCACTAGTTAAATTAAAACCTGTTCATAAAGTTTCTTTGGCTTTAACTGTCTTTTTTTTTCTTTTAGGGTTTTACGTGTTTTGTATGTTAAATATAGGGAAAAAATGGTCAAACATGCAAATTAGTCTAGAAAAATCAACGTAAAAAAGAATCGAGATAAAATTGTGATCGTGATTTTATTTTTAAAAAAATCGTGATGTGATATTTTTGCCATATCGCCCACCCCTAGGTTAACTACTAAATAACCCAGTTGATTAATCCACATTCACAATGAAAAACACTGAATATCACTGGACACTGGATATCATAAGTTAGCTGAAGATTGTTTTGTTTATAATCTGAATCACAGTGGCTTATTTCAGCAGCGGACCATCATTCTTCCCTGTCACTCTGTAAATCTCTCCACCTTCTCTCAATCCTCATTGAGTCATGAACTCCACATTTTTCTCCCATGCCTCCCTCTTCCTCTCATTTTCTGCCTCTGTCTCTAGAGCCGTGAATGACCCTGTGCTTCCCCAACCGTGGCTCATCTCCCCCCCATCCCCTTTCTCCCCAGCGGTCCTCACCCATGGCTTCTCCCCCCCGCTGCAGATCTCCCTTGGCAGCCACGTTTCTCTCTGCATCCCTGATGAGCCACTTGCTACCCCCTGCATAATGCATGAGTGTCTATTTGTTGGCTGGGGAGCTGGTGCAGTGGTTGGCCAGTCAGAGTTCAGGGGTTTGTTCAGAATCATAAGGAAATTACACTGTGTGGCCAAAAAAAAGTTGCCACCTGGATTTAACTAAGCAAATATGTACGAGCCACCTGTTAGATAATTACTGCATGGGTGGTTATCTTTCAGCTGGAAACAAGTTATTTAACCCCAGCTGATGCAATGAGTAGCTTCTCATTTCTTAAATGACCATGTCAAAGACACATCCTGAGGTCATGGAAAAGATTTTAGTCTGTTAAAGAAGGGTCAAATTATTGGCATCAAGCAGAGAAAATGTCTCAAGGGAACTGCAGAAACAATTTAAATTGAGCTAAGAATTGTCCAACACATAATGAAAACTGGAAGGATAGTGGGGAACCATCATCTTCGAGGAAGAACTGTGATCAAAAAGAAATGCTGAATGATCGTGATAGGTGAATCACTTAAACGTTTGGCCAAACCAAATTGAAGAAAAACAACAGTAGGTCTCAGGGGTATGTTTAATAGTGAAAGTTAGAGTATTTCCACATGCACAATGTGAAGGGAACTCAAGGGATTGGGACTGGACAGCTGAGTAGCCTTAAGAAAACCACTAATCAATAAGGCTAACCAGAAAAAAGGCTTCAGTTTGCTAGGGATCTTAAAGATTGGACCCTGGAGGACTGGAAGAAGGTGATATGGTCTGATGAGTCCAGATTTAGCCTGTTCCAGAGTGATGAGCACGTCAGAGTAAGAAAAGATGCAGGTGAAGTGATGCGCCCATCATGCCTAGTGCCTACTGTACAAGCCTGTGGGGGCAGTGCTATGATCTGGAACAAATCTGTGAGATTGTAGAAGCTTATCAAGGGAACACAGCAAACGCATGCTGTAATCAAATCTTAAGGCGATCCAATGGAATATTAAAGTGTGAGACCTTTTTTTAGGTAGCGACTTTTTTTTTTTGGCCAGGCAGTGTATAATTCATTTACTCTGTAGACCTGTCTCATTTCCGGGCTCCAATGTGCTGATTGACATGAGTAGTCTGGTGCACTTGTATACAGAGTGAGCATACACAGTAGAAATAATCTTAAAGACAGTCCTTCATCTCCACCCGATTTTGTCAGTTCAATGGATTTTGCCTTCAAAGTTACTCTCTAAAGGACACATTCCTGCAATAATTTTACAAAATGGATCTGATATCAGCTTATTAGCATTCCTATTTTAACAGTCTTCACTCAGCTGACACCAGTGTGTTACTAGATTGGTCTTAAACATAATTAATGTCTCTGACTTTCCTTTGTATGGAAATGCCCTTGTTTTGATGGTTACGTAGGGTTAGAGTGGAGCATATTTAATTTTTAAACTAATTTTACAGACTAACTGTGCCAAATTTGTGCAAACATCTTTGTTGCCCTTCTTTCAACACATTTTTTCATAATATGTGCCAGCAGTGTTTCAGCTTTTTCGAGGCCATAATCATCATTTTAATTTTCATGAGCTTTTATGCAAAATTGCTGCAGTGAGTATACCCACATTTGTATGCAGCTCTGAGTCTGTGTTTCTGTTTCAGGCAGGGTCATCTTTGTTGTAGAAGCCTGTGACTGCCTTGCATTGTTTGCCACATCAAAGTATTATCTGCTTGGGACAAAAGTGAAAATGAGCAGTCCAGCTGGAACAACGGAAGATGAAGCAGCGGCAGCAGCAAAACAGAACATCATTTAGATAACCCAAGTTTGGTAACAGCAGCATGCAGAGTGCATTAATATATAACTCCAGTGATTAAACTGTGTGCATTTTTGCAATGCTGCAAAGAAGCGTATCCCTGAGTAGGCGGATGTGCAGGATCCCCTGCTTTCTTTGGGCGTATTTTTGGGGCTTTTTTTTTAGGACAGTTATTTGGTACAGCTGCTGTAAATCACACAATTTCAGATGATGATTAACCCTTTGTCAAGCCTGCCTTTTACACAAAATGATTCCTTTCTGAAACCCACTCTTTTTAGTAGCTGTTGCTTGATAAGAGAAAAATCTGTTGATGCCTGCCCGCTCAATTTGAAAAAAAAATATGAAAATGACTAATTGTTGACAAAATTTAAGGTATTGTTAATTAAATTGATTACTTTTAAAATGTTAACTGAGTGAAAGACAAAAGACACAACTACAGTAGACTGTATGAGGAAAACTTGAAATTTTTACAAATCTACTAAAATATATTTATATAAATATTACTAGTGATGTACTCTAACCTCAGCCAGTTCAACCAACAAAATGCTTTTATTATTTTTGTGGAATATTCTTAGAACATCAGTTACTGTCAGTATAGGTAAACTTTCTTTTCTATTTTCAATATTGAATTCACAAATTTATGATAAAATGTAACCACAATGCATTGCAGTACATTATACCAAAATAGTATTTTGTCCATAAGGAGTGAGTGGAGGGTCTCTCCGATTCTGATGGTTGGTACGTTAACTAATCAGAAAGCTAACAAACAGTCACTGCCTAAGTCAAATCTACCGACCACAATCTCTTTAGTGCTCCAACTTTCTGAACAAAATTTAACATTGTAAAATTAATTGTGGGTGAGTCAGAGCAACAGAAAATATTATCATTGGTTTATCATATAATTCAGTCAGCGTGTGTGTTCTTCAAATCTTTTTTGAAGTAGCAGAGCATTGTTTGAGTTTTAGGTTATGACTTTACCCTCAGCACTCCTTACAGATTTATTGATGAGATAGTTTCATAACCCCCCTTTCAGAGCCTGTAAGTGGATTCTGGGTGCTAAATGGTTAAGAGCAAAAGCACAACACTAATGTAGGGCAGCATTTAAAAAAACAAAGCAGAGAAAATAGACTGAAATTTTGCAGCATGAATAGGTAGCTGACTAATAGGCAGGATGTTTATTAGGTGTTTAAATATTGATGTATGCACATTGTGAGAGCAAAGCTTGAGTTGTCTGCCTTAACTAGCTCTGAGTTTTTGCCCCATTTTGCTAACTCCTGCTTTGATTACTTTTCATGCAGAAAATTAGCATGTATGTTTGAGTGGATTACATGTAGGGCTGTCACAGTAAACCAGGAGGAAGATAACTGTCTTATTAAAATGTATAATCATCATATTGAGCTGAATATTGGCATAAGGTAATACCTTGTGACTGTTTGCTTTACAACTGGGGACACTCATCTACCTATCAGATAGACTGTCAGACAAAAGCAACACAACAGAGAGATTTCTCTGACACAAACAACGGTGTGGATTGGACATACAGTCCTGCTCAGTTTTATTGGCACCCCTGCATTATTTTCATTACTTTAACAATATCTTTAGAAATAAATTGAACTGTACAAAATTTATGTCATCAGGATCTTTTAATTGAAGGTCCAAAACAGTTTAACAAAAAAAAAAACATTTTTACAAGTTACATATTGTAATTTCAAAGAGGGAACTGAGAAAAGCATGTGCAGTAATAATGGCACCCCTCTTCAGTATTTTGTTTCACACCTTTTGGCACTGATGACAGCCTCCAAATGTTTCTTGAGCCATCTATAATCTTCTTGCACTTCTCAGCTGGTATTTTCTTCCACTCTTCCTATGCAAATAGTTCAAGCTCTTGAACACTTGCAGGTTTCTTTTCCCCAATGGCAGATTTCAGCCATATCAAAGATTTTAAATCGAATTGAGATCAGAACTCATTGCTGGCCATTTTAAAATAGGCAATTTTTTTCCTTTTACAGCTATTCCTGTGTGCTTTTGGATGTGCGCATGGGTCTTTGTCATGCTGGAGGGCCCATGACCAAGTGTTCTTACACTGCGTAGGACATTTCGCTCTAAAATATCTTGATAATTCTCTGATTTCATGATTCCAGTGATCCTGGCCTCCAGTACCTGATGCAGCAAAGCAGCCCCAAACCATTATGAAACCTCCACCATGCTTAATTGTTGGTAGGGTGTTCTTTTCCTTGTCGGCTTCAAGTGGTGGCAATTAAAACTGCCTATTCTAAATATGACTGCATGATCATAGTAGCTAATGAAGTATAACTTACAAACCTTAATGTGTGAACATTGCTTCTGCCAAGTTTGAGTCTGATAAAGGGATGCAGAGCAAAGTTAGAGAGGTTTGTAAAGAATCTGTTTGTACTGTCACATTGTGTACTTAAACTTCATGGGTGCCAATAATGATGAGCAGGACTGTACATGCACACATGCACACAAAATCACAAAAAGAAAGCTGCTCAGCATCCACACCACACATAGCACAGTGTGTGTTCACAACATGTCCCCTCCTTTGCAAGTTTGTTGAGAGGAAACATAAAGGAGTGTGTTCGCTTTGCAGTGTTGTTGTCTATATTGAGCTCTGACACTGGCAGTATATGCAGTGATATACCAATGTGGATGGTCTTGATCCAGGGCTGCAGCCATTACATCTCTGTTTGAACAGCCTAAACAGTGGTTTAACTCATGTCTCCCTTGTTTAAGTCTAACATGATCAAAAGAAGCTTCAAAAATTGTGCGGCTTTGCAAACTTGCCTGTTGACTCCAGCATCTAAAGCTCCATCAAAGACAATCAGCTACTGCTGAAAAAAAAAATCATCCATAAAAGTCTTCATCTGTACTAAAGGGCAAATGCTTTTATTTTGAAAGTATTTTACTCTCCGTTACTGAATAAAATATATGCCTGAGATTAGAAAGAAAAAGCCAAACCTCGTTACCAATTCAGAAAACTTCAATCAAATTCAGATTTGTGTATAGTATTCTGTCATTCAAACATAGACATTGTTTAAGGGTCAAGAACGGGCATTCACTCTTGAAAATATGTTGTCAGAGACTTACTTTACAAAAACTTCTTAACTCCATAACACTTTTTCAGAATATCATTACTGCTGAGTGCAAAGGCAATACAAATAACTGAATAAAGGGGAAAAAATCATATTACCAGTATGTTGTTTTTTCTTATTATCCCTGACTGATTATCATTCAAATTTTCTTTTATATTTTTTTGTTCAGGTGCGGTTGCAAATAGGCTCTTTCCACCAACACAGACATAGAGTAAGCGTGTTTCTTAAAATTACTTAAATTTGTACTTTTTTCTGGTTATCTGTAAATATTACAAGGATTTCATTTAAACCACAGTAATCTTTAGGTAAATCTTGATTTAGCCATAGCCATGAACCCCCATATTTTCAGGTTTATTCAGTCTTTCTGGAACAAGAGCGTTTAATGTAAACAAATTTAAGTCCTTTAATGTAAATATTATGTATGAAATAGAATAAAGGTACAATAAGTGATAATGTTGGAGAGTAGAGAGTTAGAATTAAACAGTCATTGCTTGATGCAGATGTCTCAGGAAAAGTTCTCGCCACATCAGTAGATTGGGATGCATGTGCTTAGTTATCAAATTAGAAGAAGCTTTTCTGTGTTTCAAACAATATTAAGCCTGTGTTTCTTCTTCTATAGTGTCCCGCCACCTGTCCCGTATCCCTGCAGAATCTTCAAAATAAAATGTCAGAAAAGCTGTCATTTACACCGGGGTTGGCCTTATGAGGAGGAAGAGTTGTTCTCTCTTCTCTGAGCTGCTTGTTTGTTTCTCCTGAAAGAGGCTTTTCTTGTCCCTGTCCACCTTCCTCACTTTCTTTTTCCCTCTTCCTCGGATATTCTGTATCTTATCCGGCTCACTCTCCGTCAGGTGTACAGCAACACACTTGGCCTTTTTTTTTTTTTTTTTTTTTTTTTTGCAGGTCCATTAGATGTGTGCTGCATATTTTAGCATATGTTTATCCCATTGCTGGGCTCTACCAGACTGCCTATTCATTAGCTGGTAGACCTGGTTGAAAACCACAGCAAGTTTCAAGCCTCTTTGTGTGCTGACATGCATGCAGTGCGTCTGTGTAATGTCAGTTTGCAGCCCATCTCTGCTCATTCTAACAGTGAGAATTAAAACACTGTCATATCTTATCGCCACCTTTCTGTTTTCTGAGACAACAGCAACTCCGGGGCTGCCAATCATAGACCCCCACTGGTTCCCGTTATCAAAACGAAAGGCTGGTGCTTGCATGTCTGCATTCCTTCTGGGCGTTTCTGGATTTTTCCCCTACAGTGTGTTTTACAGCTGCAGTGACTGTTCATTTTCATTACAAAGCTGGTTTGTGTGGTTGTTTGTTATATATTTTTGCAGCATTTTTGCATTTCTGGAGGGAAAGTAGTTTTGTTGAGCTTGCATATTCTTTTTTAGAAGCACATGCACACCTGGGAGCTTCCTACTGCATCCAAATTATCTGGTTGTCCTCTGTTGTGTCTGTGTTCGCACCCTGGTGTGTGTGCACGTGTCCTGATTGGCTTGTTGCCCCGCTGAATGGGGGAGGGGTGGGATGCAGTTTAGGGAAGCAGCTTAGATATGACGAACCCTGGAGTCACCTTCACCTACACACACACACACACACACACACACACACACACACACACACAAACACACACGCATATAAAGCCTATGAGTCACTACACTCCAGCAGACAGACTGTATTTCTGTCAATTAAAGCTTGGACATGAAGGAACACCTGCCATTCTTTCTTATCTACACCCTCCCTCCTCTGTCCTCTATTTCTCTTCCTCTCCTTCTCCTCTCTTTCTTCTAGCATTTATCATCTCTGCTCTCCTGGCTCTTCCTGCCTTCAGTCTTATACTCGACTAATTCTTGATGAAACAGTGCCCTTCAAAATAAACTCTTTCTTTCTCTCTTACATGCACACTTTAATCATTCATCCTCCTGTGTGCACATTCTCCCCCCTGAGCTATTGATTTCAAAAGAAAAAATGCTGATTCCAATCTCTATTGGATTTTTCTGTGTCATGTACGTAGGTCCTCTATAAACTGCCTGCTGGAAAATGTTCATGTAACCGTTCTCTCTGCATGTGTATTGGTGCTTCTGCAAACGCACACTCACTCTCAGCTTCCCATGCACCCTGAGGGTCATAGTTGATCGATCTGTAATATTAACAGGGACTAGTAACCCTGATTGGAGCCTTAATGTAATCAATAAGAGTCTGTGAAGGCAAGAGGACACACACATGCAAGCACGTTGGAGGATATGCAGTCTCAGGCTGCACAGAGGTCGTTGTCCCCTCTGACCAGGATAAACAGCTTTTTAATGTGATTTTGTGCTCTAGTGTGTGTATGTGTCTGTGTATTTGGAGATGATGCAGTCAAAAACTTAAAAAGCAGGAGAGCTGAAAGACTGTGAGTGTAATTTTGGCAGGTTATATGATTATAAAAGAGAAAAAAAAAGAATGATGGCAGCAGAAGAATAGATGAGGAGATTTAATGTGGATTTAATCAGCACTGTGGGCAGAACAGATGGACTGAAGGTGGAAGGAAGTATGGGAGACATGCGGAATCCATCATCAATACATCATTTATGTGTGTGTTTCAGCGAGCTTTGTCATGGCAGCTCCTCCACACTGCCTCCTCCATCCTGTTTCAGTGAGGGGATTGTCTGTCTGCCAGTCTTCCTGGCTCTGATATGAAGCTGTCCTTCTAAGCGTTCTTGTTAAAGGGCTGCTCAATTATGGGAGGAAAAGTAATTATCATGATAATATTGATTAATAATATGATGATTGTTCTACAACATCTTTTTCAAATGCATTAATCAAGATTAAATGGTCTTTCCCTTGACAATTTAACACTCTTAATTCAAGCAAGTTCTGAATTTAAAGGGAGTCCAGCATTTTCCTGTTTTTCATCTCTTTCCTCACACCTGAGTCCGTGCAGTAACAAGTAAGAGATGGACCTAGCTTACCCACTGATAACTAGCTTAGTTCAAATAGCTTTTTCTGATGACTGTAGGCAGAGGTAGGCTAATACTTCCCATTAGCTTACAGCTATTTGAGCTAAGCTAGTCAGTGGTGGGTGAGCATTGTCTGTCTTTTACTTGTTACTTCACACAGAGTCAAAAAGTGTCCGTTTGCTTGGCATGGACTCATGAGTGAGGCAAAACACAATACAAAAACAATGCTATAAACTTGCTTGAATTAGGAGTGTAAAAATGTCAAAAGAATGATTAAGCTTGATTAATGCACTGACAGCTTTGACATCTTTACAGCTTTACCTCCTGTCTTCTCTTACCAAATCTTGCGGGTATACTCCTCCACAAAGTTTTTTTACATACATTTTGAAATACATCAGAAACGTAAAGGAAAACTATGCCGATGTTTTGTGCAAATCAGACAGTTTGACCTTTTTGTTTTTTATCTTACTGTAAGAGAAATCAGTCTACGTTTTATATCTATATTAGATTTCCAAAAGAAACCTGTGCACTGGTTTGAATGGACCAGCACTTCTCACTCCCTTGCTCATGTCAACTTTGACTTTTAAATATGACCAAAGAGCTTAAAAAATGCACAATGGGCAAATTCAACCACTTGGGAAACTCTCAACAAACATGATCAAAAGATAGTATCAAAGATTACATGGTAAAAACTGCAAATATAACACAGTTGGGAGACAATTCTGAGAAAAGTCTTCAGCCTGCAAGTGGAGGAAATTTCTTGACATATCTAGTAGTTATAGCAAATATCAGAGCACAGTACCAGAAAGCAGATAAGACATCCACTCCTTTGAGGTGTGCTTGGATAACCAGACACACCAGGTGGATGTTTTATTACATCGCACTCATCCTACTGGGCAACAGCTTCTAGAAAGTTTTTTGGAATGGGCAGAATCTTTCAAATGCATATCCAGCAGTTGATTGGACAATTGCTCCACCAATCACATTCATTTTGGGCCAATCAGATAATGTAGTAGGTGGGTTCTACTACCAGGGTATAAAGTACAGAACATGAGCCTTTTTAGAGTGCTCATAGAGAAGTTTGTTGTGTAGTTGTTTGTTTTTCATTAATGAAGAAATGCAGTCCAGATCCAATAAATCTGGTACTTAACCCTTTAACTATGAGCTCAACTGTTTGGCAGAGGTCTTCATTTAATTCAGGGATGTTTAATGTTTTAGGAACAGAACAAACAAGTATTTGTTTAGTTTCATTAAAACATTAGGGAACAGAAAAACCCACAAACAAACCAAAAATCTGATACAGTATTTCTTGGTGTGAGATTTAAAGGTTTTAAAAGTCAACAACCGATTGTGTGATGGCATAAAAATGCATAAATATTTGGTACAAAATCAATTAGAAAAGGCAGAAAAGTCTGTGAAAATGTAAAAAAGTAACTCAAAATATATAACACCGAGTTTGACAAACACATAAAATGCTTTTGATGACAGACTCTATATGTACATATATATCATCATATTAGTAAATGGTTAAGTCAAATATTTAAAATAATAATTATGGTTATGGTACAGTTTTTTCTTGAACATAAAACATTGACAGAAACAAACAATGAACGTGTTGTGTTTATTTTACCTATTAAAAATTCAGAATGTAATGACCTCTACCAAACAGCCGAGCAGGGAGTTAAAGGGTTAAGCTGTTACCATCTACGCTAATGTCTGAAGATAGTCATGTCCTGCTAATTTTTCACTTGTCTCCCACCTCTTTCTTCCCTAAAGGATGTTGATTGAGCTGCTTTGATCTGCTTAAAATTACTGTACACTGGAGCTTGGCAAGATGGACCTTCCTTATTACAGACATTAATCCCAAAAGCAGAAGCTGGTGGCAGGGTAAATGAGTTACAATGAATATTTATTGAAAGGGAAGCCAAGATGAAGGAGGGGAGAATCCAGAGTCCAAACAGTGAAGGGGAGTCCAGGGAGTGAGTGAACTGTGGGCTTGAGGAGTTCTGAGAGTATGACAGTGGTTGTAAAGATTAGGCATGTGATGCTGGGGGCCTGTGGAGGAACGGGAGAAGAAGGAGCAGAGACAGGAGTGAGTTCACAAATAAACATCTAAATCATGGTCTTGAAAAAGAACATAGAAAAACACAAGATAACTCAAGAGATGAAACAAAGGACAGCTTCAGTAGGAAAATTCAAAACATGTTTTATAAATGTTTCTTTTCAAAAATGTATCAAAATAAATCCACTTTATTCAGAAATTGGATTCAGTAAAGGTTTATTTAAGAAATAAGCAGTTTGATGCCTTATAATCCCAGAATACCTCCTTGGTCCTTTGAATGATAGTTTAAAATAACTTTATTCTAATTATGACTGCCAATGTAAACATGCCATTACCACGCAAGCCATCCATATGGCTCCAAGCTGTCTTCATTATAAATTCACCATATTTTGTTTTTATGGATGTCTGCAGTTGTTTGTAATAACCTTCAGTAAACTGATAGCAGGCAGCCAGCTTTATGTCAACACGTAGATAAAATTGCAGGATTTAAGCCATGACAGAAGCAGTTGGTGGAGGCGATTTTATGTGTCTCAAAAACATGTGTCCCGACAAATTGTAGATGATTTTATGCTTAAACATTCATCGTGTTTTGATCATGTATGCATTTTTAAATGAGATGTAGCTTTGAATATATGAATGTCAGAACATTTTCAATACGTTTGATTGAAGGGTCCTTTGGTATTATCAGTAATGAAGCCCCATGCTGCAATAATTTTGTGTAAGATCAGAGGTTTCCTCCGTTAGATTCAGCTCCCTCTACATCCCTCTGCATGCCGACATTTGATTTATTTTTGAATCTGTTAAACCTCTGAGATGAGATGAGTCACAGCAGCCTTATTGCCTGCCTGATAACCTGTAACACAAGAAGAGCTTGTCCACACAGTCATCTGTCTGTTGTGATGGGAGTTTGAGGTCTTTAGTTCATGCACATGCCCTGCAACTGATTCTTTTTATCATTCATACATTTGTCTTTAAAGTATCACCACTGGCACATGATCAAACAGAAATCAAATTGTATGTTAGTGCACAGCAGCACTAGATACATTCTGAAAACAGAGTGTCTTCAGTTTTGTCTTTGAGGCCAAAAACAGTTGTAATTAAATAATTTTGGATGTGTGGAGAACTGTGTATACACGAATATTACAGTGATCATGATGCATGAGTAATAGCATGATACACTACATTACATTTTACTTCCATTTTAAAAGCTAAGCGGTCTGACTTTGTTTGTCCCCTTCTTCATTACCACTACTTTTAAAGCTGGGGTTGGCGATTTGATTTAGATACACTTTTTATACTACTGGTTAAAATGGTCTTTATGACCCGATGGTAATCAACTCAGAATGTGTTCTTAAAACAGAGCGAAAAATATCCGCTATCTACAGCAGGAGTAAAACAAGGAAAACACCAACCAATAATCATGCCGGGACAGCTGTTTTTAAACCAATCAAATCCCGTCGCCATTCTGCCCGCCTACTGCGCGTGCATTTCCCCGGCGTGCAAGGACTCGGTGCGCGTAGCCGAGCTCATACGTATCAGAGTCCGCCGGAGAATGCTTACCTTTCAAGTTTTGTCTTTGAAAAAAAGGGAAGCCCGCCGTGAGCCGTCCCACAACCCCAACCAAGCTCCAGTATCCCTCACATTTTAAGACAGATGTACAAGAAATCTAAAATAAACTCTTTGTTTTTCTAAGTTTGTTCTGCTGCTCTAATCTCGCGATAGCTGTCACTCAGGCTACTGCAGCTGGACGTTCTCGCGAGGCTTTTTCTTCTTCTTCGGTTTTACGGCGGTTGGCATCCATCATTTTGGAGCATTACCGCCCTATTCAGGCTAGAGACAGAGCTCAGTTTGGAGAGGCAGAGGAATGTTTTTATTATTATATCATCACACGGGAGATTTACGGGAGAATACTGATACAGGAGGACGGCGGGAAAGATGATAGAATACGGAAAATACGGTAGTTTCATGGCCAAAACGGGAGATTTGACAGCTATGTGGAGAATGTCAGAGGAACTACCTATACCCCGATCAACATCGGCTGTGAGTACTAACTGACTTTACATGTTTGTTTGGTGTTTTCTTACCGCTGACTGAGACATGACTTGGTGTAGTATAAAACAAACACGTTGTGCTGAGGGTTTGGAGTTGAATCAGTCTTCTGGATGTATCAGCCGCGCACGTGCATGTGAGCGGGGGGGATTATATGTATATGTCTATATATATATATATATATATATATATATATATATATATATATACATATATATATGTATATATGTGTGTGTGTGTGTGTGTGTGTATATATATATATATATATATATATGTATGTGTGTGTATATATATATATATATATATATATATGTATGTGTGTATATATAATCAACAAATAAATGCATTTTTCATCCAACATACACACACTAGTCTCTTCTTATTGTATGTGCAGTATATAGGGGAGGATAAGCAACAGAAAAACATACACTGTTCACTGTTATTCATTTTGTCATGAACCCTTTCTCTGGGTCCAGTACTGACAGTTCTGCCCAATCTCGCTTTCCTGTTCTCACTATCACAGTAAGGCTGTATCTTGAGATTTATAGAGCAGCTACATGCTTGTATTGATTGTACATGTCTGCCTCTGCTTGTTTTCTGTAATCACAGTCATTATTATGAAGATGATGGAGCAATTATTGCACTGCCCATCATTAAAGCTGATGCAAACAATCGTGTGGACTGCATTCAAATTACAAATTGGGCTTTTTGAATAAATTGTTTAGCCACCTATTGTGTTTCCTGAGGAGCCTTCAAATCATTTATGTAATACTGGGGACTTTTTTATATGCAGGACATCATGTTTAGATTAATTTAAAGGTATCCCTTGAAACCAAGAGTGTTTGAATTATTCTGGTAAATCTTTTTTCTCATTTCCACACCTCTTCTGTCCTCCCTCTGATCATTGTCCCAATCTCCCCTTGCCCTCCCTCACTCCCTCTCACTGTGATGTTTATGGTCTCTAAAACCATGTTAGATTGAATTGGTCGTTATCTCCTTTTCCCCCTGAGGGCAGGGGTACAGTTACTGTGTTTGTGTTGTGTTAGTGTGTGTGAGAGTGAGTCTAGGTGTGTGTTTGTGTGGTTTTGAGAGATGTCTGCTTCAATAATTCAGACTGTTTCTGCTGCTGCAGCTCATGTGATACTCCTGGGAGAGGGAGGAGGGAGGGAGTGTAGGGTGAGATTGACACAGCGAAGTGGCAGATCTGTTCCTTGTAGCTTTTAGTGTCTTTCCATATTCCTCAGTGCATCATTTTGTAGTTTTTTGCAGCTTAGTAAGTCCCTTATGCCTTCTTGTTTATGACAGTAAAACTCTTGGGAAATGTAGGTAATGGCAACAAAACAACTTAGCCTCAAGGGACTGCATGAACACTGTATATGTGGTTATGGACTTTCTGTTTGTGTGAGGACAGAAAACCTTTATCTCTTCTGGTAATGTATTTAAACCAGAGGGTTTACTTAGGAGTAAACACAAACTGAAACTAAAGCCACATAAACTAGTTCCCATTTGAACCCTGGAGAAGATTAATGCATTTTTGATATCTTATTCATCCATATACGCTGATTTCATTCCAGCTGTGTATTAAGAGGGACATGCTGATGATGTGGTACACAGACCTCTTATCATTTAAAATTGTAACTTTTCAGGAAAATGAAATGAAACACTCTATTATTGAATTAATAAATATTGTACTGCCCTGGTCAGACATGAACTTTGGTTCTTTCTTCCTTTTTTAAGTTTATGAAAGCTGATTTCCACCATAGAAGATGGTCAGGTCCCCTCTGCTCAAGTGTTAGCATGTTACTATTTGCTAAGTAACCAGAAAAAAGAGCCAAAACTGCTTAGTCCGAAGAAAAGTTAAAACACTGTATTGCTATTTTAACCTTTAATAAATGACTAAGAAATTTTATATGAGGCCAAACCAACAAATGAATGAAAGACTGATTAATATCATACTTTTCATATTTAGTACTTCATAATGTCTTGACTGAACAATTCTATTTAAACTGTTGTCTTGTTCATGTTAACTTTTAGACTATCAGCTGCTGTAACTTTTTAGCTTATGGATTCATCACGTATGTCATACAGAATCTAAAGAGAAAAAAAACATGATTTACTCATGATGTAAACATGTCCCCATGCTGCAACTGTTGTTGCAATGTTTAGCCTTTTTTTAACCAAAAGTGTCTCTGACATAAAGAAAGGGGAGCACCATCAAGGTCACATAATTAAGTTTGCAACACTTTGTTTTTAAGACTTTTACTGCCTTTTTATGCAGTATAGACTATGTGTAGGGATTCAAATGTGACTGTACTGAGTTACCACATTTTATTTCTTCGACTGCGCTCTAGTTTATGTTGTATCAGAACAAGAATTGATATTATAGTTTTTAAAACTTTATCAAAGTAAAAACAAAAAAACATAAAGGGCCTGATCTGATGAAATTTCGCATGTATAAAAATATGTGCAAATCTTATAACGCGCAACGCTGATCTACTAACAGGGTCCACTGAGGATTGTGTCTGTTAAATGAACAAAATAGTACCCGCTGTCCATTCAGTGTGTTTGTCTTCATAAATGTGCAGAGTACATGCAGATTATCAGAACATGCAAAATACTGAGAGGAGGAGATGCAAATGTAATCATTTAACACCTACAATGTGATTTATCAAACCTGCGCTCAGTGTTTTTGCATCTGTATTAGGCACGTTTGAAAGGCAGGTGGAAACAGACCCTGAGTTACGCACAGAGGGCTTCAGTTATTGTGTCAAGAAACAAGGGTTGCATTAACTAAATATTTTCCATCACCGACTGAATTTTTCAATGTATGAATTAAAGATTCGGAGGCTGTCTGTCATTTTAAAGACCTGGAATAAGTGGGGCAATCCAGTGTGCGATCATACCAATACAGACAAACACCTAAAGTAAATCCTTTATATTGAGGAGCTCATTTAACCTATGTAAAAGATCCCCTTCATAGCCGCAATCACCCTGTTACTCAGAGCTGACTGCATAACACTTGCTGCGCACTGACAGTGAGTTTAAGAGCTGTCAGAGCGTGGAAAGTGTGACACAGTCAGTGCATATAAGGCAAGAGTACCTGTGCAGTCAGCGTGTGCATAACTGTAAGACTGCTCTTCACATAACAGATTATTGGTGATGAGGCTGTTACTATGTGAATGCTGCCATTCAGATTATGTTTAATTGGAATCAGAAGAGGAAAAATTAAAAATGATGGGTACAAATATGGCAAAAGGGATAAGTGACAACCTTGTCCATCAAAATGACAGACAACAAAAAAGGTTACCACAATATTCAGTTGCCTCAGACCCCATGGCTTCAAACTTCATTTTTCATTAATGGCCACTCTCCCAAACTCTTCACGGTGACAGCCTGTAGCACACGCAAATTCCTTTTTTAAAGGGGACAGTCCACACCACTTTTGGTCCTGCTATGAATTGTGCACGCAGTCATAGTAGATCACTTGCAACATGCCCACTAATTGCATGTTCAACTTTTTAGTTTGCAAATTCAATTTAGCACTTGTTATTTCCGATCTTAGTAGATCTTGATAACAAGATATGTCAAGATATGTAAAGATATTAAGATATGTTAAGATATGTCAGAAAGTGCACGACTGACCAGCAAACCTACAAACTAAATGACAATGTTTCGTGGAACATCTGAATGTATGCAACTTCCCCCACGAACTTAAAAACCTTTGGATGCCTCAAACGGGCCCGAAAGCTGTAATTTTACGTCACATTTCAGCACCATGGTTAGCACCCTTTTGCTCCCTGCTCCTGCAAGAATCCAGTGTGTTGTTGGTCTCTGTGTGAGTCTAATTCTGCTGTCAGAGTGTGAGAGAGTAATTCGTGTACAGTGTCAAGGGTCAGAGATGAAAAGTTCAAGTGGATAAAAACAGTATTGGACACAGGGTTGTACTTTAACCTCTCAGATAGATGGACTGCTGCTGATAGTGGTTGTGTAGGAGTTAGTTTTTAGCTTCTCACAGCCACCACTGGTAACACACATCTCTATTGTGGGATGCTGCAATAGTTTGAGAACAACAGCTGGCTGGATTTCCTGTATCATACTGACTTTCAAACCTAGAGAGACACATGTGACCAGATCTTAGTCAGATGGTGTTTTAATCCCCACTTTCCTATGTTGACTTCTACTTTTTAACATGTAATTACAGGCTGACAAGAGAAACAGCTAATTGACAATCATTCAGATTATGATTTCTAAGCACATTTCAAGTGGCATCAGAATTTTTTACTGCATACCTGACTGGGAAAAGCAAGTACGGTACAGTGTGAATGATTCTTTCAAACAAACAGTGTAATTCTGGTTATTTTAATCAAAACGACAAGGTAGCTATTTTCTTTTCTGAAATCAAGTCAGACTTAGCTCAAAACTTGCTTTTTGGAAACACTGTATTCCCTGTGTGACAAAATCCATCATTTTGAGCTTTCTATGTCTCTGTGCTGGTGTAAGACGAGACTGGAGGCTTTACCTTTCGGAGATCATTGGTCTAAAAGCACGTCATCAACATCATCATCATCAACAACATCATCATCATTGCATCTCGTGATCATCTCTTGATGATGAAAGCTTTATCTCATAAGTGTCTTTGGGGCTATCTTCAAACTTTGTACCAATGATTACAAGTTAGTTAAACAGTAAAACAGAGATTTATCAAGTCTCATGATAATTACGTGCTTGGCAACACCATACTCAAGATTAACTCATAAAAGATCCTCAAACTTTACAGATGTTTACTCTGACTCAAGGATGATCTGATTAGATTCTGAAAGTACATCAAAGGTCTATTCGTCTCATGATCATCCCTTGTCTGTAAACAACATACCTTAAGGCTGTTGAGAAATGGATTTTGTCAAAGTTTGCAAGAATTGCTGAGTCCTTTTACCACAAACTGATTGGATTATAAACATAAAGCATCAAAGGTTTTTAGCCTCTTGATCATGTCTTTGGGAATATCATATCCCAAGACTCTTTTAGGGTTTAAAAAAGTCTCAAACTGCTCCTGAACAAAGCATGAACTCACAACAGTAGTACAATATTCAAACTCATTTAGGCTCCTGTCTAAAATTCTTTTGAGAAATTGTCCTCAAACTTTGCAATGATGAAAATAAAATCCTTTATTTTTTTTCAATTGCATCCTGTTTTTGGTTTAACCCCCCGAGCCTCTCAATGACAGAGACAAACAAGGTTTTTGTTTTGTCAATTTCCAAGGGCATGCTGTAATTTCTTTTTGGAAGGTACATTGTGTAGTCTTCTCAACAGTAACATAAACCCCTTTAAAAACAAATACAAGTCTAAAAATATGCTCGTGCAAGAACAAAGCAAGACCTTCCATTGGGAACATTTTCTGCCTCTAAAACCTCAAACATTTCCACACCGTGCAAATTGTGTGGGTGTCACTGATAGAAGGAAACAATGGAAAAGGTAATAATTAACACCAGGAGACAATGCGGAGTAAAATAAGTGACAGAGGAAGTCAGAAAAAAATCTTCATTTCATTTCTGAAACTACCTGCAACAATATTTTTGAATTTCTTGAATAATGTGATGTATCACTCAGGTCTAATATCCTCTTAATCTGACTCTAAATCTGTTTGTATTTTGCACTTCAAAGGTCAAGGTTTTTGGGTGTCACATTCATGCCTTTATTTTTGATTGATTCCACCACAAAATGACCCCAGCTTCTCATTTAACTCACTATGATTTTGGAATTGGTGGCATTGTTTGGGATGTGGTTCAATTGCCAATCTGCAGCTCAAGGGTTCTAGCCCAGCTTTCGTTTTCATCTTGATGTGCCCTCGGGCAAGTCAGTTAACCTCAAATAACTCCCACTGCTGCCTCAAATGCACGTAAATGGTGTGAAAGATGGGGATGAGTTAGCTAATACTGATTAAAAATTTCAATGAAAACCTCAACCATCTGTGAGTTTATATGTCAGTAAATAGGTGTGAGCTGTGGTGGAAAAGTACTTTTAACACACAAAATAAACAATAAACATGAATGAATCGCCAGTTGTATTATGATTTCTGATAAACTTAGTTTATTAACACTGCGCCGAATTTTTGAATGGATTAATCAGACTAAAATAAGTTTACAGGACGTGGAGACTCTGATGATACCGCTGTCTATCTCATCCGTGCGTATTTGCGCGCTGCTGTATGTTCCTATGAGACAGCGTCAGTCAGTGAACAGCCTGATCCTGTTTGATCTGCTCTCAGACAAACTAAGAAACATCAGAACAGATGACAAAACTAAGCTTTTGCCTTTTTGTCGCCTGTTCAGCGCGCGATGGCTCTGAGATGTTTTTCTCTCCAACAGCGATCTGTCATTGGCAGGGTCGGCAGGAGAGACCCCAGTGAGGGAGAGAGCGTCCGCCTTCAGGTTCATAAGAAATAAAATATAGCCATCATTACTTTAATAAGAGCTCACTCAAGGTGAGCTGCTGTAACATCAGGTTCTACGTTATGGGAACAAACTTTTCCAGCATTGTGAAGCTCACTTTTGCTCTGTGTTTGTTGTCTCTCAGCACACCGTGCTGTGCTGTTGTCATTACTGTTAAACTGAGCATGTGCGTCACTTCTGCAGCCTGAGCTGTTTTCTCTCCCTCGTCATTATAATCCATAAGGAAACCAAAATGTCCCCACACCGCAGACTGAACGAAGCCAGTGCTTCTTCAAACTCCGGTCTCTCCACCTCTCCGCTCGCCATAACTTTTCTGAGAGTTTTTCTCCGTCTTCGTCTCAGTTTTTGTGAGGCCGAGTCGAGCATAGACATTATGGAGCCGAACTCCAGAGTGAGAGACGCCACCCACTCAGCCATGTGCTCGGCTCCTATTACACAGTAGCGATTGGATATTTACTAGCGGGGCGGGGTTTTGTACAGAGCTGTGGGAGGAGGGAGGGCTTGTCAGCAGAGCCGAAGAGCAGAGCAGGCGCTGGCTAGAGAAATCCGTCTCACAGCTGTAAGAAATGAATTAATTGCAAAACTGAAAAAGCGTGCTTCATAAAGACGAATTGAGCCTTGCAGGGCGAACCATACGGTTCGGTTTTAAACCGTAAACCGTTGCACCCCTACTTTTTACCATGGAGCACTTGTAAACATTGTGTATACACAAAATGTATGTGTTAAGTTCTTTCATCGATTCCCAAAGCTTCTTGTCAACCAAAATTCAAAAACTGTTTCAGCAAAATTAAATGAGGGCACTCCAAAGCACTGTTGGTAAATGGTAAATGGACTTGAGCTTATATAGCGCTTTTCTAGTCTTTGACTACTCAAAGCTGCTTTACACCACAGGTCACACTTACCCATTCACACCCACTCGCTCTCATATTCACTCACTGATGGTTCTAAATTTTTATGTTAGTTTTCCATCAGTATCTCTAACACATTCACACCCTTTTGTGCCCATTTACACGCCACTGATGCAGCAGTGGGAGCAACTTGGGGTTAAGTGTCTTGCCAAAGGACACATCGCCATGTGTCGCCCAGAGCTGGGCTTGAACCTGCAACCTCCCGATCACTGACCGAGCGCACTATCCAACTGCGTCACCGACGCCATACATGGCTAGACACAAGTTACATCCATGTCATTTTTTATTAGAAGTCTCTCTTAGAAGTTACTACCAAACCTTGTCGCTGCTTTCTTAGCATTTGCCTTATTCTTTAATTTGCGAGTTACAAGACATTTCACCCCAGTACCTCCAGCAGGGATTAGGGACCCACTCTGTGTCCACCTCTTAAGTGTAGTAGACATGTCTTTTGGAAACCATCTTGCAGCTACATAGAATAATTCATAGATGCAGCAAGCTGATTGATGTTGTGTAACTGCCCAGACCTTCACTGTTCAATCAATCAATCAATCAATCAATCAATTACTTTATTGTCATTGCATATGTCCCAAGTACAGAGCAGCAAAATTTTCTTTACAGTGCAACCCATCCATGAACATACAAAAGCAATCACATACATGGGGGGAAGGATCGCGAAGACCATCGGTTCGCCAGTGGCAGCACCCTGTTCACTGCACTCATGAAAATACAGACAGAATTTAAACATCCTGTCACCCTGTAGGGCAAATACAAATTAGCAACTGTGTTATTTATGCATAGGCAGAGCAGTTCATAGTCAGGTTAAATTCACAGAGCAGAGAACAACTTGTTTTTTCTGTTTTTGCGTAAGGTGTGGAGCTGTGTGTTGTCAGTAAAAGCCTCTCTCTCTCTTTCCACTGCTCCTGTACGCTAATGGTGACACATCTACGTTGTGTGTGTTGACAGCAGCGGTTCTGGTGATGGAGCAGTGGGTGGGGGGTAAGACATGGTAAGAATAGTGAAAGCCAAATGTCCGGTCATGTCTCTGAGATGAATAAAGACAGTTTGATTATGAGAGTGTCACACTTCAATTGATTAGGGAGAGACGAAGCGAGATTGGTGTGGGTGTGAGAATGAATACATTTATGCATATGCATGTTGGAGGATGACAGAAGAATTGTTTGACAGCTTTAATTAAACTCAGCTGACTCAGCCTCCAAGCTGCAGCTTCAATCACATTTTAATGAGCCACACACAGAGCAGCCCACATGAAATAAGGTCCATCTCTTTAAATCTCCCCCTCTCTGCCTCCTTTGGTTCTCATGTGTGTGTAATTGCATGTGTTCTAACCTTGATAGCAGCAGTCTACCACATTCCCAGTGACTCTCTTATGGATTTTGAGATGGATAATAAGGTGAGCAGGGAGGCAGATGATCAATACAAGGAGCACCTTTCATGTGGAACAGACGGATAAAACTGCACCATCCTGCCAGAGCTGGCACAAAAACATTCACTTTGGATGGCACCATTTTAGCCAAGGCTCAGGCTGTGGTGCCATTATGGGATTAGTTCAGCCTGAACTTTTCATTTAAGGTGCAGTAGACCTGACTATGTATTCACAGGGAGCTTTTATTACTCTGTGTTTTTATCACAGATATAATGTAGCCAGAGCATGTATGAAGATATGCAAAATGAATCTGCTGATGGAGGGTTTTAAGCCCCTAGAGATTTGTCTGCACATACCTTATCTCTGATGTGATTATTTCCTGAGTAAATTAAAGGATTTGAAAATCTATAATTTAATTTACCTTTTTACTGTGAAAGATATGGAGAAATCTGACCTGAATATTAAACCTCCCCCCAGTTAGAACAGTTAAAGCCATTTCATATCACAAAATTCTGAATTTCTTCAAAGTAAAGTGTTGAATGAGCTGTAATCCATCGCAGGAGCTAGTGCAGAACTTTCTAAAGACTGAAAGTGAAGTCAGCCAGCAGTGCCCAGCGGTCTGGAGCCTTTGTAGTAAAATACAAATAACAACTATGAGAACCCATGGATTTTATAGTAAACCTTTGTGCAGGGAGATTATTTCACTTTAAATTGCAATTTTGGCCTCCTATTAGGGCTGCTTGATCATGGCAAAAATCACAATTGCAATTATTTTAATAAATATTAAGATCATTATTATGAAACACAATTCATCCCTGATTTAACTTCAGAGTTTAACGAATGAATATATATTTGACACAATCACTTTTGACATTAAAAGCAGACAATACTTAAAACAATACTTCCAAAAAAAAGTTCAACATGTTATGTGGCACAGAAATGTTTTCATCTCAACTGTGCAATTTTAGTATTTCCTGAAGCCAATTTTTGACACTTTTAAATAAAGTTTGATTAATTTCCCAGAGATGATGACTGAACCACATGGCTCTAATCCTAATATGTGTGGCAAGTGAAGTACTCTGTCCCTCCTGTCATAGCGTAGCTTATTTCTTCTATCCTGTTATGCCGTATTGTGCTGAATAAACACTTAAGGGGATGGTTCAGTATTTTTGAAGTGGGGTTGTATGAGCTCCATGTGGGGTATTTTCTCCGCCTACAAGAGCTCAAATCAAAAAATAATACCACAGTTTAAGAGTACGCTACATATGAATATTTTTAAGTGCAGTAACTTTTCGGAAATATAAAGTTTATCTGGACCTAACCATCAAGCATTGTCATTGTTTTTTTTTACTCTAAGGCATGTGAAACAGCGTAGGGAATTAAAAATGAGTGAGTATGACAGCAACAATGAAGTTCCATTCACTTTGGAGCCAAGAGGATACCTGTATGAGCAGGAGTTTACAGAAGAAGAGCTGCTGCAGATGGAGACCGAACAGACCAAAAGGAAAACCAAGGAAACATCCACGGACATCAAGATAGAGTCGGAAATACTCAGTGATGTAAATGTCTAAGCTGAGGCTCAATGCCCACGGACGCTGAGTGTTACTGCTGCCACAAGTGGAACTTGGTTACAGACACTTAAGGATCTGTCTGAGTTTGAGGACACTGCTGGCTCTCAAGCCGTCTGTATAACTCATCATACAGATTTTCCTGCTCTTCTGAATCATGGAGTTTTGAGGACATTCTTCAATTTCCCAGAGATAAACTGGAAAAAAGGTCCCAAACCTAAAGCACCTAATGTGACAGTCTCTCCTCAAAGTAAGAGTGTATGAGGCTGTTTTTACCGTAACATTGCAAAATATTTGTCTTTCCTCACACACGCACAAAACCATTACTGTGTGTTAGCGTCTAACTTCTAATACAACCTAATCCTTGCTGGTCATTTTTTGATTTGAGTTCTTGTAGGCAGAGAAAATACCCTTTGAATTTGGTACGGTACTTTCCTGTTAGCGTCTATTTTTTTGTCACCGACTCTTACAGACTGCGGCTTACTGCATCTAATGTACTCAGTGGCCATATGGAGCTCATACAACCCCACTTCAAAAATACTGAACTATCTCCTTAAGTTTTCATAACTAAAGGTGAATTATTCAGTTTAGTTTTAAACTAACAAAAATGTCACAGTAGTTCGCCCTAGAAACAGAACAAACTCATTTGTTTCTCCAATCTGTTGTTTAAATGTTCAGACATAGCACTTTTCCAGACATTGCATTACACCGCTAAGGAAGTTATGTTTTAACCCTTAGAATCCCAAACAGTTTCTGGTCATTTTTTGTTTCTCTCACATTTTTACTCACTTTAGTCTCATTTTTCTCAGCAATATGAAGTCCAGTGCCTCTATAGATTCAGAACAACCATGGCTTTTGTGCACACAGCACATTTTCAGGTACCCTCAGGCTTAAGGAACACAGGGAAAATAGTGGTGGTGGTACTCCATTCAAAGAATCTACAAATTCTGAAACCTTATTTGATATTTTGAATTCCAAGCCATTTTTTCTTTTGTCACTTTTTACTCACTGTGGTCTCCTCTTCTCTGCAAGTTCAGCACCTCTATAGATTCAGAACAACCATGGCTTTTGACTGATGTAACTCAATTATGTCTACATGCAGTGTAAAAAAATGTACAAGCTAAAAATCATTAGAAAAAAGAAAAACATACAATTTTCTAAATATTTCTTAATATTTATCATATTGTTAAGATTAATTATATTAATATTATTAATTTACAGTCTACACTGCAGAGGCAATCAAAAGCGGATGGTTGCTGGGAAAGGTTTGCCCTGTCACTGGTCTTCAAGGCACTGACAGCAGGTGTCGCGGCTCAGCACTTATAAGTGCTGAACAGCTTTAAGCAGGAATCTGAGCCAGCAAGACGCTGACGTGGGATGAAAATTCAAAGACTTTTTGAATGGTGAATTCATGAAGAATGTGAATCATTCAAGTCTTGAAGAAGCCCATTTTCTTTTCTTTTTTTTTACAGAATTTTGCTGGAGCAAACAGTTAATTTTCTGCAAATTTACAAAGAAGACATGAGAATCAAAATCTAATGATCTAATGATTACACCAGTGTTTTCTGGATAGGACAAATGGTTTTTAAATGCTACCCATTTAAAAATAAAGGCTTTTTTGATCCCGCCGATGGGATTGGGTAACTGAGGGTTGACAAGCACTTGTTTGTTAGCAAGTTTGATACTTGTTAACAGGATAACTCAAAGGTCATAACATATTTATATTAAGTTTACAAAGAATGTTGGTAATGACATATGGAAGTAGATGGATTTGGGTGGTGATCTGAATACAGATCCAGATCCTGTTTGTTTTTTTGTTTTGTTTTGTTTTTCAAGATTTCTGACAGTGAAAGATAGGGCTTTTTAGGGATGCACCGAAATGAAACTTTGTGGCCGAAGCCGAATAAAATATAAACCCTTGGCCGAATACCGAATATCCAATGCAGAGGCAAAGTAGTTCACTATATTTTTTTAATAGTGCATTAACAGCTTAGAGTACATTTTTAGACAGAGTTTTTAAAAAAAGTAATTGTTTATTGAATATTTTGATTTTTTTTTTAATATTCCAGTAGCCTTTGCTTTTCAAAAAAAGCCCAACAAAGTTTTTCATTCAAAAAAAACATGCATTAAAATTTTTTTAAAAATACTAATTTGCACTGAAGTGGATATAAACCAATAAACCAATAATACCAACAAATAAATAATTGTCCTTTTGGCACAAGTCTGCTTTAAGGCTGTCACTTTATATTCGATATTTGAATAACCGATCGAATATGGGAATAAATATCCGTAACCGAATTGTAAATAAGTATTTGAATGTAAAATATTGAGTGTGGCGACACATCAGGTCTGAAGCAGTGGACCGTTCCGTCCAACAGAGGGCGCTTTGAGTGCAGCTTGACCGTCAGTCACATCCGGTGCTCTCTTGAACTCAGTAAACAAAGAGTTTCCACTCTAAGCTGACAATAGCAGCTCTGAATGTTCTGAGGAGAGCTGTGTGGAAGTATTTTTGGTTCTAAAGTGTTGATGACAAACTTAAAATCAAAGACCAGGCTATGTTTTCTGTGAAATACAGTTTAGTCACTCGTCATCCACTTATTTGCGGGCTCAGCCGTTGGCTTTTCATCCAAGCTATACGGACAAGTGCAGCGGTGCTTCGTCAAGAGTTAAACCCCGTATGACTAAGGGGGTGTAATCGAATATCTTCGGTTATTTGGGTGCATGATTGAGTTTGATTTTTAGGAAAAGTGACAGTCTTAGTCTGCTTAGCCACAGTCACACGCAATGACGTAGTTGATTTCGTCATTGCGTCACACGGTACCATTCGGCCTTGCTATTACCTCACTTCACCGAAGGCCGAGTATGGATTTTTTTTGCATTATTCGGCCGAATATATTCAGCTGCCGAATATTCAGTGCATCCTTACTTTTTTTCTACATTTACTAACATTTTTAGGGAATGTTGGTTATGGCACGTGAGAGAAGTGATTAAACTTTGAATTAGGATGTTAATTCAGAACTTTTTTTAAAGATTTGTGAAAAGTTGAGGGCAGTTTTTCAGATTTTGAGAGACACTTGCCTTACATCTTTGGAAATGCCTCAGTGGAAGTTTGTGCTGTCAGAGCATTTCAAAGGGATAAGCAATATAGAAAATGAAAGATGAATGAATCAGTGCTGCCAGCATCCACACATGCACACTTTCACCGTTGGATCAACAAACCTAATTACTATTATCCAGCTGATGCTTGATAATCACCAAGTGGCTTTTTCAATGGCTTCAGTTGATTACACTTCACATAATTAACCAGAGTAGGAACTACTTGTATTCAATGTGATACCAAAATATACACCAACACACACACAGATAGATCCTGCTACTGACTTTGTGTGTCTTCATACTTTTATTACTTTTCATGGTAAGAACTCTGATATTTGGTTGGAAACAGCCAATAGCAGCCCACTCTCCCTCGCTCTGTCTGCCTCTCAGAAGGAGAGAGTGGGTGAAGGTCTCTGCACTTTACTTCCACTGAATATACTTTTATTATTATGTGTGCCTGAATTTGTGTAAAGGATGTGTGTGTGGTTGTTGTGTGCCCATATGGCACCCTGTATGCTGTTTGCCAGAGCTGAAATTCTGTCAGCAGAGCCTTAGCTGCCTGAGATACAGGAACTACATTATCCTTTCATGATGACTGAGAGTCCCCAGAGAGGAAAGTTTCATGAAGCTGTGAATAATGTTCCTTAAGGATGGAAGTTGACTTTTACTTTTAACCCACTGACTACATGTCAGTCATTATTATTTAGAGACCAAGAGAGCTTTGCCAATTAATACCTGCCAAGCATAAACAGCCTTTGGCTAAAGCTTGATCAAGGTGATAGGTGTTAATCATAATGTTTCAACTCATTCTGTTAAGACTCCACCTCCACAGAACTTAACAAGCATTTGCTTTAGTTTATTCTAATCAATAAGTCCATGCCTTTATAAACATTAATGTTTTGCAAGTATCTATGATCAAATAAATTAAGCAAAAGCTAATGCCTTTTAAAGTTTCTAAAGGTCTTGAATGCTGGACTGTAAAGAAATATTTACGTTGTCCCCTATCATTTAGAGCATCACCCCTGCATTTTATTTGTTTATCTCTGAGTTACTAGTTTCTTTTTTGTTGCTTATCAGACCATTTACTGAGTCTGTTTCTGTTCTTCATTTCATTTGTTTGGTTCCTGGAAAAATCTAAATAATGATGCAACCGCTACTTAAGGGCCTTTTCTACTAAGATCAAAATAGTGGGTACTAAATTGGATGTGCAAACTAAAAAATTGCACATGCTATTATTGGGCATGTTTTTCGGGTAGTCTACTATCACTGCATGTGCAATTGATAACAGGAGAAAAAGTGGCTTAGACTGCCCTCTTTAAAGGAGGATTTTGCATGTGCTATCAGCTGTCACCATGGAGAGTTTGGGTGAGCAGAGTGGCCACAAATGTAAAATGAAGTTTGAAGCCATGGATTTTGAGGCAAACACATTTGCGGTTATTTTTTCGCTGCATGTCATGCTGTTGGACAAGATTGTCACTTTGACCTCATGCCATATTTCTATCTGTCATTATTAATTTTGAGACAATCATGAAACATAATCTAAGTGGCAGCGTTCACCTAGTTACACAGCTTCTTCATCAATAACCTCTAATGTGAAGAGCAGTCTTACAGTTATGCACACAGACCCGTGGGTAACCATTGCCTTTTATGCACAGACTGCGTCACACTCTCCGCACACTGACAGCCTTGAAACTGGCTTTACATCAATTAAATGACCTCCTCCATGATGTAGAGCACAAAATAGAGAGGGTTTACTTTATGCTGGGTGTTTCTGGCACACTGGATCGTCCCTCTTTTTCCAGTCCTTCATAATGGCTGACAGCCTCCAAGTCTCTTTGTTTCTCATCCAAAAATTCCGTCAGTGATGGAAAACATTCGGCTAATGTGATCCCTGTTTGCCACCATGATCACAGCCTCATGTTCGCAACACTGTGCCCTTTTCTGCACCTGCTTTTCAAATGTACTAAATTCAGGTGCAAAAACACTGCATGCATGTCAGGGACCAAGCAGTAAAGGCTCACAACACAGGATTAATTCAAAGAAAAGTGGGGTTTTTATTTTACCCAAAGAAAGTTGTTCAAAATTACAAACAAAAGTATTAAGAATTAGGCCTATAAAAGAGGTCAACTTAATATAACACTAAATAAACTAAACAAACAGGGAGTGTCAACTTAACAAACAGACCTGACAAAATGAGACAAAGGGAGCACATATATAGGGGTTTGGCCAAACCACAGGAAACAAAGGGGGTAAACAAAATGGCTGCCACATTAAACTCAACACAAATCAAAGTCACTAAACCCAAATCCCCCCCATGATGTCAGCAGACTTGGTCCTTCCCAATGAGCTTGCTCCAGCATAAATGTTGCTCCAGCCCTTGGCCACGCCTTTTGCCTCTGAACCAGGAAGCTCCCCTCCCCCAACATCCAGGTAACTCGAAGAAAAGAAACCAGAATTAACAAAACAGTTGATTTAAATCTTACAATGAATTAACTGTGCGCGCTACATTTAAACAGTGTAAGACATAAAGCAACTAATAAACTAAGACTGAATCAAAATAATGTGTAGATGTGTTCTTTTAACTGCAAAATGTATGTCAAACTTATGAGGTGAGCAGCTGATGAAGTGAGGGTTAACATTAAGGTGAGCAACTGATGAGGTGAGGGTGAACATTACCAATGTGTGGCTGTGGCCATCACAGTGCAATCACTTGATAAACCTAACTGCTGGTGCTAACTTATTACATTTGCATCTCCTCCTCCCAATATTTTGTGTGTTCTGATCATCTGCATGTATTTTGCATATTTATAAGGGCAAACACACTTAATGGACTGTGTGTGCTATTTTGCTTATCTGACAGACACTATCCTCGGTGCACCCTGTTAGTAGATCAGATACGAGCGCTATCAAGTTCTCACGTGTGTTAATACACACAGACCTTTAGTAGACTAGGCCCTTAGAAGTTAACCAAACCAAAAATGTTCAGTTTTCTTGTTCAGTCTTAAGTTGGGGAAATATTTTTGTTTTATTTTTTGCCAAATTTTGTACTTTTTTTTTCTTGAAATTTATCATGTTTTAGTCCAGGAAAACTATTTTAAGATATAAAGGATTTATCAATAGAAAAATTCACAGCATAGAAACGTTGTTTATGTCTGACTGCTCTGTCCTTTCATTCAGGTCTTATCTTGTCTGGTTGGCAAACAGAATACATACTTTTGTTTGACTACGTTATTTATTCACTGTCAATCATTCAGTTCTACTTATTTCCTGAAAAAGGGTAGTAAAAACAGTCAAGGTTTGATTTTCATTGTCACTGACTGAGTTGACTCTGGATTTGACTTTGGTCCCAACACAAGCAATGGGAAATTGAAGAAAAAAGGTCTTAAATTGTGTGAAAATCTAAAAAATGTCTTTTAAAAAGTTTTGAAGACATTTTAACATGTTTTATAAACCTTGCTTCAGCTGTGAGTTGTGTTTATCTAATGCTTGTCTAGGCAGGGGGGCATGAAGTTTGTGACCTTGTAAGCAGGTCTTGTATCGGTCCTTCAAAGGAAACTGCTTCTTAATTCAGAACGTCAAGTTTGAGGTGAAATAAAAGGCAAACATGATCTGGGCCAGTTGTACCGACCAGCTTGTATTTGGGATGTGTTTGTTTTTCCTAGAAATATCTGGTATTCACTTACTTCTATATAAAATATCATGTCGGGATGAAATGTATGAGTGCCATGAAGATTTTTTTTCATTGCCATACAGAAAGTTATTGTGGTGAAAAAAATGCAGTTCAGATAATTTGACATAATCAAATTTTGAATTAACTCCAAGGATGCTTAACATCAGGGATGAACACATTAATATTTACACTGAAGACAAGTACATTTTACAAAAACAGGCTCATTGGGCTTAGACATATGAGTCCACTTGGTGGTCCCAGGCTTGTTAGATTTGTAAGGTTTGTTCTAAATGTAAATCTTTTCATATATTTGTTGCAGCACTAACCTGTTTAGTGCTCTGAGCTGCACAGATGATTGGTAGTAAAAGCACAGTATGTTCATATAGAACATAAAATGAGTGGCTACCACAGCTACTTATTCTTTCTTCTATTTAGCAGTTTTTTTTTATTAACTACCTTCTAACCACCCCCCTCAGGTCTTAATGCATACACACATTAAGTTTAACCGAGCACAGTACAATATCTATACCATGGAAGTAGACTAGCAGTGTCTGGTACTGTGTTTACTTTTCTATTAGGCAGACTAATAAACCATGTTATGTTAGATTTTAGGGTATGTGGAAATGAAGAGTATCAATGCGTCAAAACCTGTAACATCCTAAGTATTCATAAGGGCTCCTTAAAAGGAAGAATTCTGACTGAGGTGTGATGGAAGAGAATTTGTTAAATCTAATATCTGTATCTTGTTCAGGGTGCTGTATCTCCACTGATGTTTTGTGTATTTTTTTATATGTGTGGCATTTTCATATTTCTGATACCTCCTTCCCCCCATCCTAGTTAACAAGGACACACAGCAAGGGAGTGAAGAAACAGGTCAGGATTTCCAGCCTCTTGATATATTCCTGACTCATACTTTAAAGGCGGCCTAGTTTGTTACTTTTCCGTCAGGGTCAAAGTAAAAGTCGACACCGTGTGAAGGTGTGCATGCAGAGTACAAGTGGGTGAAACACTGCTTTCTTACTGCTGACGTTTCCAGCAGAGACTAAAAAAATCTCATTTAATGTTGCAGTGATAGGAAGTGATTACAACTAGTTTTGACAGCCCTTTTTTGAGGACATAAACATTTGATCACAGCCCACATGAAAATGTAGGCTAGTGTGTGTGGGGGTGTGTGTGCGTGTGCATGTGTGTGTGTACGCTCTGAGGGGTTTGTTATGATCATAAAATTTTGAATGGATTTCAACGCATTGAAATGCTTGATATTTTCTTAAAGACTCACACTAAGTCAAAAACAGATTTTGGGACATCTCTGCAGTAAAAGTGATTTTTCTGAGTACCATTCTGTCTTGTTTTACGGGGTAGTCCCTTGATAACCTATCTGGTGTCCCTGGGGAGGTGCCAAAGGTTTATAGAGAGCCACTGTCAGCTTTGAGGTACTCAGAATTTGGTGAATAATTTGGCTAAAACATATATAAAACAGTACGGATCTACTTCCTTGAAAAGTATTTTGCACAGTAATGTTCATAGTATTTTTATGTTATCCATGAAAAGAAAAGAATCAAGTTCATTTTGCACAGCAATATAACATCTTCATGTGTGTCCCAGGGTTGGTTTGGGTTCAACTCTTATTAGATAAACTCAAGGGGGGCTCTGAGGAAAACCACTGGGCTGGATAATCAAGCAGCATGACAATTTGTATCCTAACAAGCCATTATTTTCTTTTCTTTCATGTGTTCCTTGATCCTTCTCTCTCGCTGGCTGCACAACAGGTAAGTGCATTTTTCTCTCTTTGGTTTCTGTCTTTTTTTTGTGTGTTTGAGCAGGACACAAACATTTGTAGCTCTAATCATGAAGTCATGAAAAAGAAAGAAGTCTCTGAAAGTGTCCCAGTTGTAAATTGCTGAACAGAACAAAGTGCATGCATTGAATTGAGCGTGCTGCCGGGTTTTTTCTGGTTGGTGTGACATTGTTGCTAAAGGGGGAATTTAAACCTGGATAAAGCTTACAAACACACACACACTCTGTGCCCCAGGCGAGGTGTTTTGTCAGTGATGTGCATGTCAGGGTGTCTGTGTGTGTCTCTGCAGGATCAGCCTTGGTTGCTTCAGTCTTGGCCCGCAGGCTTGTGTGTGGCAGATGAGATTTGTCCCTCTGTGCTTGGCTCTTCCCTGAATCTGTGAACTTAGTGTCTGATTTCACCACACACCTAAAGACAGTGGCACTGTAGTTTGACTGCTGTAAGCAATCAGCTGATAACACAACTGCATGGTTTCTACCAAAATGATGTTGAAATACCCCACTGGGATCAGAAGAGGTCACAGTTATTTGAGGAAAATGTTGCATCAAATAAGGAGTCTCTAGAAATATTTTGCAGTGCATTGCATGAACAATTATCTAATTAATAACTGACCTTTATTTTAGTTTAGGAAAATAGTAATGAAAATACTTCACCTCCTGCTGGTTTGACTCAACAAGTCATCTGTCACTGAGGGGCTTATTCTCCTAATGATAAGGACTTAGAAATGCTATTTTTTCCTAACCAGTGCTTTTAAATATTTCTATTGCCTTAACAGTTACTGAATCAATACTTTCAAGGGAAAAAAAATGAGCATCAATAATGCTTGCTCATGCTGTGGCTCATATTAAAATACGTCTATTGTCTGTATAGATGTTTCTCTCTGTAAAAAATGGACTGTTAACTGAGCAAAAAAGGCTTGACTCTGACATTTAGAGTATGATGATAAAGCACTGAAATATGTGTTATGACTAGGTTTGATGGGTTTTACATATTATAGAACTGGCACAACCTTGGATGCCTGATTTTAACACCCATCCCTAAACAGAAGTTAGTTTCCAAGATGCATTTAGTCTACACCTTACCTTTTTGAAGATAAGAAATGTTAGTTAACCAGATTTTAAATGTAATATTAAACTAGAAAAGCACCGAGAGAGCACAGACCTCCGCTAAGCAGCTCAGTTCCACCAATAAATTGCAATTTACACCCAACATTATAGTCCTTTATTTATTTCATATACATATTGTGAATGAAAAATATCAATCTGCAAGAAGTGCAAAAGTTGTTGATATAAATTTCATCCAATAGAGTGAGCTAGTTAGTAGTAGGTCAGGTCCAGAGGATGATGTTGGCAGCCTATCAGCCGGAGCAAAATCATGGTGCTTCAGTACACAACACGTTCGCTCTGTGTAGAATTTGAGGGTTAGGTTTTTACACTAACACACACAGACTTCTGCTATGTCTTGTCTTCATTTTTTTGTGGCATCAATCTGGATCAGATCAGCACCAAAATGTACTGTCGTCTTCCGTCGACCAAACCACATCTCTAGTAAAACTTTAATGTAAAAAGTAGTTTTGGCATATTCTTGCTAACAGACAAACTGACAAACAAACACACAAACAGCAGACAAACAGAGCCTGGTGAAAACATAACCTCCTTAGCAGAAGTAATAATGGCTTTATAATAAATCAGTTATTACTGTACCATAGCTTTTTTTATCACAGACCACAGATTATGTATGATTTTGAATGTACCATGATTTAACAGTCTTGTATTGGCCTTGTGTGGGTGACATCTCACCCTGTCATCTAGCATGATAATGGACTTCTATGATAAATACATTTAAATGGCCCCATTGTGAACCCAGACCAACATGTTCAACCATAATTATATGCTGTTGGGTAGTGGACTGTTCTTACAAACCTTTCAATGTAAGTTTAATATATCTAGAAGTCATTTTATAACGTGGAACAGAAGTACTTTATTTGCTAATGCTAACAATCATTAGTGAGACTCAGCCCAACAACCTTTGATGGATAGAAAGATAACTTTGTATTCTTATTTTGGGTAGTTGGTAATTTCTGAATCGAGGTTCTATGATGTACATGTCAATAAACAGCAGTCACGGTGAAAGAGAAAGGATCTGCTTCTGCAGAAAGGGACAGCATAGAAGCTTGGGCTATATAAGTCTGCAGATGGGGCTTGACAGCTCCTTGTAATTTAAGGACTTCAAGCCACTAAACAGTGTTTGGTGATTGTTGTGTTTCTACTATCAAGCTTCTTTTCTTTGGTACTACATCAGCACACAGCACAGCTCTCTTGTCCATCCCCCAGCACCATACTGATCAACATATGGTGTCAGTTTAATTTTGATGAGCACACTCACTGCATCCCCAACTAAGATAAATTTAGAATGACTTAAATTTACAAGTGTTTCAAGGTGAACAGGCTGACCAAGTACAGCAGTGTCAGTGAAGCATATTTTTATAGCTCAGTTTACCTCTGTGGATACATACACATGGTGTGTTTTCAACAAGTAACTTATAAATTAAACACTTGGCCAATTGTTTTTTCAACAATAAAAAATTAGTGTAAGCTAGGGATGTAACAGTTACCAGTATAATGGTAAACCGTGGTAAAATTTCCCATGGTAATCATTACTGCGTCCTTTTAAAATTATCGTTATACCATGTTGGATCACCACACTGTGTCAATAACTCATGGTGGTGTTGCTCTTTGGCTGAAAAAGGCAAAACTATGTGCGTCTGCCCCTCGATGAAGCAGCCGTGTGTCGCGAACAGAGGCGCGCATAAGTAGCTTGTTGTACAAATGAAGTACAAATTTGTTCTTTTCTATTCTTGTTATTACACACAGTTTAAGCATTTATCACAAAATAATGACAAATACTTGCCAGAAATTGTTTACGTTTATTTCTAATAAAAATTTTTTTAACAAATTTACTTATAGGACATTTCCTGACACAATTGTTGACAAAAAGACAAAAGGACTGTTAATATTATAATATTAAAGGGATAAAATGATTTCAAGACTGTGTAAAAATACTTTTTTCAACATTTTCAGCACACTGCAACAATACCGCGATAATAATGATAACCGTGATAATTTTGGTTACAATAACCGTGATATGAAATTTTCATACCGTTACATCCCTAGCGTAAGCTGAATACTTGTTTTGATCAGATCATACTGGTATTTTACAGAGTTTGAAGACATAAGCTTAGATAAAGTCCCATATTTTGCTCCTTTTCTGCAGTTTAACATGGACTCTTGATGTCTTCATGAAACATTAGTAACATGCCTTGGTCCAAAAAGCCTGTAGATAAAGCACAGCTGCAGTCTTTCTGTGCTCACATAACTACTATGTCCAGAACGGCTGGTTAAGAGAACAGTTACCTTAATATGCTAAAGAGCCAGAGCAGAGCAGCAGCCAACACAGTAACATTCGGAGACTTCACAATAGACCTGCAGTGTAACCCAAGCAAAATGGAGTTTACTGCCACTCCAGTCACATGCCGCTTACAGTCCTGAACACCTTGAACACACACAAACCACAAATTCATGCCAGTTACCAGAGAACAGCGAAGCTTGTTCTCACCAGGCTAACGAACAACATGCTAACCTTGATTTAGTCACCGTAGTGGGACAGATTGAACTTTGCCTACCTTTCGGGCTAATATTAGATTTAACAAGGGGATAATGGGGTGGGTAAAGGACTGGTTATAATCAGCCAACTGTTAAACTTCTTTTGACTAATGTAGGAATGCTCATACTTTGAAGTTCACCCTTCAGACTTTGAACAAGTAAGGTTAACATTGACCAATATGTTGTACAGTTACCTCTGGTTCACTTTCCCCTGCTGTTAGCATTTGCTGGTAGCAATTCGCAGAAGAAATTCTACACTGCATTAAAATGCTCACTTTTCCATCACCAGGGTTGGCAATGTATTGTTAATACTGAGCCTGGATTCAAGAAAGGTCTCGTCTCCAGTCCTGTGCTGAAGTTGAAGAAGCAGTTGGATGTGAAGTGACTTACATACAGGTTTTAGCCAACTGTAGCTGGCACATTCCCTTCAAAAATAAAATGAATGCACTGGGCCCTTTGGTCCTCCGAGGTTGGTAGCCTATATGTGAAGGTATATGTAGCAGTGATAGGTTTTGGGTCTAGACATAGTGTATGCAGATCTCTTGCTAATGGTGAAATCAACATTGGCAGCACCTGGCACAGACGTTCCTATAAATACTCCGGTCGAGGCAGGCTTATGCAAATGAAAATGCTTGTTCAGTCACAGTATATCCACAGACTAAACAGCTTGCCAAATACCATGAATTTACAATTTTGCAGCCTTATGCAGTTTTATTGTCTACTCTCACATGCTGTGGGTTGGGAGGAAGACAACAATGTGTTCAAGGACTTTCAAATAGTGATTTTTGCATAATATATCCCCTTAAACACACCTGCATCAACAGGTGATTCTCCGCATGGTCTACAGTTGTTCCCCCTTTTTTCAGTGTTCATAAGACAACACAACTTATTTGACAGAATCAGTGACATTTTTGTTTACCAAATGAATTATGATACTTTCTGTTCCTTTGCAGCAGGGGTCACTAACTACATCTACACAAGGGCCAGTTTTTTCCATTAACAGACAAAATGAAGGGCTGGATTGCAAACCATACAGTAATATTAATATGTAGGTCTAAATAGCACAGATGCAGCTGTTTCAATTTTCCCCTCCAGCCAAGTGACTGTCAGATTCAAAACAATTACCAACCACCTTCCAGCCACTTTTAGCCACACAATTTTGAAGTATGCCAGATACCTTCTAGCGCTGAATAGCTCTTAAATTATACTATCTTGGAACTACAGACAAGAACAATTGATGCTGTAAATGAATGCTTTAAGAGCCTGTTGAGTCTCTTTGAGTTCATATAGCTACAACTTTAATTGAGTTGTATTGAGAAGAAATAGATCCATATGCTGTTGGTTTTAAATTATGTTTTCCTGAAAACCAACAACATGATTTTCACCATATGTGGGAATTGAAAGTTCAAAAAGTGGCTAAAAAATATGTAATAACAGTGGAAGATGAATGAGGTACAGAAACCAAAGTGAAGAGTATGAGTTTTGAAAGTGACAGCTCCATTACTGTTATCATCTATTAACAACTATCTAGGTCATTACTGTGGGAAATGAATCAAGGCCCTTGCAGAGACAAACAAACACAATGCTAATCTCACTTCTCAAACAGACTGTCACCACTCCGACATAAATGAAGGAATGGAAGAGAGCTCAGAGGTCACAAATAGGAATGGCGGTGAGGGGAGATAGATGATGACAGACAAATGAAAAATTTAAGACTGGTAATTGATGTTGAGGATAACAAAAAAGGTTAATGAGAGGAAGAGGGAAGAGAATGGAGAGAAAGGAGGAGGGAGTTTTTCTTAGAGCAGTTTTTGAAGCTAGTGTGGTGTAACTTCATTATTTTCAGCCCCTGTGCAGAGCCAGTGTAGTCTTCTGGAAATAAACAAACACAACCCCGATCTCCAACCTCAAACAAAATGCCAGTCAATAGTATGTGTGATCTTCAGGAATTGTAATGAAACTTTGGGAACAGGAAATGAAGCTGCCATTTTATGTGTTTGTGTTCATCATTTCCACAACTTGTTAAATTGCAAGTTGTAATTGAACTCTCTAACTTCATCTCAGTGCTATATGATGTTTGTGATGAAAATGCTTGTTACCATTCGCACTGGCAGCTCTGCAGGTCGAGGGAATGGGTCGGTTTCCCTCAACCTTATGGAGCTGTAATTTAGAAAGATGGGCCTTTTTCCTCTTCCTCTTTCACCCTTTATTCCCATATCCTATACTTATATACAGTACCTATTTCTTTTAACATCCTTCTCCATTTCCTTCTGTTCTCCTGGTGACATCCATCTTTCACTGACTGTGGCATCATGTTATTCTCTTTTTTTATGCAATTGCTCTATTCTCAGCACATACCTTACACTCTCAGCAGGTCTTTCCTAATGTGTTCGCTCCGAAAAGAAGGATCATACAATAGTGCTTTATGGTTTTGAAGTATAATAACAGATTTCCTGCTGATGTGCAAGGACAAAACCTTCACAGTTATGCCGCTGTGTATGGGCAGACTTTTTTGGTGTGTCCCTGTACGGGTTTGTGTGTCTTTAGCTGTGTACGTGAGTGTGTTTTCATGTGTGTGAGAGTGTGAGAATGCTGACAGTAAAGTGAAAAACAACTCCAAACTGAATCTGCAGATGTATCTTACCGTGGAAGACGAAACAAGACAATATGAAACTTTATTGATCCTGATGGGGAAATTGGATCTTTGCAGGATATAAGGTAATATGCAGTTTTAAAGGTTTGACCAGTGAGGCAAAATATAAAGCGATAGATAGAACAACATCAAAACACAAGTGCAAGGGGAATAGAATAATACTGTAGTAAATTGTAAGTACAGTGGAGTGAAACAGAACCACTCATTTTACTTCATGGTTGTCAGGTGCACTATTGCGGTGTATATGTGCATTTTATCTGAAGCCCAGAAAGATTACAATTTATTAATCACTAATAAAATCCACACAGTTTCAGATATAATATTGAAATTCACTTGGTCATTAAGTCATTTATTGAAACAGCTTGAGATTAATGCGGTTTGCCTCTGGGTCTGGTATGGTCTAGATTCTTCTGGTGCCAGTTCTGCCCTGATGCTGCTGTGGGTGCCAAAATGCTTCCTGAATCAATCTTTTATTAGGAAACCAGCTGTAAATACAATTAATATCGCATGATACTTGGGACTAGACTTTTCTGAAGGCAAACACAGCCCTTTAAAGTTGCAAAAAATGCACATGGAAGGTTCATATATCAAGCATCATTCTTACAATAAGCTATTTAAAGTGCTAGAAATTAGTAAACAAAAATTTAAATCATCAAGAAGATTCCCATCCATCCATTATGTATACTACTTAAGTCTTTCAGGTTCACATGGGGGCTGGACTCCATCCCTGCTGACTTTGAGATAGAGGCAGGGTGCACCCTTAACTGGTCACCAGCCAGGCCACATGATGTGATGAACAACCATTCATGCTCACATTCATACTTGAGGACCTGCGCCGTGCCAACGGGAGATTGAAAAGTGGCTAAAATTCTTTGACTGGGCTGCAATTAATTCGACAGACAAATAAAAATGCTCAAGTTAACCTGGAAGTCAAATTGTGTAGTGTAGCATTAAGCCTATGCTGATGCACACTAATATAAACTGACATTATTTGTACCAATGAAACTAGAGCATATACAACAACTAGAAAAGCACTCGGAGAGCGCAGATTTCCGCCAAGCAGCACAGTTCCCAGACGGTGATCCAGATCAACACCAAAATTTAATTACTTCTTCCTTTTCCCATGCTGAACATTTCCAGAAATTTTTTAAATCAAAATCCATCCATAACTTTTTGAGTTATTTTGTTCACAGACAGACAGACAAACAAACATTCCCGAAAACATAACCTCCTTGGCGGAGGTGAATATATTAAAAGCTTGTATTTTTACTGTTGACATACAGTCAGCAGTGCTAACCTTAAAACATCTTTCATGCCCTCATTTTAAAACCAATTGCATTGTTGGACATTCACTTATCAGAGAGGGCAGAGAAGTTTCAGCATCTTTCACTCAGAACTTGAGTAAATTGTACTGAAAATAGGCACTGAAGTCTGTGTCCTGATTTTGCCTGATATCAGCTGTGTGGGCAAAATTTCATCCCATCCCCTGTTTGCTGCAGAATAATTAGTTTCTGATTTAAGGATCTTGATGCCGCAGGGAGAGTTTAGTTCTTCAAAAACCCAGAGCCATTTATAATGCTCTTTAATTTCATCCCTGATACTATTAAGTGTTGACAGGATATGTTGAAAAAGAAATTAAAACATGACTGGATCGTTTGCAGTGCAGATTGTTACGTATAATTAGTTTAGCTTTAATGTAGCATTTGAACGTTTTTCAGATACTTATATTACTCATGATTATGTCCTGAAGCTGCAAACCCATGCTGAATTCACGCTGGTAAACACTCTCATACACACACATCAGCCTTCATGGGCACACAGAGTGTCTGTTTTGATCCCTTCGATTCTGCTTTGTGATGCAGTCTGTATTGGATTTGTGCTTGGATCCACCCTGCAGCCTTATTACTGCGGTGTCATCACACACAGGCACACACACACACACACACACACACACACACACATTTTTTTGGAAAGGTGGGACCAATTAAGGGTTCCAATGTGTGTCCAGAAGCAGCAGAGTCTTGGCAGTGAGCAAGATGAGCACATTATTAATAGGAGGAATTCAGTATCAGAAGGTGGAGTAAATGACCAATCACATCAACTCCAGTCAGCTACCTTCAGATCGCAGTGGACAGTTTTCTAATGAGTCAGGAGGATGTTGCAGGTCAGGCTCTCGTCAGGACCGCCTCTCTGTTTGCAGTGAGACTGCAATTACAGAAACATGTGTCTCATTATTACTGTCCGTGTTTGTGGGTTTATTTAGTGATTAACACAGGAGGGTTGCATTTTGAGAGTCATTTTATTAGTTTAAATGTATCTAAGTCATCTATGTAATAACAAAAATGCAACATAAAGTCTTTGGGCTTACATGTGCTGAATAAACCTGAAAAGGAACTGTGGTGTTCTTGGGATTTATTTACATGTTTACATGGGGGACACGAGTAAGGGAAGCATTTGCATAGCACACAGTCTGAAATACATCCTATTGCAGTGCACTTTTAAATCCAAGCCAAACTCCAGTTCACTTTTTGGGAAACCTTGGTTGATCTGAAGTGGTGAAAAACACACAGGAAATCTGGTGCTGACCAAGGAACCAAACTCCCTCTGGTCCACCTGAAAACAGGAGGTAGTTAGCTTCAAAGTGGAATAAAGATTGGTTCTCAATTGTTCGAAAGCCATAAAAACCAAACAAAGACCAAACAAACCAAAAAAGTTTGGTGATGATATTCAGCCAAATTCAAGTGTGATTTGATCCAACTGGATATCACAACAGTAAGCATGCTAACAGAAAATATAAAGCACAATGTGCCTAAAATTAGCATTGCATGCACCCCCAGTCCTCTTAACAAAATAATGTGTAAAATTCCGAAATGTCTAAATGAGGTTAGACTTCGCTCCATTCAATTTGCAAGTACCACCTGACACAGCCAAAATGCAGCAATATATTTATTTTTTGGCTTAAAGCTATGGTCTACGATTTGGAAGCTTTGTACATATTAATAACACCGTTTATAAGGCTGTTATGGTCCTATGGTCCTATCTACACAGTATAAAGACCAAAAAGAACGAAAAAAATCCATTCAGTATATCCGCTGCAAAGCTGCATACTAGCTGACCAATCAAGCCTTGAAGGCAGTAAGGTTCAATTGGTTCGTGAGTTGGTCCGTGAGTCCATCCAATCACCTGTCTCCCTCACTACGCAGCGTCATGCCCATGGTCCCACCTCCTCCCATCTACCTCCGGTGAGCAGCTAGCAGCGTTAGCTACTGAACTAGCCAGAAAAGCCTAGCGCCGAAACCGGGAAGCCGCTTCCCTCTCCCGCGGGGCCCAACGGAGCTCTGCCCGCGGGTTGAGGCCTGTTAGCGGGCTAACGGCTAATGAATGGCCTCAGTCGGCCGTCAGACCTTCAGCATCGGCCGTTTCGCCCCTGGTTGATCAGGTAATGGCTTTGTTCACTACAGTGTGAGATGTCTGCTGAATAACTCTGGTTAGTCTGTGCCTGTCCTGGCTAACAACTTGTAGCGGAGCGGGTTAGCCTGTTAGCTGCTAATCATTAGCATTGTAAGCTGAGCTAGGAAGGACAGGCCGAGAAAGATAAATGCTCCCCCACAATCGGCTCCGCTCTGGCGGCGCCAGACCCGCATTGCCGCCGGTCCAATTGAAATGGCTACTGCTGTGTGTTACAAGGGGGATGTCTGTCGTGTTTGATACTTTCAGTTGAGCTGAGTTGTTTTTGATTGAGTTTGCTGCTGATATATTATGCTAGTCGCTCGTAGCTCTGCCGGAGGGGGCTTGTTAAGAGGCGAGGCGACACGAGCTGGGGGCGGGATCTTGGAACACGGAGGGGAGAAGTGAGGGAAGGGGGGGCAGGCTGCGGTTTCAAATCGTAGACCACAGCTTTAACATAAGTCAGAACTTCTTATGCTAAAGGTGTTATTGATCAAATGTGTTTTCCGGGCCATAGTGCAACAATAGTTCAGAAGACTGTGATCCACCTCACAAAGTGCAGTGTGAAAGAAAACCAGGTGTACCAGAGTGTACCACCTTTGAGTTTTTACAACTCCTGACTGATGCACAATCATCCAGTTGCCTGCTGGATATGCTTTTTAAAGGTTTTGCCCTCCCCAAACACTTTCTATGGCTATTTCCCAGATGGACTTAAATATGTTGAATGGTCCATCTGGTGTGATTTGCTGGATAAAGCACAAAGATAATAATGAACTGTTAATGTTCAAGATTATGAAGCCTCTTTTTCCTTATATCCACATACTGTACAATAAATGCCTGCAACATGTTCCAGAAACTGTGGGGACAGTCCCATGTTCACCACTGTGTTTCATTATATTCACCCTCAGTGACAATATGCAAGAACCAGGGGAATGAAAACGGCACATATTGAAGTACTGAGAGTGGAATTTAACTCAAGTTTCTTCATAGCTCAATGTCTCTATTGTAACATTTAGCACTTCAGAAGGTGCCATACTTTTATAATGACGACAGGTCTGGGCTGACCAGTCCAGTACCCACTTTCTTTTCTTCAAAGCCATGCTTTTGTCACTTGAACATAATGTGGCTGAGTGTAATCTGCCCGGATAAGCAAGGGCATCCCTGAAAAAGACTAGAGGAGCACTGATGTTACCTTTTGGGATGGGAATTAATTTGTTCAGCCTCCTGGTCAGTCCTCACACACATGACAGATTATTTTACTGATCATTGACAAAGATAACACAAAAGTTTATAACCACACATGCACACAACCTAACAATGCAACCTAACTATGCAATCATACAAGCCAATGTGTTTTTATCTTGAATGTTGAGTGTCAGCAAGTGGAAAAACTCTCGCTCCCCTGTACCTCTTTATTTTCCTATTGATCACCTTTCCTCTGGTAAAAGATCCACACACATCCAGCTCACAAATCCACCGCCATATTAGAGGTGTAGAAAAATATCGATATCGCAATATATATCGATATTTTGACTCCCGATATAATATAGATATCTCAAATCTTAGTATCGATATTTTTTGTAAAAATAAAAACTCATATTTTGTCAGAGTTGAGAATAAAATACAACTTATAAAGATGTATGCATGTGTTTTTTTTTTCATGCACTATTCAGTTCAGACAGTGACAAGAGAAATATGTGACTTTTTTTAACTTACTGTTGTTATGTCAGTAACTCAAAGCTCTTTGTTTCTCATGGGTTTGATTACAGCTTGAACTGGACTACAGGTTAGGATGATTTCAACACTTTGTTAAAGGTACTCTGTGTTATGTGTATGTATGTAACGCTGCATTTGACATATTTCAATAACAATAAAATAGAAAAGTTACATATTCACTGTCTCTAGGTTTTTCCTAGTTTAATGTAGAATATTGCAATATCGCAATATTGTGATATTGTGATATATCGTGATATTATCGCATCGTGAGCTGAATATCGTGTATCGTATCGTATCGGAAAATAAGTGTATCGCTACAGCCCTACGCAATATTACGTTTTTTTTCCTCTCTCTTTCCCCTTGTCTGCATTATCTTTTTAGCTGAGCACTGTGTCCGATGGCAGCGTTGGAAAGACTAATGCATTTTTTTTCTAGCAGTGAGAGATAAGTAAATATGATTCACTGCTACAGCGACCATCACCAGCCCTTCCTGTAGGCTAATCTATCAAATCAAACTTTATTTAACCCCTGATGAGAGCTGAAGGGAAGGGCTGTGCCACACCATGGTGCAAAAGACAGAGAAATAGTGACAGACAGGACAAGACAAGACAACTGGGCGGAGGACAAACAGTTAGTGTAATTCATTTGAGACAGCCGTCCAAGTACTGTGCTGATCTAAGTCCATACAGGAAGTAAAGGCTGTAAGAAACCAGGGACACCAGAGATATGGAGCCTTGGTAGTCGAGGGTGGACCCACAGGGGTGAGATATGGAGAAGCATGCATCACGGGACGTGAGAAGATGTGTAAGAGTGACCAACTCAGCATGTTCTGACGGGACCAATCATTATTTACAGTTAGTCTCAACAGGAGCTTGAATATCTGTACACACATGCATGTGAGGTGGTTACCGAATATCCAAGAAGCTGCCCATACCCAGGGAGACCACGGCCAAGGGTACCCCCAGAGCCACCAGGGCACCCGAGACCCACCCCATGGGCCCCCAAAGCCACAGGATCCAGAAACAGCCCCAGGACCCAAGGGGGCCCCGACCTGCCCCCTCCCCCAAGAAACCAAGGACAACACCAGGGCATCCCCCCCTGCAGCCAACTCCCCAATCCCAGAGGGAGGCGTGGCAGATCTTATGTTGCTCCAGGTACCAGCTGCGGCAAGGCAAGGTGGGGCGGAGATTGAGAGATATATAGCAAATGAGTGAAACAGCTGCTGCTGTTTTATGATTTCATCAACTACTGACTTATGTTAGAAACACTGATAAATAGTGATACATATGGCCATGTTAGAACTTAATCTTCATACACAAATTAAATGTAATTGTTATTGTTGATGAATAACTTTTCTATAGGAAATTATAATTTGCAAAAAAAACAAAAACAAATCAAACAAAAATAACCACACAATTAGGAAGAGAAAGAAAGAAGAAGAAATAATGATTTGAATGATTTAAAATGATTGGGGAGGTTGTTACAGTGTAAATGATTGACAGTCATGCAATATGTTGCAGTTTTGAAGATGTCAGAATAAACAGTTACATAAAAAAGTGTTTCCATAAATATCAGATCAATGATCCATTTAAGTTGTACAAGCTTTTTTTCCTGCCAGTAAAAGCTTTTTGGAGAGAGAGAGTGGTATTGGCCCAAATTGTTGTCTGGGTCCGGCCAGAAGCAATACTGGAAATTGGAATTTGCCACTGGAAATGTGGTCCATCTCTAAAAGAGATTTCTGCCTAACTTATGTTTACCAAAACCTTTCTGTATCTCTCAGTATATATGTTTCACAGCTGTGCAAGTTACCCCTGTCATGGGCACAAATTTATCTTCACACTGTCACTGAAGTTTGCTTGAGAATTTGCTTGTCAGTCCATCTCAGATAAGCATGGTTTTAGAGGGGTGGTTGACTCTTGTTGGAACATGGCTTTTGTTTTTATGGTACATCTTACATTTGTTGATACAATGGTGTTTTGTTTAAACTGGGAATTGTGTACTTGGGGGTCCTAAGCCCATTTTGCAGAAATAACTCAGCTTTTACCAGTAAATTCTTTGCCACCTCAAAGGTCAGGTAGAAATTTGAATAATTCTTCTCTGTTTTATTTATAGTTTACACAACTTTCCAACTCTTTTGGAACAGGAGTTTTTGTGTGTAAAAGCACAACACTGAAGAAGAAATTGGTGATTTTGTTTGTTTACAGTATAACCTTACTGTTTTTGTTCAAATGCAACAATAAGCTAATGTCTGCTGTTGCATGCATGCCAGTTCAGTTGATATAGGTTTGCTGAGAAAAAGCCCTGCTACAACACAAGTACAAAGAAGAAAAACTCTTCACAAACAACAATGGCAAGTGGACGCACAAAGACACAGGAATTTCTTGTTTGAAAAACACATCTGTTCGGATGTGTTCAAATCTGACTAGATAGTTTTGTCTAGTTAACAAACCAGGCACTGTAAGCAGCATACACGATGATTCTTAGATGGCCAAAGCTGCTGCTGTTCCTGATATATGCGTGCAGCCTTCATGTGAAAGAGTACTGCACATGTGGTGATGTTGGCGTTTTTCTCTGAAACACTCTGACTCTGGTTTACACAGAGCTGCATGGAGGGATGTTTTGAAAACTCTCCACCCAGTACCCCAGTTTCAGAAGCTTGTGGATTCAAGCACTCCGTAAACTGTTTCCATGGAAATGGAGGGCCAAAACGCAATAAAAACTCGGAATCGGATATGACCAACTTAGGCTTTGTATAAACAGGCCCTTCGTCTGATAGTGTGCTCTATAACTAATTGAAAGGTTGTTGGTTTAAGCCCAGCTCTGGCTATCGCATTTCTTTGTGTCCAAGGACAATACACCCCAGGTTGCTCTCACTGCTGTGTCAGTGGGTGTCAATGGCTTTAAAAGGATGAGGGTGTATGTGCGGAGCAAGCGCTCTTCTTCTTCAGTTCAGAGGTCAGTACAGTTACACAACATGTCTGGAGTGACACAGACTGTCGTGGAGGAGTAGCCCGAATGGACCATGATGGAATATTGGTGAAACTGATGAGTTTTTGGACGATTAATGCAGTTTTAGGAGCGGCGCTGTATGCCCTTTGTGCTACCATTATACGGATGTCCGCTGCTCGATTTTGGATCTAAATGTCTCCCGAAGCACTGTTTGGATCAGGAAAGCCTTCTGGGTGAGTATATTGTTCTACTTGATTCTATAAACAATGTGAAAGCTGCAGGAACCGAACTTATCCTTTAATACTGATAGATAACCTACATAGAAACTCAGGACCATTAATGAGTGAAAGGGTGTGAATGAGTAGATGTAATATGTGGTGTAAAATGCTTTGAAATTGTCAGAAAGTCACTATATAATATGTGACTGTGAATTATATATACATATATAATATGCATATAAACTCTAATTCATTTACATTCATCAAAGGTTTATCCCATGCAGATATGTTTGTGTTAGTACCAGTAAAGGTACCATAGGGCCATATCCTTAAAAAAAGAATCGTACTGCTATACCAGTGCAAAAGACAGAAAACAAAAGCGTGCAATCCACAAAGCATACTGAACACAAACTACACTGCCACTCCTAGCTAGTCCAATCTGCATGCATGTTAATTACGGAATATTCATAAGTCCAGCACAAAACTGCCCCCTTCCTATGCAAATGAGCCTCATTGAAAATACCACGTAATTAGGCCTGCACAATATAACGTTTAAACATCACAATGTGCGCATGCGCAATAGTCACATTGCAGGACGTGCAATATATATTTTGAACACGCAAACATTTGTTTTGCTTCATAAAAGCAGCAAGCTGCTCCATGCTCCGCACAGCCTCTCTCTACCTCCCTCTACCTCCCTCTAAGCAGTCCGTCCCCCCCCTCCTGGATCCCTTTAATATACAGCAATCTTCAAAACTCACAGATGAACCCCCTTAGCCTGGATTAAATGGTATTATATGAATACAATGGTCTCATTGTGAGTCAACCAAATTCTTCCCAAACAGAGCTATTCAAGTCATCTGGTGAAAATTCTTCTAAATATAATATATTTTTAATATCGCAATAAATATCGCAATATGTCGCAACCCCCCAAACAATCACAATGACAGTTTTTTCCAATATCGTGCAGCCCTACACCTAATCCACAAAGACCAGCGCTTGTTGCACAGGCAGTAAAGCTGTGCTATTTAATGCCAGTGAGACCCATGTATTAAATCGCAAAATTTCTTTTTCTCCCTCTCTCACTCTATCTCTGATTGCAAGTTGCACTGAGTTGGTGGTAACTGTGGAGCAGAGCCTATATAACGGCTGTCATGCCAAGACTCTCCAGTAATCATGGCAGTAGTGATTGTAGCCAGGCGAAAGCACCATCGCAGGCAAGATGGCAGGCGACATAGCAGGCGAGCACAGGAACGGATTTATCGGAGCAGAGTATCACTTTCTGATTTAAGTGACAATGAAATCATTTGCAGATAGCAGTTGCCAGGCAGCATGATCCTTGCACTACTAGATGACATCAAGGATGACAGTAATATAGCCTACTGTGTTTGTCTTTGCAACCATTTCACCATGAAAACCTAATTTGCCTAAATACAGTCTTTAAAAAAAAAAAAACTATAACCCTCTTGGCCACTTTTTGGTCATTTGAGTTGTATTTCTTATTTTTTCTATATTCTGCAATCAGAGGCGCTCAAAGTGCGCTCAGGTGCCAAACTGTGTGGGCGTGTTAGCACCAGCATATGATTAGAGCAAATTCTTTTGAGGATAAGTAGTTGAGCAAGGCAGATTGTGTGAGCTAATTCTGCACAAATACTGGAGCATAAGCAGGAGCAATCCATTCTTTGTGGAACTTGCCCATAGTGTTTTATGCTTTTTTTTGCGTTAAGTGGTGGCAAAGGGAAGCTGGAACAAAATAAAAATGTCATGCTGGTGACAGAACAGAAATTGCTTTTGATGTTTGATTTTAAAAATCGCCACCTCCACCCACATTAGTACCAAACTGTTTATCCAAAGCCATGATTTGACTAAACAGGCACAGTCACTGTGGAGAAATACAGATGAAACAGAATTATTACCACACAATTGTTGTCTTTGACACAACAGGAAATAAAGGTTAGAGTATTCCATTTGCAGTGTGGAGCTGTTATGCATCTTGCTGCTTTATTTGTTTTATTCTACAAACATTTTTCATAGAAGATAACCTCTTCTCTTCTGTATGTTTGCCTATTTGTTTTGATAATCTCAGATTAGACTGTGTCATTGGGAAGACAAACATCTCACGATAAAAAGGAGAATTAATTGTACTCTCACCGTGAAGTCTGCATGCCTGTGTGTGTGTGTGTGTGTGTGAGTGAATAGCCTAGTGTCCTTTGCTGTCCTTTTCAAATGAAGTTGGTATTGACGCAGTATTGAATTAAAAAAGAAAATAAATGGACAGGAGAAAAAAACCTGTCAAAGAACCCTCAGACTACAGTATTATAGTAGATTCCCTTGTCAGTCTCTACATTAAGTGTTTTTCCCTCTGAGCCATGTTGTTGTTGGCAGCAGTTTTATTAACATTACCTTTGTTTCTACCCTCTGCTGCAAACTTCATTTTGATTTATTTACTGGTGGTTTATTGATATTTCCTCGATTTGATCTACAACAGATTGTTTTTGTCTGTTACAATGGTCACTTTGTCAGATTAGGTGATTTAAGAGCCATAGGGAAAGCAGAACTTTTCAGACACAACAGACTTAACAGTTGTAACCAAGTACTCATAACAACCATGTGATGGGGTTAGAAGTTGAAGGTGTTGGGAAGACAACACCTGAAAGAAACATGCTACATGTGCTATCGAGAGTGGTTGTTTTTTCATCCCAGTGGTTTCAAGATCAATTGTCTTGCATCAGGGCTAAAGGCAGATAGTACCAGAGCTGCTGAGATGCGCCTGCTTTTCCTTGCATACATTTTTTAAGTCTGATGTGGTACTTACTGTACAACTCTATAAAAAAAGTCAGGGATTTTGTTACAAGAGGAAGTCAAACTTTTTCTCAGTGTCAGTACATCTCACAGCAAAAAAGCAATTTTAGAATGCTTTTATTTCAGCCACCTGGTTCTGACCCAGTCACTTTTAGGATACAGAGTTGTTCTCATAAGGGCCTGTGACCACCGCTGCCATTTTTTTCACTGGCAATTACTCACTGTGACTAGGTTCTCAAAGCCACAGGTGGAGTGGATGAGTAAAACATGATGTGTTTTGAAGACAAGTGAGCTTTAAAGTGACAGGAGCACCAGCAGAGCATCTCAGGCAGACTGAGAATATAGTAATGGTTCAGTCATTGACCATCACTCGTAAGAACTTGAGTGAGATACACACAAGATTATTGGCCTGAATTTTGGCTTAGATATGTGCATCAGACCAAAGTCGGCTCACCCACACCATTGAACTGTTGGCTGAACAGTTCAATGGCTCTTATAAGTGAACAATAAGAACTTGCAGATGTGAGTGAGCCATTCGTTTGCAAGTAATTCATAAATGCAAATTGTCTGCAAATTTAGAAATAGCTCTCAAACGAACAGCTCACTCACAACTGCAAATTGATTCTCATTGTCACTTTCAAGAGCTATTCAAAAGACTTGACTTGTTTGCTTACGCCACATCTCTAGCGCAAACCACCACAGAAGTAGGTCAACAGCACTAAGCCTCTGTTTAAGAGAAGAAGATAATTTGATAATGGTAGTGGATAATATAGCACAATGTGGTAAAAAAAACAAAAAAACAAGTAACAACAAGCACACAAGACCTTTTAGAGTTGTTGGAGAGTTTATCTGATGACTGTAGGAAGAGGCAGGCTAACACAGTCCATTGACTCCCAGCGTTTGAGCTAAGCTAATTGGCAGTGGACGATTTTTGCCCTTCTCTTTCTTGTTACTGTACACATAGTCAAAAGAGTGGTGTCAATCTGCTTGTCATTGACTCCGGAGTGAGGCAAGACATGAAAAGATGAAAAAAAGTTGGTGTACCCTATCCTTTTTAAGTTGCATTGACCAAACAAGATTACAAGTTGTAGATTCCCTGGTTGTTGGTGAGCATGTCTGTTTGTGTGCATTGTCCTTTGTGTATGAACAAAACTGTTCCTTCAGTCATTATCTGTTTTAGTTTGTGTGGGGCCTCTCGCAGTTTCAAAATTGATTCTGATTATTAAAATCTTTTTATGTGTGCCAAGCCTTACTCTAAAGGTGCGTTCACACCGAACGCGGCTTGAGCAACCACTCTACATGTAAACTCAATGTTCAGCCGCAATGGGGTGGGGTTAGCCCTCCAACAATGTGACAGCCAAGATCGAGGCGACCATGCTGCTTGTCGCTCTGTCGCCAAATTAAAAAAAGTTGATCTTTTCAGGTACTGTCGTGTGTGGTCATGCTGCAACAGCCAATAAGTGTTGTGTGGGTGTGCGACAGTACCAGTGACAGACTGTTTTTTTTCCAACTCACAGAGTAACAGTCCATGTCCGTGTGGGAAACATTAGTTAGTGAGCACATTAGTTACATCTAGACAGACTGCAGAGAACTCATGGACAATGCTGCTGCAGGGCCATTAGCTGCAGTGTTTTTTGGTAAGTCAGTGAGTGAAAAGGATACAGCTAGGAAAAAATCATCCTATACATCCTAACATATGATAAATGATATTAGCTTGGTGAAACTCAAGCGTACATGAGCTAAGGTGACCAAAATTAGGTATTTATGGACACATGATGCAACTTTGCAAAGTCGCCTCGGTGTAAACACACCTGAAGACTTTTGTGCCTGATATTTGGCCATTTAATATTCATATTCCGGATCCTGCATCCATTAGTGAAGTTCCCCTTTTCTGTTTTGTCGTTTCATGTTTTGTCCTGTGTTTCCTGTTTTATTTTTAAATCAGTAACCCTTGTCTCCGTCAATAGGATTTGCTTCCTGTGGTTTCTTCACACCTACCTCCTGATAGTTCCTCCTCAGCTGTGTCTAATCCTCCCCAATCACCTCATGTATTTTGTTTGCCATATAATAATCATATTCTTTTTATAATGTTTACTTCTGCCCTCCTTGCTCTGCTCTTGAGATTTAAGCAGTACATGTCCCATCATAGTGCTATAAAGTGCTCAAAAAGTACAGTGGTATGTTTAGTATGCTGTATGCTTATGAAGCTGCCTAAAGAAAGGGTTGTCCTAATTGCATTTCTTAAAGAATGATACAGTTGAGAAATGGAAGTGAATAGGTTCAGATGCAAGTTTTTTTGTTAGTTGTCACTCCATAAATGTTTTTTTTTGTTTGGTTGTTTGAGGCTTTAATCTGTATTTACAACAGGCCCTCTAAACAGATTAAAAAGAAAACCCCAGAGTGCATGTTGACATGAGCCGGCAGCATATGGAGCTCAATGTGTTGCTATCCAGAGAGATAAAGCAGAGCTCATTGACTTATCTACACTTTTAACAAGTGCACTCCAGAGAAATCATGAGCCCCTCTCATCACTACACAAGTCTTTCTCACAACACACACACGCGTGCACACACACACGCACAGATTTTGGCAAGCATTTTCAGATTGTTTATGAGGACCATGTTTTTGAATTATTCAGCATCTTCAATTTGTAAAGCAAATTAGCTGCTACTGCTTGTTTAACCTCTGTTGTTAAGTCTTTGGGTTTTCTGCTTAGTTCCAGGTTCTGATCCTGTGTTTCTCAAGGGTTTTACATTCCCTTCTTATTCACAAGAAATCTCAGTTTTTTATCCTTGGACCAAGGGAAAGAAACCTGCCAAGTTTTTATTTGTGTGGCTTTGTGCGATTTTTTCCAATGCATTTCAAAGAAATATGCTGGACGTCCACCCATTCACTATCTTTGCCACTCCCAGCTGACAGTGGGCCGGAGGCAGGTCCACCCTGAACCAGACGCAGCTGTCGCAGGGCCACATACATAGACAGACAACCATTCACTCCTACACTGATACCTAAGGGCAGTTTGGGGTCACCAATCAACCTACTAAGCACGGTTTTGGTGTTTAGGAGGAAGCTGTTGTGCCCTTAGAGAACTCAATCATGCATGGGGAGGACATGCAAACTCCACTCAGAAAGACTATGACAGACCAGGGTATCGAACCAGTGACCTTGTTGTTAGGCATGTGCACTACCTGCTGTGCCACCATACGTGCATCTACCATCAGTGTACTTATTATGTGGGGTAAGGGCAGACAGAATATAAACTACTGTTGATATGGCTTGCTTTTCTTAAAGTCAAACAATTTTATATCCATTCCTCATCCGTATCATAAGAAGTACTGAAGCTTAAAAATATTCACACTGTCACTGATTTTTTTCAAATTGGAATAGTTTGTAGAGGATCATTTCAAATCAAACCGGACCAAGACATGACATTGGTTTTCAAGGCAGAATATAGGGCTGGTCTTTATTTATCTCCTGCTAATGCATTGGACAAAAACCTCTCAACTCCAAAATTGCTATGCACCACAAATAAATTAAATAATGCATAATGGCTGAATAAATAATACTTATATTGTTAACATTAGAAGTGCTGTTTTGATCTTGAGTCTGGTTAAAAATATGTGAAACCCATTCAAGAGTGTGATGAGGTGACACAAAACTGTTGACAAAACAACCAAATAAAGAGACAAAATCATATCAAATGGAGATAAGGCCCACCAGTGGCAATATTCTTGAAATGAAGAATCAGGACAACAAAGTGTATCTGCAAAAACATATGATTCTGAAATTACAAAGTGCTCATTTAAATTTGTGTAGCAAAAAAGTAAATCCAGTGTTTACCTGTAACATCAAGAACATGAGTCTTAATTCTAAGGCTTACATGCCTAGTTTACACCTGACCTACTTTTTTTACATTTTTTTAGTTGTAAAAGGCTACTCATGACTAACAGCCAAAAGAAACTATACAACAATTTACAGTTATACAATACACACTAAAGTATCAATACTTTGTTCTTCAAAGGAATCATGGTTGAATTGTGAAGGTCAAATACAGCATGTGGTCTCTAACTTCTAATAAAATGACCTGCCAAACCCCAGTTTCCACATAGTTGGCCTGCTGGTGCCTTCACTGTCATCAGTCAGTCAGTTTCCACATCTTGCAGTTCAGCTCCAAGCTGATTAGTTAGAAATATGCTTCAAATCTGTTTTTAGCAAGAGTTGCTGAATAAGTTCAGTATTTTCAACACGAGTGTAGAGGTGCGCACCAGACTCTACATCGCCCGCACCAAATCCAATGTGCCGGGCGATCTGCATCAAGCAGCGTCTTTGCATTGACTTTGTATGTAATCTCAATGCGCGTCTTTGCGAATTCACGTGCGGTGTGGCCATAGCATAAGACAGATCAATGAAACAGAAAAACAGGTGCTCAGTTTCAAGGTAATGAAAACAATACAGCACACTGTAGTCATAATGACAAAGCAGACAACAAAATGTTGGAGAGGTAACGTAGCCTATTGAATACATGTCGCTTTTACAAGTTCCTCTTTGTGACATGTCTTGATCTCAAATTGCCCTGTAAGGTTGTAGATTTCCCTTAATCTCTTGTGATCTGCTGTTCTCCACTTCTAGTCCTTGCATGAGCAAAATCTCTTGTCTTTGCATGTCATGCATTTTGGATTAAAGCAAGCAACAGCAAAGACATGACTCTATGCTTGTGGGCTATATGGAAGTTGTGGATTAAGGCAAGCTAAATGGAGCAGAAAAAATACACACCTTTTACACCACTGAAGTCTCTAGCTGCAACAATGTATTTTGCTTACATTCAGATTGACAGAAAAGATCAAATTGATCTACAGTGACCACTAGTGGTAAGCAGCTGTATTGCAGTAGATATTTTTAGTAAAACAATACTTCTTTCTAGACTTTACGTTTTTACCTCTGAGTCATTAATAGTTCACATTTTCTTTAGCATCACCTTCATATCTCTCTTTGATATACATGTACATCTTCATCACAAGCCCCATTGTGAATATGCTCTCAGGCACAAATATGTGAAACAGACTGTCTTCACTGTTTCTCATTTATTAAGTCCAAACAATACCCTAGCTTTAAATGAAGATTAATTCCTATACATCCATTTGAATTACTTTTCCACTCTATTTTTGATTAGTGTCTTTGTCAGCTTTACGATAATGTGGCCTATTATGGTGATCATCACGGTTGTGATGATGGTGATGCTGATTGTGTTTGTGATTACTCGGTTTATTGACTGTGGCTGTTCCACGCATGTAATCTCTCATCCCAACAAATCAAGTCTGCATGAACATTACATTTAGGAGGAGAAAAGCTGAAATTAAGCCCAAGATTTAATTTACCTCCAGTGTTCACACGCATATTTTAAATAAGGGGAAGTTTAAGGGAAAATCCAAGAAATGGGAAATGAAAGACAAATCATTTTTATACCTAATTAAAAGGGAAGGAAATGGAAAAAAAAGCTGCTAAGCAAATATTTAGTACACCCTGGATTGGTCACCAGTCAATCACAGACATTAATATCCAATGTTTTTTATATATTTGGGGTTTTTTTCAGACACTTTAAAAACCAGAAGAATCCTTATTGCTATTCAACGTTAAACGTTTCATATGTTTGATACTGTATTGGTAAACTATGTTTCAGTCCTTATATTATCATCTAACATTAAATTATACCACACAAATACATCATGTACCACTTATATGTGACCAAACATTCCCAAGGACAATACCCACCAATCTGTTCTAATAAACTTCTGAGGAGACCCTGTTCACCAGGTATAGTTGAGTAACCATGACTTCAGGCTACCATAGACTAACCAGCATTGTCTGCAGAGGATTTCCACATTCTCTCCGCTGTGATCTCCACCTTCCTGGCTTCTCTGATTTGATCATCCATAAGGGCGACCAGTGGAGGCATGATTATCACAGTGGGGTTGGAGTCCTTTCAATCTTTTTCACGACCAGAGGAGACAGTTGGTTGATCAAGCTCTTAAACTAGGGATGAGCAGAAATCTGTAGATTTTCTTTCTAAGAAGAGGTTGAACCAAGGAAAGGGCAAAATGGTTTTATGTAAAACTTAGGGTTCTGTACATAGTAAGGCAGTCAAAAAGGAAACAGTATCAAAAATCCTAAAGGCTCAAGACTGAGTCCAGATTAAATGATTTATGACTATACTTAAGGGTGTATAATCTAAAATATATGAAGAGATGAAGGATGGTGAAACAAAACATGTGGGTTGTTTGGTCTGTAAGACAGCAGGAAAGACGAAATGTACCAAAACAATGATAGTGAATGACCTGATGGTGTAAGTCAAGTGAGGCAGCAGAACATATCCAACTAACTGCAGAGAGACAGACAGTCTCAAAATGGATCCACTAAGTTGGGCTCTCAACGCAATCGATAAGGTTTTCTCAACCCGTCAAGCTGGCCCGGGAGAACCAAAATGCCCCGATGGAACATTCCTAGCTGGGTACGAAATGGACAGCTGGAATAAATGGAGAGTGGTGTGTCTGTCAATCCTAGAGGTCGAGGACATGGAAGACGTGTTCTTGTTTGCCGCAATTGGAGCAGCAATTACAATCATGGGACTGGGCCTCGGAGGGATTATGTGGAAGCTGAGACGTATGAAGGCTGAGTTTTCAGCAACGAGAGAGGCGATACTTCAAGCATGCGATGAGATCAAGAGAGCCGGAGGTCACAGAAAGATGGCTCGCGCACCCCTCAACAAAATCCGACTGGGAGGCGGAAACGCCCGCATGGCTGAAAACTACAGCAGAGCCCGGGACGACAGTGCAGGAGCACGCCTGGGTGAAGAGGAGAGAGACGACGAGTCACACGTTTAACACATGTTTGAAACCTGGAAAAAAGAAAAGCAACGCGGACACACCACCCCAACATCACTAACCGGGACTAACAACAACAAAAAAAAAAGAGTCATGAATTATGCCTTACGTGGAGCAAAGGATTGGACTCTGCCTTACGTGTAAGAAAGGACTGGTCATAATACATCAAATACGGACACTAAAAGACAGTCAAGAATTATGTCATACTTCTGTAAATGGAATAAAAATTTATAATAATTTGATGATATGTGGAAAAGAGGAGACTAAATGTTGAGAAAATGGGGACGGGACTAGATGACCTCTGCTTCTCCCGTCTTCCCTTTCGGACATGTACATTTGATCAACTATTGACAATGTGTGATGCTGTATAAGTGTGCTGACGTGACCGAAATAAATAAATCAATTCAATTCAATTCAAGGATGGGACATACATGGGAAGACAGGTGGACAGGGTGACAGGATCCAAAAAGATGTGAGACAAGGCAGGAGGTCAGAAAAACAGGCAGGGTCTTACACAGCAGACCAAGCAGTGAAGGTGAGGTTGAGAAACACACATGATAATGTGAATACTATGAACAAGAATGCTGAGACGATGACTGTGACAAACAACAAACTGGCAACTGGGAAGCAGTTGGCAAACAAAATACATGAGGTGATTGGGGGGGATTAGACACAGCTGACGAGGAACTATCAGGAGGTAGGTGTGAAGAAACCACAGGAAGCAAAACCTATCGATGGAGACGAGGGTTACTGATTTCAAAATAAAACAGGAAACACAGGACAAAACATGAAATGAGAAAACAGAAAAGGAGAACTTCACTAATCGATGCGTGATCTAGGATATTTATGGCAATGAAAAAAAAGTAGATTCCCTATCTCTACCTGATACACAGCACTAACAAACAAGACCCCAAAAAATCATTATTTGTATTGCTCTATAATTACATGGAGAAATGTACTGATCCTCTTTCTCTGTTGTATGCTTTTATGGATAACTTTGGCAGAGATACTCATATGGTTGTGGATATTGCTGGACAATCTACCCAACAGAATGGAATCTTCTTTATCATCAGTGCCTTCTCTGAATTATAGGAAATGGCACCACTGACTCCTTTGAAAGTTTATTACATAATTTGAGGTTTTTGTTTTTTAATTCTGTATTCATTAAATGATGTTGGGACATTGACATTTTTGTTACTGAGGATATGGCTTGATGCTTAAACCAATTTAATAATTTTGTACTCTATTTCAATGCTTGACAAACCAAAGCACTGGAACTGGCTGATTTTACAAGTATAATGTAGTTGGCAGCTGTAAAATATAAATTGGCTTAGCAGGGTCAGTTATGAAGCATTAATGTGTGTAACATTTTTCAAATGCTACTGTATCTTAAGTTAACCACTGAAAGCTACACTGCTACCAATGTGCTGTAATGCTGCATCAGCGTGTAGTGGGTGTACTGGATTGAGTAAGGGTGGATTTAAATACTTATGAATTAAACTTTTGTTGAAGTAAAGTAATATTTTTGAATGTGTTGTTTGGTTCACAGCTTAACAGGTTTAGACTTAATGTTTGTGGTTACTCAAACTTGTTGTCCTCTCTATACTGTTTGGGCTGTCTAGCTCTTGGCCATGAAGTCATAGAAGATTGAAGATTGGCAAGATGGATGTACTAGATTTCAGACAATGATCCAGGCAGGTCCTTCTGCACTGTGAGGTTACAGAAATCGGTCAGTTTGTAAATTCAGTGTCAGTACAGACCCTCTAATCTGCTATGAAGAAATGATGACCTGATATATAGATGCGTAGGCTTTTGCGTCATAGGTGGCGAGAGCAGAGGAAAAGGATATGACTGTTGAATGGAATAAAAAGACAGCAATCACAACATAAGGCTGAAATATCTCCCCAGTCCCCAAAAGTATTCCTTCTAAACAAAACCAATAATTTAAAAAAATGTTATGTAGATCTTACTCTGAAATTATCTGTGGGGATAAAACACATTTGTTTAAATTGATTCTCATGAGGTACAGAGTGATATTAGTCATCTTGTATGTTTATGGGGCTTACAAGTGTGTGGGGATCCCAGCATGATTTTTCAATATTCTGCTTAAAACTGCCGCTCAGATGAAGTCAGTCTTGTGATTACAGTAAGAGAGTTATTTATGAAAACTGGTGGGAAAGTAAAGAGTTAGTTTATACTTTATTCTAATACTTTTCATACATGTAAATGATAATCTTAAGCATTGCAGACCTAGTTTGAACTTCAACGTCAAACAACCATAAGTCCAGATGTGTGGTTGATCTTCTCTTCACTTCTCCCTACTCACTGTGAAAGCTTCAACCAAAAGAAATATGCATCTTCAGCAGTGCCATTGCAATGTCATCCATAACTTTAAATTTAACAACTGTTTCATTGGTCTGACAAGAGCAGTTTGTCATAACTTTGAGGGAATTTTATTATCCGGATCCTAAAGAAATTCCACTTGAAAGCTTCAGCCCTGTAATAAGAAGTCCCTGAGTGCTCGTCAGAGACAGTTTGGGATGAGTGGAATTCTTCTAGCCACGGTATCTTTTCAGCATGTCTGGCATCAGCTGCATGTTTTTGGTCTAATTATACTGATCTCTTAATTACACGTTAAGAAGAGCAGTTTTGATAGACGCATTAAAGAGGACTAGACAGATCTAAGTGGATATAAAATGGTGAGAAGGGCACTCAATGCTGAGATACTGTGAGCAGAAATACATTTTTTCCAGTAAGCAGCAGGAGAGAGTGGAGTTGATGGTGCGTGTAAAAGCAGCTCCTCTGGAGCACGGCTGAAAGGCGAGTGACTCGGCTGAGAGTTCAGAGCAGTGAAGGCAACAAGACTGTTTTCTTACCTCTGTTAGGTTTCTTTGGCTTTTGGAAGATCATTTACATTTTGTTTTCATCATAATTGCAACTGTTACACAAAATATATTATCAAAAATTTAGAGATCAGTGCAGAGTTTTACTGGGAGCTGAGGAGACTAAAGATTACTTCATAGTCACATCACATTGTCAAGCTCAAGACAACAAAAGATGAAAACAGGCTGCCAAACACACTGAACTTTAAATGAACTGCGGTTTCTCCAAGAGCTTACTTATATCATTAAAATTAGGTAAACCTCTCTTACTCTCACTGGCATTTTGTGGATTTATTAGACATCTGCTCAACTGTTTGTCCAAATAGGTAACCAGCTACTCACATGGCAGTAAATCAATGCATTTTTTCCAGCACTTGGATAAATGTATGCCATGAAGGTGTATCTAAAGGCACAAGGGGATCCAACCAAGCACAAACAAAATTAAGTTTTCAGTGAGCGAATGACAAGAAGGGAGATTTTGCTGAAAGAAGAGATCAAGAGTTGTTAAAACTCAGAAGCCAACTCCTGCCAGCTGTCTTGCTTATTGTACTGAACTTTGTTTCTTCCTTTTTATGTTTATGAAGTTTGCAGTGTTTTGAACAAAAGTCCCAGCCAAAGATGGTAGCGAAATAATCAACATACTTAAATTGCATTATTTCCCATACTCTGTATTTATGATTTTTGTCATAAATACAGAGTAAGGCTACCTTTGTCCAAAGGAGGGTCCTAACTTGATGGCGTACGCAAAGTTGATCTACTAACAGGGTGCACTGAGGATTGCCTCTGTCAAATGAGCAAAATAGCATACGCAGTCCATTAAGTGTGTTTGACTTCATGAATATGAAGAATACATCCTAACGCGAAAAATACTGGGATGAGGAGATGCAAATGTAATCATTTAGCACCCCCAATGTGATTTATCAAACCTGCAGCTGATTACATGCAGTGTTTTTGCATCTAATTTTAGTACCTTTGAAAAGCAGGTAAAAGGCACAGTGCTACGCACAGAAGGCTGCAGTCATTGTGGTGAGAAACAGGGATAACTAAACGTAAATATTTTCCGTCAATGACTGAATTTTTTGATGAAAAACAGAGACTTGGAGACTGTCTGTCATTATAATGAACTGGAAAAAGAGGGACAAGTCAGTGTCGTTACATTCTGGTGCAGACGCACAAGTAAGTAAAACCTCTCTTCCTTGTGCTCTGAATACATTGTGAAGGGGGTAATTTAACTGGGTTAAAAAAAAAAACCTTCATAGCCAGAATCACTCTGTTTGTCACTCAGAGCTGACTGCATCACACTCTCCACCCACTCACAGCCAGTTTAGGAACTGTCAGTGTGTGGAGAGTGTGATGCAGCCAGTGCGTAAAAGGCAGGAGTACCCACTCTGTCAGTGTGTGCCTAACTGTAACTCGCTCTTCATGTGAGAGGTTATTGGTGATGAAGCTATTTAACTATGTGAATGCTGCCATTTAGAGTATATTTGATTG
>JAZDUH010000383.1:3800000-3852500 GCA_036419115.1 Scarus forsteni | reverse complement strand
AGAGTCCACATCTTTGCAACCCTGAAGGAGACATACCATACATACATAAGATATACATAAGATATTCTGTTAATTTTTTTCAGCATTTTAACAGTGGGTTGCTGCTCAACTCCAGGTAGTACATTCAAAACTACACAAGAGCTCATCTGTTGTAACTGGACAGTTCCATATACCCACCAAAATATTTCACTTATGTGGAGAAGAGCCCATAGAAAATGATGTCAGAGGCAGAACCTTGAAGAAACAACTGCAGGTGTTGACTGGATGATCGTTCTACCAGTCACACTCATCACAGACCCATTCATATCAAGTATGACGTAGCAGCTAGACCCTGTTGCTAGCCTTTAGCTTTAACTACATTTCAGTCCTGAGAGTATCAACTTACTTTAAATTAAAAAAGTTAAATACAACAAAGATCTATCATTTTTCACTTACATGTAACCTTTTTAACACCAATTGCCACCAAGTTCTCTGAGTAATTCTGAGGAGATTTCAGGCGTCAATTAGTAACCACAACTGCGGGCTATCATAGACCAACCGGCATCATCCGTGGAGGATTTCCACTTTCTCTCCCTTTCCCAGCAGTGACAGCATGATGTTGCAGTCTGCTATTTAGACTTTGGACCTGTTGGTGCTTTGCATTGCGGGAAACAGTACATGTGGAAGGTTGATCAATTAGATACTGCCACTCTTATTCTGCCAACACAACATTTTATTCTGTTTATTTATTGCATATTGCATACAGCATCTCTGTTGTTCTAACAGAGCTCTGTTGTGATAAGTTGTCCAAAGGGTGATGCCTAACAGATCAACTTATAACAGCATTCACACATGGCATGAAAAAAAATGTTTTACAGCCATATCAAATAAATCTTGCTCAACAGTTTTAAATCGATTAAGTCAAATTATTTTCTGCAGAAGATTTTAAAAATTAAAAATAGAGATTTTTTTTCTTGCCTTAGTCCAATTTTAAGTAGTTGCAATTTTTGAAAAAAATTACAATTTTCATGATGGTCGGCCTTGTAGGGTTTGTACAAGCACTTTTATAGGCTTGTATTTGTTATTTCAGTAGATTAAATGTTGATCAGAGAGTTTCATGCTAATACTGTAAAAATACCACAGCCTTTTAGTGTTTATGCAGACAAACCTGCCTACGTTTATACTGCATAATCAACCTTTTATGACCCAGACTTTGACTTTAAGAGGGAAATATTTAGACAACATAAAGGCAAAACTTGATTTGTTTCATTTTTATGTCACTGGAAGCTTTGTTTATAATAGGGAGGGAAAAATCGATTAAAATAGTAAATCGAGTGTTGTGGAAAAAAATCAGGGATTTTATTTCGAGGCCATATCGCCCAGCCCTACTTGAGACAAGACCAATTTAAATGTAAGTTTGATTAAAAAAAAAATTTGTAATGAGACGCCCAGTATCATTTATGGTCTGGATTAAATTCAGGTTCTGTGTTTAGTATAAACTTATTTTTGTTTTTTAATCAACAGAGACATTATGGGCCCTTTTTTGATGGTGTGAGGCACATTGTATAAGGTGCAGTTTGGGACTTATCAGTCTATATTTTGATCCTTTGAGGATGCACGTCCTTGCTGTAAACCAGGTGCAGGAAGGGGGTTGATTATGTGCCTTGATGTATATGGACAAGTTTTGTGTATAACATGGATCAAACCAATCAGAGTGTCAGGTGTCATTCCCTTCAAATTGTGTGCCAGTGGCTGGTGATTTGCTATAAACACAGTGGGTTTAGTTGTTTGGTTAGAATTTTGTATGGATTGTTTAATTTCTATCCTTTATGTGCCATAACACTGAGATGTGACAGAACACAGATTGATAAACAGTATGTTAATGCTCAGGTTTAAGTGTTTTTTTTCACTGAAGCATCCAGAGCATAAGAAACACACCAAAAGGTGAGTTATACATTTCTGCATCAAGGAAACTACTGAATTATTAAAGTCCCCCGTTAAAAAAACACCAGATCCAATCTATATGCCTCTAATAGACCTGTTTAATGTACATTTAATAACAGGGGGATTTAAACAATTTATCTTTTCATTTGCCTGCAAATATTGTCGGCTCTGTTGTCTAATGGGTGTGTAAAACACACCACACAATCTGTTTTGTTATCTGTGAGCATAACTAAAGCCAAGGTTCATTAGTATTTTTGAAACATTACAATTGTAGTTGCATGTTTTGAGAAAATCTTGAATATTTTCCAGTGAGATATTTCTTGGCATATTATTTGGCATTATGGGCATAATAACACGCTGACAAGTGCAGGAAAATAGCACACAAGAGAAAACCCAAAAGATAGAATGGAAACAACACCGAAGTTTTCCACTTCAAAGACTTGAATGTTTTTCGTTTCTCCCGTTCACATTCAGACATTCTCTAGACACACTGTGAAAAAAAGTGTAGTTTGATAGTTTGATCATTTGGGTCGCAGTGTGGATGTTTTCTATGAATGTAATAGACTTGCATTTAGTTTGGCAATGCCTTAAAGATAGATGTGTATCTACATAAACACAGACACACACACAAACATACACACTTAGATGATGTGTGCTGTTCTACCCACAGCCTTGTTTTGTACTGTTCTTCTCCAGCATTTAACAGAAAACCAGGAAAAAGAGACCGAAAGTGTCAGCCTGAAATGAAGGTGAGCATAAAGAGTCGGGGACAATGTGTGAGGGAAGGCTGAGTTCAGGACAGCTGTAACGTGACAAAAAATGAGAAAAACACAAAATTACTGAGGGGTACTGAGGGGGAGGAGAGAGCTGAGAAGGAGAAAAGGATTAAGGAGTGCAGAGTAATGCACTCTGAGTAAAGAAAGGACATTTATCTTTGCATCCTCCTGAGCTCTCCCCTTGTTTTCCCGCTGGAGCGAACAGATAAGGATGCTTGTGTATGATTGGCTTAACTCTCAGCCCTTGCCACGGCTGCACTATCATAGTGGGATATGAACAGAAGTTGAGGGACTGTGTCAGATAGGCTGGTATTAAAGCAAGGATAGGACAGTTTTGTACTGAAAAGTAAGCTAACTGAATTCAAATCAGAGTGTTTGAATTCACTGTGTAAACTTGAACCAAAACAGGTGCTGACCAAAAAAGTATAATATCAGTGCTATCCCTATCATAGGCGTTTGCATAATTTCGGTCTTAATATTTCAACTATGATCACTATTCCTAACTTGCCCCCTCGCACAGAGAGAAAAAAACATTGCTTCCATATGAATACATTATGTCTGCAGAGAATCCCTTGCCCTAATTTTCAGTTCTTTCCTCTTTCGTGTTTTCATTTATCTCCATTCCTGTGCCTTTTTTGTTCCAGCTCATCAATGCAAATATATGGATTCAATTACAGCCAATGTGTCTTTTTTATCAGCTGAGGTTCTCCCTAATGCAACAAATTGAAGATCTAGGCACCAGTTATAGAGTAGAAAGAGAAGACAGATGCTCAGCATTATTCTCTGTTTTTCTTTCCAAACATCACTTTCTGTACACGCTCTCTCACAGATGATTCAGCTCTTAGACACAACTAAGACAACACAAGGGAAGCACAGCAGGTGGGCTGCTATCAGTCTGTAATTTTCACTCTAAAGATCTTTTGACTGCTCAACAGTGACAATGAGGCAACATCTGCCAGCCACAAAAGACACAATATGAGTGAAAGTGAAATGTTCTGGACAAGCTGTTGGGTATTTTTTTTTTTTTTTTTTTGCTCACAGGAGTCAGAGACAGCTTCAGCTTTGTTTTTCTCACCCAGCAGAGGTTATGGAAGCATGGCAGCGACAGGAAAGCACCGTGTGAGAGCTGAGGCTGTTAGCAGCAGCAGCAGTCTATTCATCATCATCCTCTAACTCATAGCTGTGCACTCTCAGGTAGAGCTCACCCCACAGATAAGGAAAATCAAGGACCTGGAGCAGCAGTACACTAAGTCTGACAGAGCTGCAGTCAAGTAGACGGAAAGACGAGCAACAGCACTTTCCTATTATTTTTCTCTGCAGCCCGTTTCTTGACCCAGTCAAACTGCCAGAGGCAACAGGCGGCAGATGTGTAGCCATGTCAAGCTAATCTAGTGACATGCTTTCTTATCTATTATTTATCACACAGTGTCCAGCAGCCTGTCTCCCCTCCAGCTTTAGATCTATAGGTTGACCTCAACATAGCTGTGGAACACTGGGAGGCTTACATGGTGAGGAGGCGATCTTTCAGTAAAAAATGCAACATGAAGGGAGGTGTGTGGAGAATACAAGCTGATGCTTCAGACTTTTTTTATTTCTCACCTGTCTGTTCCTCTCTGCCCCCACCTTGATCTTATTCTGCTGTCACTATGTAGCTCAAACATGTGGCTGTGACAAACTGGCTCTGTCAGTGCATTAAACAATTCAGTCAGTTCAAAGGTCAGTTTTATAGCCTCTGACTATCTCTTAGTAAGGCACATTGATATCCTCTCTGTTATCTATAGAGCATTAAAATGTAAAATGGCTGATTTAGTTAGATACATTTATATTTAAAATGTAGGTTTCTAAAATTTGAGACTGCTTTCCCATATTATATTCCCATTTTATATGCTTTTTATTTAATTAAATTTCATAAGCTCTAAAGCCAAACCTTAATACAAAATAATCAAATTACATACATCACTTTATAGAATTAAAAGCATGTTTCCCAGTTAACTTATATATAAATACTAATAGAACAATCTAAAGCAACCCACAATCAAGAGATATTATTCTTCCCATATCTATGGCAATAATCCAGTGAAAGTTATAAATTACAAAGATGGACCAGGATTTAACACTTAATACATCAGCCTGATACTGTTTCATACAGCAATTTTGAGGTGCATGAGACAGTATCAGTTTTTCATTGAGAACAAACATTTTTCTGTTCTCAATGAAAAATGCCATTGACTAGCCAACAGCTATTGCATTATCTGTTTTAACATTTCCGTTTCCTCAAACATCGTAGCAACCACCTTAAAGCCTTTACTTGAGGTTTAAGGCTGCACTCAAACCTTGAATTATGAGCCTTCCTTAAGTCCCTTTCCCCCATAAAGTCCAACATGCATGTTGAGAATGCCCTGCACCATTCTCGGGTGTAGATAGCTGCCCTTGCCCCAGCAGGCTTGGAGGAGGTTAGCTTCACTATGGCACAAAAGTGTGTGTGAGTGTTTCAGGACATGTTTGTGTTTTCATCCTGAGTGACCCGACACAATCTCAAATATACAGGTACGTCTCAAAAAATTAGAATATCATGAAAAAGTTAAATATTTGTTATCACTCAATTCAGAATTACAAAAATTTCAAGCAATAAATGTTTGAAATGTTTCACTCTATCGGTAATGAATCTATATAATTATATGGATTTCACATTCTGAAATGAGTGATGAAAAATATTGAACTTTTTCATGATATTCTAATTTTTTGAGATGTACCTGTATACTGTGAAAAAGAGTCAAGTCATATCTGACAGTCTGCTCACCTTATTTGCTCAAAAAAAACAATGGATGCATTTAGGTGTTGGGTGAAAATGGGTCCCATTTCATGCACAGGCATTTTAAAGTGTGTTTTTCACTAATGATGCAATAGATTGTGCTGCTGCCTCAGGGATCTACTCCCCTGTTGGGCAATTCTTTGTAGAGTTTGTACATTCTCACCTTGCATGTGTTGGTTTTCTCTGGGTTCTGTTGTTTCTCAAAAAAACAAATACATGATCATGAGGCTATGACCATTTAAATGTGTCTAGGGAAACTAATGGTGTAACTTGAAGCTTCAGAATCCCTCAAGCAAAGCCATCCTCCCTTTAACAAAAAATAAAATAAGGCTATCCTGTTAAAAATTTGAATAGAAAAGACAATCATAAATCCCTTAGTAGCTACTAAACAAAAATTAAACCCCCAAACAAAAATGGTAGAGAACGTCCACAAGTTCTCTGATGAAAACAGCGCTAAGTCCCATTAATGATGGTTTTGGGCCTCCAAGTTGAGCTCTCAGTTCATGCATCTGCACCACCAGGAAACTTGTGATCTGTCCTTCTCTCTTCTCTATCCCACTTCTACCTGTGACTTTATCTGCAAAAGTTCTTCCTTTGTGTACTCTGGTTCAAAAAGATTTTCTCTTGTACTCACAACTAACAGCCTGTCCTCAGTACTCGAGTCAAAATCGCTAATTTTTTGTTTGGTTAAACTAAAGTTAGGGTTTTTTTGTTTACTCTGACAACTTGCACAGCTTATGTTGGAGGGATACATTACCCCTATGTCCAAACTACTAAAATTTAAAACCAAAGGGTTTGTCAAGGAAAAAGTAAGTTATGTTAAATATCTTTTTGTAGCTTTTTGTTGAGCCAATGTAGTTTTCGGGAAGTTTTAGCAGCACCATGTGCTACTCTGTTCCAGCTAGTGACCCTGTCCTGACATCTCCCCCCAAAGACAAAGCTTCTTTGCTGACACTCATATTTACTGGTTCCATAGGTCTGTAGCAACACCACCTCAAAAAACCTTAACAAAAAAAACAAAAACAAACTTTACTAAGCCTGAAGTTGTTTTGTTGTCAAATTAAAGGTTTCCCTGAGTCACATTTTCAGACATTCTTTTTTCTCTCTTGAAGAGGGCCTCCATGTGTGAAAGTCCTCTTTTTTTCAGCCATCGTCTCCACCAATCATCCTGTCAATGATTTGCTTAAAAACCACTCTCAACATCTGAATGGAAATGTGCCTGCACCTGAGAGCCAGTCATTTTTAGAGTCCAAAGTGTCACTCATCAGCAGTGAATGTCCATCTTTCTGCACCAATTGTTTCTGTCATTTATGCTCCACTTGTACTTTATTTGATTGTGTTTTTCCTTGTCACTTTACTCTTAGTCCCCAGTTTGGCCATCTCTAACTCTTGTTTCCTCCTTTGATTGATTTATTTCTGTGTTGAATATCCACAAACTAGGAAGAGGAGAAAGGAAAATTTCCAGCTTTGAGAGGTTTGGAAAAACAAGGAATCTGAAAAGGGTCGGCAAAAAGGGATAATCAGAATAACAGTCTGCTCGGAGGAGGTTCTTCTCTCATTAACTTGAAAAGAAAGGACAAACTGAAGAGGAAGCACATTTTTGATGCCTGGCTATGAGCCAGATTGTTCAGTTAAGGGATGTTTGCAGCAGCAGAAGAGAGGAAAGTTGATGGATGAGGGAAGATGTAAAAATAGAAAGATGAGAGGAGAGAGAGGGAAGTTAGCAGGAAAGAACAAGTCATTTGTTTCAGTTTGGAGCAGCTGGATAGGCTACGAATACAAATGTTGTCATTGGATAGTCAGTTACTGAAAGTGAGTTATACTGAGAGGGTGCAGTGCACATTATAAAATGACAAAGCTGGGAATGTAGTTAGCATGATTCTGTCTGTTAGAAAACAGCCATGAAAGTTATCATGCCACAAACTAAAATTACAGCTGTGTGAAATGTGTTTGTCTGCTCCTATCGTGCATATAATACTCCTTAACACAGAGTATTATCTGCACGATAATACTCTGTGTTATCTGCACGATAATACTCTGTGTTATCTGCACGATAATACTCTGTGTTATCTGCTAGCTCATACACAAGAGCTACCGTCTGTCAGCCTGTTCACAAGATGCTGGACAGACTTAAGCTAGACTTCACACAGGGGATGTACTATGAAGTACGACTTCAGGGGTAGGCCATGTTTTTGAGTCTAAAGTCAGACTTTAACTGCGCAGTCAACTTTAGTTTTGAAAATGACTTGATGTACATGAAAACTTTTTCTAATTTCATAATGTGGCCATGGCCAGCTTTTGGAATGACCTGTGGCTTCAAGCAGAACAGAAGTGGTAACTTATATTGAGATGACTAATATTAAGCATGACTACTCGCTTGTAATACAGCATCAATGTATAAATTCTAAATGATAAAATTCAGAGGCAGCCATATTGATCAAATTGTTGTGAACTATCCTAAAAGTGTGAAACTTTATAGAGTTGTGCACTTAATTAAACAATAAATATATAATGTTAACACACAATGTCTGCTTATTTTGTTTTACCACTTTCGAGCTGGATAATGTAATATAAGCTTTGTGTCCTATGTGTTCTCAAGTTCAGTGGCACAGTTAACAGGGACAAATTAAGAGAGCTGATCAGAGTTTGTAAAAGACATTAAATTATGCCGTATAAACATCAAAACACCAGCTGGCTGTCAAAGATTATTTTAAAGTGGGAAATAATAAAATGCATTTGTTGTTGCATGCATTTGAATCTGTCATGTGTTTAAAACAACAGCTTCCCTACTTTTCCTTCGATATAAAATCCCTAAATTATGTTAATTCCAGATTTCTTCCAGTTTATTGCAATTTATTCCCATAAGTCCATGTAAATTCCAATGCAAAGTTTCAACTTTGAAAATTCCAGGGATTTCAAACACTAATTGTGAGATATCTTGTTGGGGATTAAGATGCACACATAACACTCTGCTGTGCTTTTAGAAAGAGAGCTTGACAGTGTAAAAATAAGGCGTCTCAAAGTTGTACTGTAAACAGTTTTCACAACAAAAACATATGACATCAAGATACAAATGTGCAAATTCTTGTTCATACTATTAATATGGTGATGTGTCACATGTTTAGGGTGTATGTTGCTCCTGATATTATTATTGCATTATATCATACTGCATTTCTTTGTAAAAAAGCTATCATATACAATTAAATAAAGTGTATCAAACGTAAAGCTCAACATTGCATGGTTTAAATTGGCAGTTTTTACATCTTTTGAGCTGCAAATCACCATTACCACACTGAATTTTCTGCTGCTCCAAAAAAAGGGAGAAATACCAGAGAGACTGTCTTAAGTTCTCTGCTCCATGAAATCTCTTTCTCATGTACTGTGATAAAAAATTCCCTCTGCCTTTCATTTCATACTAAACCACTCTGTTTTTCAAACCACCAAAGAAAAAAAGAAACACGATAACAGTGAAATGTATGTTTTTATAAGATTAACACAAGCTGAATGACTTTAACATCACACACACTACAGTCTATAAGTTAAGAAAAAAATGCAAACATATATATATATATATATAGATATAGATATATATTTATAGATATAGATATATATTTAAAGATACAGATATATATTATATATATATATATATATATATATATATATATATATATATGTATATATATATATATATATATATATATATATATATATATATATATATATATATATATATATATATATATATATATATATATATATATATATATATATATATATATATATATATATATATATATATATATATATATATATATAGATATATTGGTGCTGTCAGGCGATTAAAAAAAATTATGTAATTACAGGATTTGTCGTTAATTAATCTAATTAATCACATTTTAATCTCATATCTGCTTAAAGTCTCCACATAAAGAATTTGAATTCTAGGACATTACAAAATTGTAGTGGATGATTAATCAAATGAATACACTAAAAAGAGAAGATTGTAAATCTACATTTTTATTGGTGATTGAATAAAACCTATGTCAGGGCATCTTGTCCAGATAATTCTAAGCTCAATCAGGCAACTCAAATTACACTTTAAGTGTGTTTCATAAATCAAATTTAAAAAAAAAAAAAAAGGTCGAGGACATCCAGCAAACCAATTAGGCCTGGTGCATTATTAAAGAATGTAGTACAAATATAGATAAATAAATTCAAAAATTAAATAAAGCAGAGTCTCAAATAGGCCATTCCTGTTGTCACCTGGGCTTTGTTTGGTTTTACTAGCGACGCATGTGTGAAGTGACGTGCCACTGCCATGTACGGGTCATTCAACTGGACAGTATTAAAATGTTCATGTGCTATATTTAATCCTGCGATTAATTTTTATAATGTATTCATTTGCGTTGTAATGAATTTATCTAATTAATGCACTAAAGTGACAGCCCTAATATATGTGTATGTGTATATATATATATATATATATATATATATATATATATATATATATATATATATATATATATATATATATACTGGCCATTGGACCCCGTTCTACTGGCAATGGGAGAAGAAACACTTGCTGATTGTTAACAGATTAAACCATGTTGAAAAAACTTGTGGTTACATGCTAGTTTTAGTGGGAAAGTGGCTTTCAGGTGCACACACACACATGCACGCTCACACAAACTAACAGATGGCCCTGGGGGGAGGAGGACAGAGTGAGGATACACAGGATCAATTTCTACACTTTTTAGCTCTGGGTCCAGTAGACCCAGACATCCTGTATGTAATATAAATTTGTAGGGGGGTGTACAGTGAGTGGTCATTGAATACATGTTCTCATATATGTTCTTTACAGAAAATGACTAAAGGCCAATTAGTCTGAGTTTTGAAAAAGAATTGATTGCACTATTTTTGTTCTGAATAAAAATGAAAATGGGTCCCACAGGCCCAAACATCATACGAGGGTTAAGATGGATGGGAAATATATCCCACTAATACGTGAAACTGTCTGTATGATGTGCACTGTGGAAGTTTAATCCAGGTATTTCCTATCTTTACTTAGTGCATCCATTAAAAGACACATAACATAGGTTAAAAAGAAAAAAACATCAAGAAAATATAAAGTAAGCATGTTAAACACAGTAAAAGCACATGTCAACTGAGACAATAAATGTCCTCAGTGAGTGCAGCCGGGAAAAATGTTTCATGCCTGCAAGGAGGCAGTTCTATAGGTGTGTGACAACAAGTGCAAGCTAACTGTTTGACCCATTTGAAATCATTCATTCTTCTTCATTTAATCACTGCCAAAAAGTTGTAGTGTTTAGAGATGTGTGCTTTTGAACAGATCCTGGTCTCAGTCTTTATAGAAGAAGATTTAATTTAGGAACATGCTCATAAAAATGTACATTTTCTCTCTGGTTGTGTACTTTGCTTTTCCGCAACAAGGACTTTCCCTCTTCAGTGTTGTTGGTGGAGAGCTGAATCAATTGGCCCTACTTTGTATTCTGTAATGCTGCTAAAACCCAACAGTGAAGTTATCTGATGCTGTGTAAGACCAAAATCCACTCTCTTCTTTGCTTCATTATCTAAAACTCATAAATCAGCTTTAAATGACAATGTTGATCTGATCCCAGACTAGTTCTTGTCTGGAAGACTAATGCAGCCTTGAAAAGGGAGCAGAGAGAGGGAGAAATGAGAGGTGGAGGAGGTGGATGGGGGGCTGACTTAGACACAGGAAAGATGAGAGAGTAAGGGAGTTGGGCAAACATCCAGACGGATGAATACAATGCTGAAAGTACAGTCAATTTTTAATGCTGTTTAGTTTTCACAGAGTGGCCCTGATTTGCATCCTCATCCCCTGATTATGACATTCTCAGTCAGCACTTCAGGCGGTGCTTTTCCTATTTTAATCTTAATGCCAGTATTTGTGCAAACCAATACCAACAAATCAGCAGAAAACACAAACACAAAAACACATACACACATCAGGGTTGAAGTTTCTTCTTCTGAGAAGAGCTAATCGGTCTGTGACAGTACATTCCCACTTTGTTTCCTCTCCAAATCAATTCTGATCCTTCTATACGTTTTCCTGTCACACACGTCCTCTGGGATCAGCTATCAGATGAGATCTTGAGCCCTTCACTCTAAACTGGAAAGGAAAGAAAAGATGAGCTGACCTGAAAGAGAGCCAAGTGAAATGAGACTGTGAAAGGTTAGTTCAAATGTGAAGGACTGGGACTGTTCTCTGAAGTCACGTGGAATCTCATGTTATTTTCCTAAATGATTTTCCAAAAATGTGTCATTCTTCTCTAGAAACAAATAGATAAAGCTGCCCCTAACTGAAGCTTTAGCATAAAGTTGCCATAATCACTGCACATTCATGATTTGATTTTTTTCTTCTATGTTTAAAAGGGACAGTGCGTATACATCTCAACCTTTCTTACCAAAAGACATCCCAATGGCTGGTTTCCATCTACAGTCCACAGAAAGAAAAGGTCAAGCAAAACACATAAACTATGATTTAATTAATCATAACTTGTCAAAATGTTATATACATTTTGGGGCAAATTCAGTTGTTGAAGTCCCAGCTCACAGAAATAGGTCAACTTCTGTATAGTCAGACTGGCATATCTACTACTAACATCATTTGAACCATTTGTAATTGTGTTGTATATAAATGTATTCAATGATGCAAATCTGTAAGTTTATCTTTATTTCTTGAAAAAGACAAATAGATTGAAAAGCTAAGCATAGATCCTTCCAGCCACACAAATACAAGGGTTACAAAGAAAAAGTGAGATCACCCACCACTGGTTTAACAATCACAGCCAAGTAAAATGAAAAGCTTAATTCAAATATGTTGTTAAATATAGCAGGATAAGCTGTTCAAAGTTTTGTATAGGTTTATATAAGTTTTGATTCCTGTGATACTACATAGAAATTCTGTGATTACTCTGTTTTTGTGATTGTAGGATTCTGCAATCTTAAACATAATTGAAACCCACCCAGTACCACTATCTTATCACACCCCTGTTTCTGCATGGACAGTAAATGTGTTGGGCAAGATACAAGAAGAATCTAGTTTGCAAATTAAAACTACATACTGATGATGCAAGACATGTTTTAAAGAAACACAAATGCAATTTGTTTACAGAACAAATGTTATACCCATGTTTTGTATCACTATTCAGGAGACTACCTAGCATGTTTTCTCTGCTCTTTGCTTGAAAGTGTTTGTACAGAAAAATGCTTTTTATACCGGTAACAGGCAATCTATCTTTTAAAATGGCTTATTGACCATTGGTATGTGACGTCACACTTCATTCCATTTCAGCTGGACATCACCAATGCCGTCCAGCATGTAACTTAAAGGGACTGTGAGGAGTTTCTAAGTAATTACAAAAAAGTCTCACTTTAGATATATGCCTGATCGAAATACACACTTTAAGATGAGTTTTATAGCATCAAAATAGGTTAGCTATAAATGCTATTCCTTAGCCTTCTGGTCGGGTCAGACAGGGCTAGACTGGCCTGGATACTCAACTTCGAGAACAAGACAAATAAAACCAGAGCAAATTTATATCATTCGTACACGTCTTAGAGCACCGGGCTGTAAGTAGCAATATATAGCCGGCTACAATACTACCATACTGAGTTTTCCAAAAAACTACTTGTTGTCACACATCAAAAACTACCGCTACTTAACGAGAAAGAGATGCATTACCTCGTCGCTTTGCATCCTGTAAGTTGTTGTAAAAAGAAGTTGTAAAGCAATGCAGAGTTCTGAGGAAGGTCTGAGCTGCGTTTTTATTGGCATCACAACATATACATGCTTTGGCTTGTGGTGCGTTCCAGTTGTACTCGGAAGTCGGATTTTCCAAGTTCCAAGTAGGAAACTACAACTGGAACGTCCCCCGAAGTCAGAATTTCCTACTGAGAACTCGGTGAAACCTCGCCACCCCCGAGTTGACAATCGAAGATGGATGCCCCCAGTGTGAACAGTTATTTAGCTCCTGTTATAATCAATTTATTTGCACTTCAGACTGGGGTGTGCCACTCTATATCAGCTGTATACATAGTATTGTTGGACTTATATTTACAAAAATGCTGCCATAGTAATAATCACATTCTTCATACAAAAACACAGGGCGTGCTAACAACAGCTAACAATAGCCTGGTAGATCAGCAGGCTTTTTTCCGACTTCAACTGGAACGCAGATAAGTCGGTGATGATGTAACTCCCAGTTCCGAGGTTACTGAAACGCAGCATTACAACAGTCCCCGCGCATGCTCATGGGTAGCAGAGTCTTAATGTTGCCGGAAATAGATTCTCCTCACAGTCCCTTTAATGTACCTTTAAGAACTTTGTTGTAAGATTTCTATACAGTGTATGAGTCATTTTATAAAGCTTAAACAACCATTTGCAGCAGAAACAAACACTGTGTGGGCTACTGCTAATGCTTGCAAACATCAAGTAAACTTATCATTTAAAACATGTCTGCATCTTTGTCCAATAAACAACCAATGTAAGCTGAACACTAGCTTTTGAGTTTGAAGAATATTGATTTGGCTCTGTTCAAGTATAAATGTTCATTATAGCAAGGAGGATCTACATAATGAATTACACAGACACATTAGCTGCTGGTATCTTCTGATCCTGAAATATCCTGAAATGTCCTAATGTGTTTTTTTCCAATTACACTGGTATTTCACCAAATTTGACGACATAAGACCAAAATCTTACCACCTGCATCAATACATAACCTGTATGTTCTCCTGTCCTCCAGTTCCCATTAAGTTTTTGCCATTTATCATTTAAATCCACTTAGTCTCTATCAGCAGATGTTTTTCTGTGTGTACTCCGTGGTCAGGTAGTCCTTTTTTGAGTCTTCCCAAGCAGTCAATCCACATGCTTTCTGACTGCTGTGACTAATTTGACAGACTCATTGACTTTTTTTTCTATATTATTGATACTTTTTGTTACGATAGAGGCTCAAAACTGCATTGCCGCTGTAATTATCTGCTAAAATGCATTTCAGTCCTCTGACAACAGTGGTATTTTTGTTGGCCACATAACTGAGTGATGTCATGTTAGTCTTGTGCTTCTAAATGGTCAATGGCTGTTTGTTGCTTTGTCTGCCACCTTTGTGGTCCCTTCTTGGATCCTTCCTTCACATATGCTGATACTCAAAATTTTAAAATGTAAATACTGTATAAATAACTACCTCACAATTTTATTTCTGAGTTAATTTATCTAAAATGTCTTTGAATTTTCGGGGGATTGCATACATGCAAACTGGCACAATAAGAAATGGTTAAGGAGTTAAAGTACCATTACAAGAATGTCCTCTGAGAGTAGTTTCATAAATGTTCACTTGGTATTGTTTTCACTGCAACAAGCACACACATACACAGAACGCTCTTCATGACTTATATATGGTTGGTTATTTGCGGCAGCTTAATGAACTCATCTTTTTGTGTATGACTTTTGAGAATGTTCTGTAACATGTGTTTTTATGATTTTCTTTTTTAAGTCTCATCACGAGCATTGACATACTTCTTTAACTCTTTAGGATTAACTAAGCAAACTTTCTTAATTAAACATGCCATGCAATGTGTTTTATGTACGCCACAGATAACAGAGCCAAGCAGTCCTGCAGAGAAAGTAGAAAATACATTTCTTATAGCCAGATGTTATTTGATGTAGAGAAAAAAATCAGTCATAAACTATAACCTGCCTGATCCTGAGAGTTTTAACTGCAGTTTTTATTAGTTAGGTCTTTCTTACACGTTTGTAAAGACATGTCTGACTCAACTTTTGGATTACTTCTTATGCTCCCAAATCCTTGGAAAAGGAATTAAAGAACGAAATTCAGACCAAACAACTAAATTTACTGTGTTAATTGCAAAGCTGCATGGTTCATTTTTGATTGGAAAAAAAAAAACGCAGCCACCATTGTTCTCAAACATGAAGTCACTTTCTGGTGGAGTCACATCCACAGCTCCCGCCTCGCTTCATTGATTGGCTCATTAAGCATTTAGCCGAGTGAAGTCATTAGACAATGGAAGTTGGCAAGACAGACATGCAGGATTTTAGACAATAAATCAGGCAGGTCCGTCTGCTCTCCAAGGCTATAATGAACAGGCTGTAATATTTAGGGTTACTGAAATGAATCACCAAAATCGATTTTGTGATTAGGTTGATTAGGTACCAAATGTGTTGGTATGGATTCCACATTAGCATTGCATATCAGTACCCATTTCTAATGTTATTTGCTTTGGTGCTCCCTTTAGACATGGCTAAATGAAAAAATATTGTTCTGCTGTTTGTTAACAGCAAGTTTAAAAAGCAGTTCAGGATGGCTGCTGTGAATTTTCTTGTATGACGCTTACCCAAAGGCAACAACAACAGTAAAATCAAGTGCAGAAGGAATTTCTTACCCTAGAAGCATACCTTTGTGGCCAATGTAGCAGTATGGTAGGTTTTGTGAGCAACTGCTATGTAAACAACAGGTAAAGATACATTACAATGCAGACAAGTGTGGCTCTGTGCCACTTTTTGCACTTTCTGTCCAGTGGTTTTCTTCATAAACAATAACTGCTAAAAACCTGAAACATAAATGTAGAAAAATGGTGCGTAATTACACTACAGCATCAGAGAAACAGGGATGTGCTTTTGACTAAACCGTCCTTGCACTTTTGGTTGAAAATACTTATCAAGGAAGGGCAAGGTACTGGCAGAAGAAGGCCGAGCTTCTTGTGAGCTGTGGAACAAATGTTCTTCACATCAGGATTAAAATCTTAATGTCAGAGTTTAGACCAGAATGTGTTAAGTGGGCATGTGCCAACATGTTAATTCCCTGGTTTATTGTACATGGCAGTTAAGTGCTAATGAGCATTGGTGTAGCAATCTGATTGTGCCTTTAGTCAGTAACCAGAAGGGTTCAAGCCCAGCTCCAGCTGTCACATGGCAATGTGTCCTTTGGCAAGACACTTAACCGCAAGTTGCTCCCACTGCTGCATCAGTTACATGTAAATGAGCATGAAAGGGTGTGAAGGTGTTATTTAAGGCTGATTGACAACTGACAGAGAAACTGCTACCATCAGTGAGTGAATGTGAGAGCAAATGAGAGTGAATGGGTAGATGTGTCCTGCAACATAAAGCTGTTTTGAGTAGTCAAAGACTAGAAAAATGCTACATAAGCTCAAGTCCATTGATCATTTTTCTCTTGAATGTTTATTTAAATGCTGGTGTAACAACACAGTGCTCTTTGCTGTTATTGCCTCACAAAGAGACATCAGCATTGATTCTAGATTCCTTCAGTAAGACCTGAAAACTGATTTTCTGCTCCAACATGATGAGCTCCTGTAGCAGGGATGCAATGATCTTGTTTAATTCCATTACTTAAGTGCTGTCATTGGAATAAGAAATATTCAGTTTACTGTGTTTGTGTTGGTCTGCAAACAAGGTATGAGGTTTTCTGTTTATCACAGCCAAACTCAGATTTCTGACCTTGACACAACAATCTGTGGTTCAAACTGCGCACAACACAACCAGACATGCTGATTTTTAATTTTTTGCCATGTTCCTTTTTTTCTATTACGTGTCTGACCCTTTTCACCCTCAAGGGACACTGTCAGAACACTGCAGCCTAGTTCCACTTGATCATTCAGCTGCTCAACACCAAATTCTAATGGATGTAATCACTGCGACATGGAGGTGTTTGAACACAAACATGGAGTCAATTAAGTATAATTAAACGGAGGCACTGCTAAATAAACTACAACATGTACAGTTTGATTATGAAGAAGTCCCATTTTCACTCACAGATGTTGTTCTATATTTAAAACAGGTTCTAATGAAAGCACAAAAACAGCTTAATTAAACATTTTCTTTTTTTTTTGGTAGCCAGCCACAGTGTTTGTAAATTTAATTGGATCCGTTTTAAAGACTTCCTCCACTGTGAAAATCCCTGTGCTGTTAAAATATTCCAGCTCCACCTCCACCAAAGACGCTATGATTATAACGACAGAGTTTTATCTCCTTGTAATCACTTTAAAGAGTTTGAATGACATTGGGGCAGTGTCGCAGTGAGCTAGACAGCAAGTTAATGCTTCTGAGATGAGCACACTAAAATATTAATGGAGGTCCAAGGCAAAGAAAGGTCATCCCTTAGACTTAGAGGGAATAATAAGAGGTCTAGTAGGAACCTCTGTAAAGCTACAATAAAACCAGCTGCCATAAAACTGTGACTGCACATCTCAGGTAGCAACACCTCAGCTGCAGTCCTCCGCTGGATGCAGAAAATGCTGGAAAAAGCTGTTCACAGATGATAACAGATGAAACATTTTCTCTTGTGTACACAAAACATGTTTGTAGCTGCAGGTCAGATTGAACTGTGCTGCTAACATCTCGCACATTGACCAGCTGGTACAAAAATCAACAAGACAACAAACATTTGTTTTTTTGCAGGACTTTGTTACACACAATTCTTTTCTTTCAAATCAGCTGTTATGCATCAACTGGTTATGTAGAGTTATTGTGTTGCTGTACAAAGGTACTAAGGGAGTCAAACACTCTTTGTTAAGGTAAAGGACATTGTGTCGCCTTTCTTGTAAGGCAACTGCATTTCATTCTTTTATATATACTGTATCACACATATTACAAACGCGAGTGCCTTAAGACAGGAGCCAATACAACAGAACTTCAACAGTGAAATGTTCATCTCACTAAACACATCATATCTGTCGGGTTTCAGGAGGTCAACATTACAACAGTTTCAAACTAGAGACAGTTTATCTTTGATGACTGGTGTGTTCATTTTTTTTTATTTTAGTGAGCATGCAATTAATTCTGAGTTTTAAACTGATGCAGTGAGCTTCAAATCTTCCTTTTGCTCCCACGCCAAAATCTGGAAAATAGGAAACGCATCAATTTTAACTGCAAGCAATAGATAGAGATAAAAAGCATTCTCTCAGATAATATATATTCACAGTAATAACTCAGTTTTCCATTTCTGTGGAGAAACTACCCATGTTTCTCCACAGTTGTACAATCATTGTTGTATTGTATCACATGTGTCGCTTAATGCTTCTATTCTGAAGTTTCCACAAGTCAGTTATTCACTGAATCAGGTCACTTGTGGAGATATCGCCTGTTCTTCCTGAACTTTCTATCAAAGCTCTTGGTGTGAAATTGTCATGTCATGTCACATCTAAAACAAGTGCATATAAATTACATCAATTCCATGAAAATACTATGTGGATTTTGAAACTGTGGTAAGTTGTTCAAGGGTAAGTCATAGCTCCGACCCAGTTGTAGAGGAATCACTCATTTTACAGCAACAAGACTGCATAATTAAACTACAGTTGTATCATTGTGGCAATATGACCTACTGCAAATGATTGATCACAACAAGAAAAGCGCTCAGAGAGCACAGACCTCTGCCAAGCTTCCCCACTCGCCATAATTTTGGATTTTCACCCAACACTTTTATTTTATGTGCACATAGTGGAATTAAAAGTAGCCATCTGCAAGAAGTGTGATTATTGTTGGTATAACATCAGCCATTAGAGTAACCCAGCTAGTAGTGGGTCTTGTACCTTATTGACTGAACCAGTTTGCTGCTGCTTGAATAGATGTTGATGTTGTGCATGCCCCTATGCTACCGGTGGACAATGTCGCAGCCTGTCGGTCAGAGCAAAACCACGTCTCTTGAGTGTGCAATGTGTTTGCTCTACGTGGAATTTTGGGGTTAGGTTTTTACACTCACACACAGAGATTTTACTGTGATCGACTATGTATGTCTTGACATTATCAGTAACCTTTTTTGAGTAATTAAGAGGCACTGCTTTCATTGGGTTTTGTCTGTTGGAGCAAGACCGTGGCGCTTCGTGGCACAGCACTTCCGCGTGCAGTGGAATTTGGGGGTTAGCGTTCAATGTTCCTTGAGAAAGCGCAAGTGCCAGAGAGGGAGAAGACAACTGGGTTTAACACAGCAAAGTGTAACCTTCACCAATCAAATGAACACTTCCCCTTGCTTTTAAATGTGCTTGGGGGCCAGTGTTGGGGAAGTTACTTGAAAAAAGTAGGGTTTGCTCGTTACTTTACTTAGTTACCCTCTATGAAAAGTAAATTTTCAGGTTACTCGTTACTTTTCAGTTACTTTTACATTGTTCGATCTTGGACAGAACCCCATATCTCTTCCTAAATGTGAAGGCCTACAAAAAGTTTACGGCAGAGAACATAACAGTTATTTCTTTTGTGCTCTTTATTTTACAAAATGTCACATATCCTGTGGAATGAGAGCTCATGCCCAATTTTTCTTCTGAAATAAGTAACTAGGTCCATATTGCTATTTCCTTTCTTAATGTGATATACTACTTTTTAAAAAAAGAAATCTACATAAAGTGTGTTAATTTTTGTCTGCATTACAATTCAATATCCCCATGCCAAGCATCTATTCAAGAAAAGACCGTCGCTTATAATAAGCAGACCTGGCAACTTTGGCTTTGGAGCATGCGCCATGTGCGTGAGTGTGTTTTGGGGCATGCCCGATAATCAGAAACGATGAATTGGACAAACTGCCTACTGCAGTCTTCTTTTGCTTTATGTTAGGAGCTGGAAGGACTTGGCAATGCTGCATGTGTCTATGCAGATAGATGAGAAGGCAGCTTCGGTGTCAGATCTGTCTGTGGGAAAAGTAACCAGACAAAATTAACGTTGTGCGGGGTGCACCAGGCCCCGCCACCCTGAGCCACCCTGCGCTGCGCCAGGAAATTAGGGCCTGTAGAGTCATTTAATTCAAAGTTACGAAAATGTCTTTAAAATAACTTTTAGGCTTTTTTTATTTTAACAATTGGGGATTTAGATTTAAACATGGTTCTACTTTTTCATAGCATGGCAATCTATAAAGTTTAGGCTTAGAGATTCTTTTGAGTCTCATGGGTCTTCTGACCTCACAAACATTACATGCACAAACATAAGTTCTTGCAAGTAAGAACATAAGCTTCAGTATTGTGCATGAAATCTTACCTAAATAAAATGTGCTTTTGCAGCATGTCAAGCACATTCATGATATTCATGGCTGATGTAAGACATTGATCCTTTTCATCGACTCAGATCTCCATCTACATAAAAAAAAAAAAAATCAGATTTGATTGTTGGTCCTTTTGGTCAAATTCTGTCAGGCAATATGCTGGAAAACAGTTGGTTAGCTAAATGAACAAGTGAACTTGCCATGATATGCTTCAGGTATGAGTATGTGATAATTACCTCTGCCACGGAGGCAGAGGTTATGTGTTTGTTGTATGTCCATTAGCAAGATAATTAAAAAAGTTAGGAACAGAATTTTATGAAATTTTTAGAGGACGTTAAATGAAAAGTTTGGTTCCTGCAGCTTTTACATTGTTTATAGAATGAAGAACAACAATATACTCACCCAGAAGGCTTTCCTGATCCAAACAGTGCTTTGGGAGATATTTAGATCAAAAATCGAGCAGCGGACACCAATATAATGGTAGCCCGTAGGGCATAGATCGCCGCTCCTAAAACTGCATTAATCGTCCAAAAACTCAAGTTTTTCACCAAATATTCCATCATGATACGTTCCGGATGGTCCGCCATTGTGGTCTGTGTCACTCCACACAGCGCTGTGTGGCTGTACTAACCTCTGAACTGACGAGTTTGTTTACGTGCCCTTCGCGCATGCGCAGTGCGGCTCATTGTTTCAGGGGAAGACCGGCAGCTACAAATCGACTTTCTTCTTCCAGTTTTGTGCAAAATGGACGAATATCTATCGGATGAAGATGTTGTGGAGGAGAACTTTGAATATGATGGACGTCCTTACAGTTTCGAGCCAGAGTTTACAGATAAGGAGCTCGTACAAAGGAGGAAGCGAAGGCAACGCTCCAGAGAGTACTGCGCATGCGCGAAGGGCACGTAAACAAACTCGTCAGTTCAGAGGTTAGTACAGCCACACAGCGCTGTGTGGAGAGACACAGACTGCAATGGAGGACCATCCGGAACGGATCATGATGGAATATTGGTGAAAAACTTGAGTTTTTGGACGATTAATGCAGTTTCTAGGAGCGGCGATCTATGCCCTACGGGCTACCATTATATCGGTGTCTGCTGCTCGATTTTGGATCTAAATATCTCCCGAAGCACTGTTTGGATCAGGAAAGCCTTCTGGGTGAGTATATTGTTGTTCTTCATTCTATAAACAATTTAAAAGCTGCAGGAACCGAACTTTTCCTTTAAGTGGCAGTAAGTGTCATTTTGAAGGAAATTAAGCCACAATTTTGACCACTTCTGTCTCCTGTCTGCCATGATCTTACATTTGACTTATTTGTTAAAAATTCTGGTGACTGGTTCTGGTGAGAGCATGACATCCTTGATTTGCAAGGCATGTGGAAAAGGGTAAAGATAATTGATAAGGGAACCGTTAAGCAGAAGGACAGGAGTTGTTTTTAGTTCTCAACCAGAATTAATTTTGAAAATGCCTCTATCCTTTTTGTTACATAGCATCCCTTTGTGAAAATGGTTTTATATTTCTGAGGCACTGCTTCTTTAATGCAAAAACAATTTCAAACATCAGATACTGTAACTGTTAAAATCCAAAGTCTGATAACTAAGGTTAGCCTGTTGGATTAGAATGACATAAAATAAACATACTCTGCTGTAAAATCCATGTTATCACATTCTAGAAAGACTAAAGTTTAGCACTTTTTGGTCATAACAGCACCTACCACCCTCACAGTTTTCGTTACACCATTCTCTCTCTCTCTCTCTCTCTCTCTCTCTCTCTCTCTCTCTCTCTCTCTCTCTCTCTCTCTCTCTCTCTCTCTCTCTCTCTCTCTCTCTCTCTCTCTCTCTCTCTCTCTCTCTCTCTCTCTCTCTTTCCTTTAAAGTGTGCCTCCACTTTAAGCCTGTACAATTTGTCCTAGATGTGTTTTAAATTACAAGCCTCATCAAACGAGCCTTTCTCATAAGGCTGTGTGTGTGAGTGTGTTTGTGTGAGTCCTCTGGTATTTCACCACCCTCAGAATCAGATTCCCATTAAACGAGTCTCTGGAGCTGAGCTGGGTGTTCAGAATGAGTAACACTGGGATGTAATAGAGCTGACAGTCAGAGCATACTGTGCTGTTATCACTGACCTTTCTCTCCCTCTCTCTCTTTTTCCCCTCTACTCCTCTGCCTCCCTGCTCTACAACCATTTAAAGGAAGCAGAGGTAAGTCAACCCACTGTGTTTATTATTTGGTAATTTTTTAAACATGCTGCTGTTCCCTCATGAAAGCCTTAAATAATGCAGTTCATATAAAAAGACTTTAAGTCCAGCAGATTTGGTTGTTAAACATGCTGTGGTCTTATTACATTTTAAATGCTGCTGTGATTCTGTGGAAAAATTTTAAACGAATCAAAGTTTATTAAGTGTTTTGATCAAGGGAATGCAAACCCATCATTAGTTTTCATGCCCATATACAGAAAAATGTGAATGCAGAGAAGCTCATTTTGAGTGGCTAAAACATGCATGCATACACCCATATTGATTTTTCATCCATTATCTATGCCACTTTTCCCTTTGAGGTTGCAGGGGGCTGGAGTTTATCCTAGCTGTCTGGTTTTGATTTTGTTGCCAGTCAATCACAGGTCCACATGAGATGGACAGCCTTTCACAATCACAGCCATACAAAAGGCAATTTGGAGTCACCATCTAACTAAATGAATATATTATTAGTCTGTGGGAGGTAGCTGGAGTGCCTGGAGAGAACCCACACATGGAAGGGGAGAATAAGCAAACTCCACACAGAAAGGCCCCAGACAGACACGAAGTTCGAACCAGCAACCTTCCTGCTGTGATCCACATGCACGACCTGCTGTGGCAATGTGTCACCCCCTACACTAATTTTGATTATGTTATATTATGTGTATTATGTGTATATTATGATTACTAATTTTGATTATGTTGCTGCTGTAATAGGCTTCATTTTAATCCTTTTTTTTAATCCCACTTTTATCATGAATGGAATTTAGAAAAAAACATTATATAATTTTTTTGGTAATCTACTTTGTCACCCTCCAAATATTCATGATTTTAACAAAAGCAAAACCGGTGGCCTGTTCCACCATCTTGCTTAAGTTCTGCCTTAGATAGAATAAAAATTATTTTGCCCTTACACAGTCTGAACTGACACACAAGCATCACCGACAAAATCAGGCTAATTACCCTATGATGAGGCCAAACGTGGCACAACATGTTTTGCCCTATCCTATGATTTTCATCCTCTATGTTGATGAAGAGCAAGAAAAAAGGGGGACTGACAAGGTGCGGGAAAGACTTTCTTGGTTTTCTTTGACATTTCTCACTCAGAAGAGCTGGTTTATCTGTTTAACATTGATGAGAAAGCGTAGCATTTATCTTTTATTCAATGAAATGATTTACATTCACTTTCAACTTCACCACCCCTCCTCAATAAAACACACCTCTCATCAATTTCACCTGCTATACAACAAGTATTTGATGTGCTGTTTTCAAGGGGAAACAGAGACATGGAAGTACATTTTAATGAAAGCTATGTGGACAGCATGTGTTGGATGCACAGTGCAACACCTGATGCTCACATTCTGCTAAGACACAGTGTGTGCTTTGAGTCAGGTTTATACTTGTTTGGTTTAACCATTGAGATGTATTGCTTGTCTCATGGAGCCCATATATTTTATTTTCAAGTTGTATTTACTAGGGCCTGACCGATATATCAGCCAGCCTATCAAATTGACCGATTATAGCCCTTTTCAAAGTATCAAACATAGGCCCGAGTTTTGGTGATGTAACACCAATATATTCATACTTTCTTATAAGACAGTAAATGCTGCCCGGTGTACGCACTACAAAGACGGCAGCGCACGTTGTTAAAACGGCTCTGAGTTCTACTGATGCTGTGTGTATGGATGACCTGCCTACACTCACACAAAGTTGTACTATTTTAGCCTGAAGGTCCAACATAACGAGCAACTTTCAGTTGTTGCACAATTTCCCACTGCTGCTTGGCATGGCAAAACCACTGGACTCTCTGCTAGTTCAGCTACGGAAACAGCCTTACAACAAGGCACTGCCAAACATTTTCCCGACCAACGCCAAATCTGTTGTTCACAAAACTGACAAATTAGACCTTTTGATGGCCGGAGATACGTTTATTCATTACTGTTCTATGATGATTATTACGTAAACCTTGCTTTATTTGCTTGTCCTTGAGATGTGCAGTGTCACACAAAATGTTTTGATTTCCTCACACATATTACCTCATGTGTACAATAAGTGGCTCTACTTGCACTAAAATCTACTTTTGATGCATAAATTGAGTTTCTGGAACTGAAAGGGTGGCAAAGAGTAAATATGTAAATTTTCATCTAAAAAAGGTCATTTTTTTTATTTTGCAGGAATTTAGTGCAGTTTTGCACACTCTTTTGGTTTGTACTTGAAAGCTGCAGAGAAGTAAAAGAAAATATGCCTATGAAAAGAATGTTACCTTAGTATTTTTGTTGATTTCCTCTCACAGTTACCTGTTTACAACTTTTTAAAAGATGTTCTACCTGTACTACAACCTACCTCTAATTTCCATCAACAAGAAGTACAAGATATGGAGTGACTCTTTTTAATGGTTATATAATTAATTCCCCTGGGCTTTCATGCTTGTTTGTATGTTGTTGTACTTTAAATTGAATGTTTGTTGTAAGTTAAACAAATACTAAAGGACAAAGTATTATAAAAACATATATTTTATATTTTTCTGCCTGTAATTCATATATTCATTGTTGTGTTTTGGGACCTTTTTTTTTTTCAAGTTCATTTTGTATTGGCTATATATTTTTAATTAATCAACAGATTAATCTGTAATATGTTTTTTTTCTGCCAAATATTGGCATCGGCCTAAAAAATCCATATCAGTCAGTGCCTAGTATTTATTCATTGCTGAGTTTTAAATGGCAACTCTGCATGATAGAATAGCTCTATACAGAAGACAAACGTTCTCCAATATCAAGGTTTCTCCCCCTTCCCCTCTTTAAACTTACAGTGGATTCCTTTAACAGGTGGTTCCCCTGGACCCCCTGAACAGACCTACCAGTGTGATGTCATGTAATTGTTTCGCCTGCAAGTTTATTGGCTTGGAATGTCAGTCTCAGTGCAGTGCAAAGGTAGTAGATTGCATGCAGTTTTTGACAACTTTGCACCCAGCAGCACTGAGCTACCCAAGTAGACAAGAGAGCCCAGGCAGGAGCTGGAAATATAGCTGGCTTAAGATTACTGAGTTTACAAAAGCTGTAAGGTTTTTGAATATTAGTAATGTGAACTTACACTGACAGTCATCAAAATCAACTTTATGGTCCTCAAGTTACGACAAAGTTATGACATTTGAGACAAGATGATGGAAAAGGACACATTCGAGATCCCAGACTGTTGTGTAGCTATTTCACGGTTATGCTACAAAGTGGTAGTTTTCAAACTGAGATGTGCAAGGAACACCTAAAATTGTGCCAAAATGTCAAAACACACCTATACATATTTATGCAATAAGCATCTTAAGTGACACTATCTTAGCAGTCAGTACATTTTTTTTCCCGTCTGATAATGTCCGATAAAAATGCTGAAAAGCTGATTTAATCATTACATTTTTTTAACAAAAGTATTTGTTTGAAACTTTGTTCAATTTACAAAATCAGTAACATCTAACTCAACCAGTGACACTTTTCAAATTAGTGAATTAACAAATAAGAAACAAAAAATACCTCTTGTTCTCCTTATCTACTTATTTTCTTGGATGCAAAAGGATTCATTGAGGGGCCAAAAATGTTCAATTATCATTGTAGAATTTTATATTAGAAGCAAATGCAACTAAAAAGCAGTAGAGCAAAATAAATAACAAAGCAAAAGCTCTATTTGGTGGTTGTTAAAAACTAATAGGCATGACTCAGCTTAAGAAAAGGCACATCATTTGGGAATCACTCCTCCACAGATCCTAAGTCCACACCTTCACAAAAAGATGCCTTATTCTGTTTATTTGCTGTTTTTGTTTTAGTTGTTTGTTTGAACACCATCTGACGTGTCTTTGCTCCACCGTTCATCAGACATACTGTATGACTCTGTCAACACTTCTCACATTCAATGGTGATCTACACTATTTTTTAAATCATCAAGCTATTTCATTAAATGCACAAGTAATGCAGTGGTCTACCTCACCTGTTCTTGTTCCTTTTAGTGCTTTTATGGATTAGTCCAGACAGCAAACTGTTGCCTGTAAACTTCACACCACTCTGCATCACACTATAAGAAGTCCAAAATAACAAAAAAGAGTATTTTGAGAATAGATCACTAAAGGACAGCAGCGTGCTTTCTCTTTCTTATTCTAATTTGAGATAAACATTTTTTAAATCATTGTATATTTTAGGTGTGCATTATTTTTGGATAGCCTTTGCTGCTTTTAATATAGAAGCAAATTGCAAGTCCAATTGTATACTCTGTGTCAACACAGCTTTTATGTCAGAAATCAGAAAGAAAAAGAACTAATCATTTTTGTACTTCCATGTTTATTTTGTTCTGTTTTATTAGGTATTGAGGTTTTGTTTGTAACATTTTACTGGTAACATATTTAGGTTAAGTGATCACATTGTTGCAACCTTTGTGTCAATTGTGGAGTCTTACAAACTCACATTTATAAAGCAATGGCATTATATATACTAATATGAATTCATGCGCGACTATGATTTTTGTCAATGTTCTTTATCACTAACTCCCATTGATGTTGCAAAAGGTAAATTAAAGCATTATAAGTTGAGTGGACATGCTGCTCACATATTATTTCACCTTGACAGATGTTTCTGATAGATATTTGTTAAAGATTGACACATTTTCCATTTTAATTGGGTGGGAGGAAAAAATTACACAAGTATCTAGGGCTGGACAATTAATCAATAAATAATCAAAATGGACATTTAGACCCTATAATCAAAGTAATTTTACTCATGACAATTATTTTGATTATTTATTGTGTAAGTCACATGACTGCGCCCCCATAGTCAACATTCACTTTCACCAAGGGCAAAGGGCGCGCCACCAACATGGAGGCGACAAACACCAATCTGTTAGAGGACCTTATAGCCAAGAAGAATACCGCCTCCATTATTAGGGCACTTTTTGGATTCTGTGCAGAGAACATCAAGCAGAAAGAAGTTAAGTGTAAATACTGCAGGAAGACTGTGTCGATGACCATTGGTATCACCACTTATTTGTTCCAGCATAACATAAAATAATCATTTATTAATTGTAATCGAGGCTAGAGCTTCAATTAATCGTGATACTGAGATTAGGTAATATCACTCATCCCTACAAGTATCTACCACATACTGACAGTATGACAGTGCAAATACAGTGACACTGTCTTTGGGTCTCCTGTAGTCTTCACATCACACAATTCTCACATGAGGATGGTCTTGTCTTGACCATTCTCATGTGATCTGTGATGGCAGTAATCGCTCTTCCCCTGTTATTCAGCGGTGTCTCCTGATACAGATTTAATATCGTGTGTGTCTGTTTCCTTGCATATGGCTGATTTGAGTAATTTAGTTCACGTTAGCTGCTATGAAAAATATACAGTACGTAGTCTGCCTTATTGAAGGCTGTGCGGAAAAACAGTGTGGCTGGTTGGCTGTATTGCCTTGCCATTGCTCTCTACACCAGCATTATAGCCTATTTAAATGAGAACTGAAACCTCGCGCCCTGACCAGCACAGCATTTTCACTTCACTCAGCCCAAAGTGTTGTGTAAAAATGTCCTTATTTAATTCAAAAATCATAGGAACATCCTAAACAGGTGTCAACCTGAGAGCCAAAAAATCCCATGGTTAATGTGCGTAACATGGATGTAGGGCAGCTGTGAAGTATTTCAAATAGAGCTCTCTGGTATGTGTAAGTCCTTGGGAAAGAAGTATCTTTCACTGAGGGCTCAGTTACAGCTAAATTTGACACAAAACCCTGTTGCTTATTAGGGGGGTTAGGGACATATTGAGCCCCCCCACAGAGACTGTCTCCTAGGCATGCTTCCATTAAAACCATTCAATGACACTTGGTGCATAATTTTACTCAGATGGTCTTTTCAGGAACTTCCCTTCACATTAAAAAAAAATTGAGTCATTCTCTGATCAGAGGGGCAGCTCGCACATTAAATTACATGTTACACTCAATTAAACCTCTACAGGGACCCTAACTTTCTACTTTAAACCCACAGGGAAATAAATGAACGAATCCATTAGCATCATATTGTTAAATTGAGAAGGATTGCTCATATTAAGTGAAGAAATTGTCACTTTTTTTTTCAAAGACTAACCTTTTTAATGAACTTGAATCTGTATGAATGGAGTCAACCTGAGCTGACTTTTGCCACCCAGATGTCCTGCGTTGCAGTGTGAATGTCATAAAGAATCATTTTATAGTAGGGCAAGAGCAAGAAAGATGGACATAAAATAAGGAAAAAAGGAACAGAAGACCTCAGGGAGAAGCTAATTAGGTTTCATCCCCTGGTCTCAACTGTTAAGCTGCAGCTCGAGTGTCGCCTATCGACATTTATAGAATGAGGGCTGAATGACTGGGTCAATTGTCCATTTTCTGGATTCTTTCTTATGACTGCTTAATTTAACCTCCCTCTCTCTCCCCCTCGTATCTTTTATTTAATAGTAAAGGAGGCAGGGATTGTGCTTTCAGACCCAGCAGGTTCTCTTTGCCCAGTTCACAGAGTGTCACTGACACAGGCTCACCCCCCGCTGACACACATATGGTTGCTGCAGGCTCTGCATTGGATGCAGATGCCACCTCTGTGCCAGGATTGTGTGTGTATGTGTGTATGTGTGTATGTGTGTATGTGTCTCTGTGTGTCTCTGTGTGTCTGTGTGTGTGTTTAGAGCAAGTACATAGCTCATTTTAAAGGAAAACAGTTCGCTCTACTTAATGAGCAAAACTCATCTGATACCAATTTATTAAAGGTCATTATATACCCATACATTAACCCACTTTTAGAGTCTGAATGGTACCATGTAAACATCTGATACGAAATTTGCAGCAGGACTTTGAAATGTATTTATATATATATATATATATATATATATATATATATACCTATATGTGTGTGTGTGTGTGTGTGTGTGCGTATATATATGTATCTATCTATATATATATATATATATATATATATATATATATATATATATATATATATATATATATATGTGTGTGTGATATATATATATATATATATACATACATATATATATATATATATATATATATATATATATATATATATGCATATTATACTCTTTCAGAATTACTATATGAGATAAAACTAACATGTCATTTTCACAGAGGCTGCTGTTTACTTTATTGGCTACTTTGTTGATGGCATCACTTTTATACCTTCTTTGATGCAATGAAGTGAAAAGAAAGCCAGCTATCAGCAGTGCAACCCTAAAAAACAACAGAAGAAGGCATTTGCCACATTTGATTGACCAGTAAAAGGAAAGCTTACTTTTTTAGAGTCAAAAATGGAGGTCATCATCACCTCAATGTTTTTCACTTAAAGGAGACATATCATGCTGATGCATGATTTAATAGTTACATATAATATAATAAATTTTAAAACAAGACCTTACACCCCCTTAATTTTCAAAACACAAGGTACCTTTCTTTTTACTGGAGTAATCTGATAAAACACTTCCTCCTCTTTGATGCCCGTTAGCCACAAAACCGTCACCGAGGAACACATTCGTCCAGCAGCAGTATATAGCTCCCTAGCTCACTCTCACTCATTACCAGCTTTGGCCTGTAGGGGGACTCAATACGCGGTCGCTGCTTTGAGCCTGCGGGAAAATACAGTAGAAGAAGAAGGACAAGCTGGCTCTACCCCCGATAGAACTGACCAATCAGAGCACAAAGGGCTGTGACGTTGCAAGGTGACTGTAGGTCATCCTGAGATCCTCGTGTTTCAACGAGAGCTTCATAGTGGCTTTAAATGAGGATTTTGAGAACGCTATTGTGGGGCGATGAAGGAACTAAATGACTTGTACTGAGGGCAGAAATGCTTTACAGACATCCTAGTCTGGCATAGTGAAAAGGAGAAACAAGCATGATATGTCCCCTTTAAAAATTCAGGACAACAACACCAATTATAACTTCATCTCTGCAGAGTCATCAATATAAAAAAATCCCCAAAATAGCACTGCACTTCATGGCCTCGAGTAAAACAAAAATCAGTTCAGGTTATTTCAACCTGAAACCCTCTAACTACAACAGAGTAGGTTTCCAAACACGATTTTCCCAATGAAGATCGGTTGTAGGGTTGCTAAGATATAACTAAATGTCAATCAATCAATCAATCAATCTTTATTTGTATAGCGCCAATTCATAACAAGTGTTATCTCAAGACACTTTACAATAGAGCATAAAGCTCTTCATTTTATGGATACACATATATGCATAGATACATATATACATATAAAATACACATATACATATATATACAAATATATACATCCAACACCCAACATGAATCCAAATAGCCAATCATGGATCCCTCCATCATGGCAGCAAGAAAAAACCTTCTGTTAAGCAGCAGGAAATCTTGAATGTGGATCCCAGTCTCATGATGAACAGCAAATCCACACGATGCTGTGTCGGGTGTGAGGGCAAAAGAAGGGAGGTAAGAGGAGACAAGTGGACTAGAATGGTAACTAAAGTTAGGGACAGGTTCATGTACCATAGACCTGTCGTCTGATTTATTAGAGGGTAGCCTCTTGAGATGCTACATCTCATTTTCAGGAGGGTCCTCATGTCTGAATGGTTGTGGTGATCATTTTCTAGAAGTATAATCTTAGATATTCTTACTGAAAATAAGAATTTATGGTAGTGACGAACTCATGGGTGCCCAGACCACAAGTGCATCCCAACCATATTTGTCTCCGTTAAATATAAATGTGTTAAAGGCCTCTTGAGATGTGACATCCCATTTTCAAGAGGGACCTCATGCCTATGTGGTAGTAAAATATAGATACTGTAGATGTATCGATCATGGATATGGAGATCATGCTAGTATCTGTATAAATAGCTATAATGATAACGGGAATGGAGTGTTCCTAATAAAAAATGTAAAGGAGTGTTACTTGCAGGCACCGGCAATCTCATGATCCTGGGAGGGTTATTAAACTTAAATACTTATTTAACAACTTACAAACACTGTGACAAACCCTTTTTGATCTAAAATCGAACTCTTTTCAATAGGGCTGGAACGATTCACTTTTCTCCCGATTCGATTTATTGCGATTTTTTTAGGTGCCGATTCGATTTAAATGCGATTCTACGATATTGCCGATTTTTGCAATCTTTAGTTAGCTTTTTTAACACCAGTGAAAAAGATGAACAATGATGATGCCTACAGACTATATCAGGAAAAATACACATCACATGTGAGTCAGTTTTTAGGATTTATTAGGCAATATAACCAGCTCTCTCTTTTCAAAAGCCTGGATTGGATATAAAAGTGGCTTATTAACCCTTTAGGCACCAGAGTTTTTTCAAGAAAAAAATATTCAATTTTACTATCAAGATTTAAAAAGGCTATAGTTTCAAAGTGGTTAGTTTTCCCACCCATCATCATTACTGTAATTTACGGGCCGAGCATGAACGCCTCTGCTGCCTGCACTGGGCTTTTTACCCCCCGCTTCTCCCTCGTCTGACCAGAGCTCCGCGGTCTTTCTCATTCCCGTTAACACCGTCACTTTTCGCGGTGTTTTGAACTTCTCTTCATCCCAGACCATGTCCCCTCCTCGGCAGTCACCAGCCATGGAGAGGCAAAGCATCGGCCTCCGTAAGTGCTGCTTGTGGACTGTAATGGCATGCGGACCCGCTCCCGCTGCACACACACGTGCCGCCAGTTTCGTCCTCACTGGACGACTGACTGTCATCCTCAGAGAGTAAATATTCCTCAGATTCAGAGTCAGCCAGTACTTGACAAAGTACTCTCAGCATTGTGAGTACTCTAACCTGCTCTCTATAACTCTGTGCGTGTCTCTCTTTTCCTCTCTCTCTCTGCTCCGCTCTGCAGCCACTACAGCCACACTCGCGTCCCTCGGTCCGGTGCCAGAACTTTGAATAGAAACCTGTCACCTGTCCACTATCTGCTGATGAAAAGTAGTAACACTATCCAGCACTATTTTAACAGCTATGGCCTGTTTAATTCAGCAATGTCGCTTGCTGTCGAATCGATTTTTGAACAAAAAAATGTATTTAAAAATCGGCAGACAAAAATCGTGACACTTAAGTGAATCAATTTTTTCTCCCACTCCTACTTTCCAATATGACAGAGAACAACATGTTGCCCAGGTATAACATAGCTGATCTTATGTCACGGGTTCAGCTTGTACCTATCTCTCCTAATCTAATGTCAATGTCCTTTAATTTCCTCATTAATTTTGCTTCTCTTCTGTACTTTATGCTTGGTAGTTATCTTTTAAAAGATTACTTACTGTGTGTAAGCATTGCACTGGTAAATATAACGCGTTAATGGTCATTTCTTCTGTGAATCACTTGCATGTTTTTGATAGCCTTATGTTTAGCTGCAGTGTGAAGAGTGAAGGTATCAGGGATTAAACAGTGGCTCCATTGTTATGCAGGGATAAACTGTCCACCACAAAAACCATGTGTCCGCTGATGGTTTCACTCAGCCTCAGTGTGATAACTGGACAAACCAAATTGACCCCTTGGTATATATTTTAATTATCAATCTGGGAAAGAGCCCTTAGAAAATGTTTGTAAATGGGCAGAACCTTTAAAAGCAAATCCTGCAGGTGATTTGGCAATTGTTCCACAAATTACATTCATTATGGGCCTATAAGATAAGTGTAGTGTAGTAGTCAGGTGGTACTGCTATGATGGAAATGTCAAATATGAACTACTATAAAGAGCAAATTATTGTCAAAACATGTCAGAAGAGTGAAGCAAAAATAACCTTTCCTTTAAGAAATGCTTTTACTGTTATTTGTTTTTCATCAGAAAAGAAATCATGTCCAGATGTAATAAAACTGCTACTGAAGCTACTCGTATCTCTGCTAATCACTGGACAAGCAGGGGTTTCATGCTGTTGTCATGCTTGTTGCTCCCATCTAATCCTGCTCTAAAGGACCCTGATTTGGCCATGCCTCTTTGGGCCACTCAGTCATTTAAGATTGTAGCTTGGCTGAACAAATTGTGACACCAGCATACTGTCATATCTGCAAGCATGTTATCAAGTCAGAACCTTCAGACTGGCAGCATGAGCTGCACATCCCCTGTTTGTCACCAACAATGAGAATATTGAGAACAGAAGGCCTGCCTTTCTTCCACAAGTCGTGTACATATCTACAAAAACAGAAAGAAAAATTTGGGGCAGTATATTCCAGGCTTCCAGCTGAAATGTGATCTACAGACAAGACAGAGACACTTAAATTACAATTCAGCTTTGTGCCTTTCAGAGTAAAAGCCCAGTCGGCCTTTTTTGTGGAGCAACTCTCCTTGTTCATACAAAGTCGTTATTGAGAAGTTCGTCCCGGGTCAGTTATCCAGTGAATAACGTCATGTGGGAGGTCTACTGTGGTGTTTCCTCACCAGGTATGAAAGGCATAGCATCTTAAGCTGGAGCAGGCACGCATGTCAGCCTTACGCATTCACTGTAAAGCAACTGTGACAGAGAGGTTTGCTGCTTCTGTGCACTCCCGTCTCTTTCCCTGCTGAGGGGGATAGGCTATACAGTATGTTATTTAGATGCTACCACAGAACTTGACCAATACATTTTTGAAGCTATTAAAAGCTACTCTGAGATAAACAAAAGATAGTTATCCCATTTTGAAAGATAAAACCTTCACCAGAGACCCCTATGTACTAATGCACTGCTGATTAATGAGGCATGGTTCTCAACTGCCACAGTATTGCCACCCTCGATGGTTCCAGGCTTTGGTAGTGAAAGGTATTGGTAGTTATCACAGCATTGCTAAAGCATATTTTAATGCCATATGGCGTCGGCTGGCTCTGTTATTGACTCATAGAGAGAGTTTATTTTGATCTTTTGACAATGCTTCTTATCTTAGTGTTAGCTAGTTTGGAAAGAGCTTAATTTAAATTCCTCTACTGTTGAGGTTCTACTTTTTAATGCAAGGGGCTTTTTAATTGCTGTGTTGAATATCTGGCTTTGAGACAGGAGATCTGCTCTGAATAGAAGAGTTTTAGTTAAATAAATCCAAACCCTCAGTCAACCAAGCTCAGCTGAAACAGGCCAATTATATTTTTTTGTTTTAATATTTTATTTGATGGTCTTATTTCTGAGTGTAGATGATTCTCTGTGTGAACAGAAAGAATAAGGTGCTTGTCTTTTCAAATATGAACTTTAAACAACCCATCAGCTGAATTCCAATTCAATCAAAAACAATATTTTCCTTAAATTCCACAACTTTCTGTCATATTGTTATAATTAATATGTGCTCTGAACTTTCGAAGAGCAGGAACTCTGAAATATTTTCCCCATTCAAAGCTCCTCGTTATCACTGAAGCCCCTGACCTCAGTGTGTGCTTTATGCTTGTACACTTCACCTGTGTCCCATTTTCAAACCTTCAATATCCACTCCCCAATCTTTTCCCATTCTAGTGCAATCACTTATTTCAACAAAAGCCTTTTATGCAGGAATAAATGGAGAGAAGATGGAGGCCATGTTTTACCAGCGGGGTGGTTAAATCATTAGGCTGTTTCTTTCTGCTCTACAGTAATATTCAATGGTCTTCTGGCTGTGTCGTATTTTTTTCATAACCCAGTTTTCTTGTGATGTGTCCACCCAGGATGACTACTTCAAAAGCTGGGCTCCTGCCAAGTCTCTAGACCAAGGTAAGTTTTTCTCTTTTTTTAAACAATGAAACCTTGTGCTCTGAATGCTTGTTTGTACTTGTTTTGTTTTATGTGACCTCAATAAGGGGAAACAGATAAAAACGAAGACCTGAAAGGGCTGTGCCTTTGTAGCATATACTCCTTTGTTTAGGTCTGTTGTAGAAACTCTTCATGAGCTCTTCTAAAGACTCAGAATTGTTCTGTCCAATTTAGATTAATGTTATTAGTATTTATTGATCATGGGCAAAAAATGTTCTGCATGTATCCTTAAAACCATGACAGTACTACATCAAGCAAAAGAAGACCCAAACTTGAGTTTTACTTATTATTGAATTTTTGTTTATTTATTTAACCATAAAGGTATTTTAAAGTTAATAAAAATGGTTGGATTCTTTCAACATGTGTTTTCAGGTATTTTCCTTTATTGTATAGAGTGAAGGACAATAAATAGAGTTGGAAAAGGGGTAAGATAATGAGGAACACATGCATCACGGAGCTGCATTTTATCCATATCAGCCAATGAAGATCTTGACGTGGGCATGGTGGCCATTTGCCCTACTTTCACATTCCTGACTTGTTAAGGAGAGAACGTTAAGTTAAAAACGTCATTAAGAAAAAAGATTCAGGTATCTTTAACCTATACTTAAGGGTAGCAACTCACAAATAGGTTTGAATTAGTAAATCAATTACTGGATTTGCACTGAGCTAGCCAGCCAAGCCAGTGCCTTAAACTGCCAACCAGCCATTGGTGGGAGAACAGTTTCAGGCAGGTACTGGCACTGTTAAAAGTAGATAAGGAAGAAGTACTGATGCTGCAGACTTTTTTTATCTTGTGTAAAGTAGCACTCCTCAGAAAGGAGACACTGAACTCTCTAAGGGACATATGAAACCCATTTAAGTAAAATATTGAAAGAAAACAGTCTCCAAATTTACCTTGGCGTTCTGTTCAGATATGTGGGTGTCACACTACAGTATAGTCTATATGGAGACACAGGTAAAAGGACCAAGGTGCTTCAAACAATATATACATGCACTCCAACAAAAGCTTGAGAGACAACACTGCTAAAGAGGCCATTTAATTCTTGAATCAGGATTAAGACTCTTGACAAAGTAAAGTAAAGAAATCCCCAATAACGTTTTTTAATCCCAAAGTTAATGACAGAGACAACTGTCTTGCAGACAAGTGTGAGTGCTAATGTGTACAGTTTACGTGTTTCTCTTGTGCTTGTTTACTTTGGTACCTCTGAATCACACACATGGTAATGAGTTGTTTTATGAAGCTTTTCAGATTGATGTCATATAATTCCCCTCTACCTACTGTCCGTGGTTGTACAGATGGCAGTCTAAAAATCAGGAGAGCTTCTGATGAAGTACTTGTACTGTTCAGCGAGCTATTGCCAAAAATCCAATTACCTCTGTTAACATAGGTGTGTGTTTGTGTGGGTTTTTTGGCTCTATTCAAGTCTTAATGTTGTACCTTTTCACAGTGAGGTATGAACTTACTCTGGCAACAACGCCAAGTCCACTTTATCAATCACAGTCAAGTGTGTAATGCTCTCAGAAGCATGTAACACTTGAATAAACCCAATTATTACAAACAGTGGCTTACTTTCACTCACACTCTTAGCCTCACTGTCTCACTAACATGGGCAGACACACATACACACACTTTTTAGGGGTCTGATTGGACTGCCACGCTCTGAACAGTGCACAGCCTTTAAATCTTCCTAACACAGCGTATGTTCTGCTGTCTGCTGTCTTGGTTTTGCATATCTAGCACAGAAACTGTAAGTCTGCAGGGAAAGGCTTGCTGAGCAGGTTTATCTGGGCCAGCTCCTCATGGATACTAAACTCTAATGAGAGCAACCTCGCCTCGCTTTAAATTCTCTGGTTTTACTTGGCGAGCCAAAGACCAAAAAAGTAAACAGAGCTTCATTCATTAGAGCAGAGGCTACAAACAGCAGATGTGGTGGAGAATCTATATAGCTGTAGCTTCTTCAATTCTTCTGAATTATATTATAAAATATTTCACTGCACCTACAGGAAAAATTACATCCGAACATGTGCTCCTGTTTGTTTCCAAGCAAGTCTTTCTGTCAGAGGTTGTTGGTACAGACCCTCTTTTGACTTAAGGAAATCTTCCACGTTTAAAAACATTTGAGCAATTTGGCCTGCCATTACTAATGTGCTGATTGTGAAAATTAGTGCTCAATACAGATATCAAATTCCAACTAACAGCACTGCTGATGTTATGGCAGTATTTTCTTTTTCATGTATTATTACATTTTAATTGTTGTTGCTGGACTTTTAAGAGCGATGTAAACATTCTGGATAATAGCCGAAAGTTTTTACTTGAATGCACAGCATGTAAGAATGCACCACCAGGGGCACTCAACACAAACAAAATGTCAGAAGATTAATCAAGAGCAAAGAGTTTAAAGATGGAGTGACCGGGGTGCTGGTTTGGCGGAGTGGTTAGCAACCGGCACCCCATGTACTTGCTTCTGCCGGTCCAGGTTCAAATCCCGCCTGTGTCCAGTTTGCAGAGGTCTTCCCCTACTCTCTCACCCCCTTTCACAAGCCTATCCACTGTCTCTCTCCTTTCAATAAAAGCACAAAAATGCCCAAAAAATATATTAAAAAAAAAGATGGTGTGACCACTGTCACTGCTTTCCTCAACTGTTTACTTTTGTTGAAATTACAGAATCCAGTCAATAAAACTTCGATCCAGGAGGTGTGCTCACTGAAAGGCAAACAAATTGCCATTATGCAATTGTCATACAAGAGAAAAAATATTTTAAACTGTGACCTCCTCCTAAGAGCTGTGAGCTATTCACAAGCACTCTGCGACTGTGCATAGTACAAGTAAGAAAGTCTTCTGTAAGAACCTTTAATTACCTCTGCCAAGGAGGTTATGTTTTGAGTTTGTTTGTCCGTCCATCCGTCTGTGAACAAAATAACTCAAAAAGTAATGGTTGGATTTTGATGAAATTTTCAAGAAATGTTCAGCATGGGAAAAGGAAGAACTGATTCGATTTTGGTGTTTATCCGGATCAGCATCTGGCCATCATGGTGAAAAATGTGATTTTTGTGAATAACTACTGAACTAAAATAGAAATCATTATGAATCCAGTTGCTAATGGTATGTTTTCATGGTCAAGGAATCAAAATATTTACACAAAATAAAGGTAGGACTAATATTTATGGTAAAAATCACCATATGGATGAGGACTGTGGCGCTGGCGGAGGTCTGCGTTCTCCGAGTGCTTTTCTAGTTTACCTTGTTTTAGATTCACCCACAAATCAGACACATTGGTTTGCTTACAACTAGGCATGTAACAGTATGAAAATTTCATATCACGGTTATTGTGACCAAAATTATCACGGTTGTCATTAGTATCGAAGTGTTGTTGCAGTGTGCTCAAAATGTTGAAAAGGGTACTTTAGCACAGTTTTGAAATCATTTAACTCCTTTAATACGATAATTTTAACAGTTCTTTTGTCTTTTTTGTCAATAATTGTGTCAGGAAATGTCCTTGAAGTAAATTTGTTTCAACTTTTTTCATTAGAATTAAAAGTAAACTATTCTGGCAAGTTTTTGTCATTATTTTGTTATTAATGCTTTAACTGTGTAATTACAAGAATAGAAAAAAACAAATTTGAACTTTAAACAGGATTCTCTTCATAAACAATTTGCTCAAAGTTTTGAGATGGCCAAAAATAAGTTTAACCTATTTTACATACACTCACACATTTTAGTTTGCCAGCATTAGTGTCCATTACAGCTCATTATATTAGACCATGTCCAGGATTTTCTATGTTTTTGTTTTAATAACGATGGAAGCAATTTAACCCCCTTAATGAGTCTCCTCTGGTCTCCCCTTCCATGGCAGATGTCGAGGACACCTCCTTTAATATTTACAAATCACAATTGATTCAATTCATGAAACACAAACTATTAGGGAAAAAGATTATCTATTACGACAAAATACAGTGAAACACGGCAAATAAAAGGCAAAAGAACGGCAGGAACACACTCTAGATTGATACTAATGCTGTTATTTACAACATTTATACATTATTTACACCAAAAATATTGATAAACCACCTATAATTCACTCCGGTATAGCTCACTGAATCCTCCCTCCCCCGCTCGTTTACTCGAGGAGTTACAGTAGTCATAGGCTGCGTTTACACGGTGCTTTTTGTTGACCAGTGTCTACTTCAAAAAGGTAACGAAACAATGAAGGCAGCCACAGAAAACTATTTGACTTAGATTTGTCTTCTTTGGCTGTTTATTTACTGTGGTTGGAGGTGAAGTGACGGATCAACCGGCAGCAGAGAATGATTGCAGAAAGAACTTGAATGGTTAAAGAGACAAAACTGCAAACGTAGCAGATCCTGCTCATCTGTGTAGCAACCTTTTACATGTTATAACTATTCTCATGGAAGTGATAGGCAAGCTGTGTCTTGAAGTTAGTTGCTGGACAAGGTTACATTTTTTTGTCTTTGAAAAGTTTAGGCAGTATTTGAAGGATAAAAGTGCTCAACTAAAAATACACACAATGTCTAATTAGTCAGTTTTGCAGAACTGTGAGTTGAAAAATTTTTGTTTCCATTTTCTGAAATTTACAAGAAAGCATATCGTCAAATATCTGAATTGAATTATTTATTTTAATTTAAAGTTATATAAAGAGTCGCTAAATTTTTCATGCTTAGTCAATCACATACAGTATAAAGATATCATAAATTCATCCCGCAGGCCCTCTCCTGCTATAGAACATCTTTCAGTGCCCACACACTACAGCTCCCCCTGTGCATGTGAGTCACTGCTACATTTGGCCAGGAAGGACATAATGAGGTGACTCTGTACTCTTTAGAAAGTGACATCTGTGCATGTCTCCAGAGAGGGGTTCAGTGTAGTTCAAGCAAAGAGCAGCTTTGAGCCAATTAAACTCTTTATAGCAGAGAGTGGGAATATTTTTCTTTTTTTTTTTTCTTTTTGCCTCACGTTTGTTCCTGCAGCGATGCTCTTCAGCTGCAGTCTGCCTGCTCCCCTGCTGCAAAGCTGCTAACATTACTATGCACACAATGCAGGTACTCCTACACAAAAAGTACTCGGGCAGCATAACAATTACACAGCAAATAAATAATGGAAATCAATCAAACAGTGTGGAGTGCTCTGGGACCATTTGCTGTTTTCATGTGTCTGAAAAGGTCTCACTTTTGCCAAGTTAGTGCAAAACACATTAAACTTAAATGGATTTTTTTTTGTTGTTGTTTTTTTTTTTAAAAAACAGCCAGTGTCAGTTTGTCAGATTTGAGATGTTTACCCAATAAATCCCATGGTATGGGGAAATTGTCTCAAAGTCTTTCTTGAAAAAATCCATGATTCCAGCAATTTTTTTTACTACTGAACCAATTCACCAGTTATATGAATCTGTATAGTGCATAAGTTAATGTTGATGGTTTTATTTGATATATTTTATAGAGAAACCTCTCAGTGCTCATTTAACATATTTTTAAGAGTAGAAACCTTCAGTTGAACCAGACTTATTTGTAAATAACCATCTATCTAGACAGGAAACCAACCTGCTTAATCACACTTTAACTTATGATGGTGATAAGTTACAGCTAAACATTTGAAGGGAAACAAACTGTGATTAACTGTACATATAAATTGTTACTATCTCAAAATCCAATGCTCTGTGCAGTTTAGAGGTCAATATAGGCCAATACAAAGAGCTATCACTCTCCACTCACAAATCTTACTGTACCTAATGAATCCTTGTTCGCCCTTGGAGACTAATCAGCAGTAGGAAGGTGAAAGAGGGAAAATCCTGACCCTGATGAATCACTTTGTGATTATCACAACCCTCCTTTGTCGCATCTAATGGATAAAATCAGTTAGTCCTCTGGTTTATGTCAGCTGGTATATACCAACTCTCTTGGTCCTGCAGATAAAGAAATCAATTATTCAAATGCCTGGAGGAAAAAAAAAGAAGTACGGGGAAAAAAGCAAGAATACTTTTCAATTTTTTGTTTCTAACCTATTGACCATATCTGCTTATCACTTGAGCATTTCCCATTCTGTTATTGTAGATCAACAGTCAGACTCCATATTCTAATGCAGGGTGTCTCCTGCTCTCTCACCTCACCTGCATGTTAAAAAAGTTTTTGACCACTGTTCTTCAGATCAGAGAAACACAGATCTTTTAATTCATTCAGTTTGTCTGCACAGTCTCTGCTTGTTTTTTTATGCTATTGTTTAGATACTTAGAATTACTTGACACTAGAATCTTTTTTATCAGATACAAAACAGTGTGAACAGGAAAAAAAATTGTGCTGTTGAAAAGTTAAGAGCCCTGAAAATGGGAAGAAAAGCTGACAGTAAAAAAATATTTTTAAGCAATTCTTAAAAAAGGGAAATCTTGTGCCATATTCACATCACTTCATTCATCAAAACATACTCAACTGATGAGGTAATAACAAAAATGGAAACAAAGACAGGCTTTTGCAGAAAAGGAAGCCCCCCTTCAGTTGATGGAGTTTGTCAAATTAGACAACAGCGCCTAAAACTGTAAATGACAGCTAAAATTTCAGAAGATATTTAGGAGAATGCAGCAGAACAAAATAGCAATTTTCAACATGCTTTTGACTTTTGATGTAAACCTGCAGGGAGCTTTTTATTCCATGTCAAATGTTTCTATCACTTACAGAGACAAACTGACCACCAGGACCTCTTCTCTCTGTTAAAAAGACCCCTATGTGAAGGCTGAGCTACAGACATTATAATATACATTGTTCAAATCTCAACATTTTTGTCAAAAGTTATGTCATTGGGCTAGAAATATGCTTATAGTGCCTGCCTTATAAAAAATTTTGGGGATAATTTGGGGATAATTTCCAAGTATAATGTTCATGTCAAGATTAGTAGTGCTATTCACAGCAGGCTGCTGAAAGAATTTTTTTACTAAGTAAAACACCAAAATTGCAAAGTTTGAATTTTGTAGTTTGATATATGTGTTAAATTCATTGTTAGAATGAGTCCAAGACCTTAAAGAATATATAAAATTCATCCTAACAATATGGCTGGAATTATTTGAGTCCAGCTGTTAAATTTGTACAGAAGAAAGGTCTGATTATAAATTGTAACTGGATCATGAATTACTTGGTAGCGATGTAGCAATAAGTCATGTAATCCACCAAAGGTAAATGTGTTTTGCAGGTTTCTTGTGGTTAATGAGGTTCAGCAGTTGTTACAGAGTTGCTGTTAACATGTTTCATATCCAAGATAATACTGATGAATGTATGAGTCAGAATGAGCTGCTGTGTGGAAGTCCAGTTGGCTTGTTTCAATACGATGAACATCTACTGTCCTCATGAACTCAACTGATTACATCGATATGTGAGGAACATGCTGAGTTTACATGTATCTGGCGGAGACTTATGAGTCTTATGTTCCTTTTGAAAAAAAGAAGACTGATGGAGTGTCAGTCACATCAGAGACTTATCATTTCAGCAAAAGCTTATTTTAGATACATATTTTATTTGCCTTTAATTTTAATGTCTGGTCTATGAAATTAGAGCCCTTAGTTTCACTGCTCAGAAGAGCTTTGATATTTAAGAGATGCAGCCAGCATGCAATAAAAACTTTGCTTTCCCCAGCATGGTGAGATCTTGAGACTTTGCACATAAGTTAATGGGACTAAGCTGTTTTCCTCAGATCATTCAGAACCAGGGGACATCTTTGACAAGCTATGTGAAGCGCCATCTCATTTATCAATAGCATTAGCTTCGCATTGCTTTTCTATAGTCTCTTTTTCCTGTGAAGCCATTATTGCTGTTTCTCCAGAACAATGAAGGTCACCTGTTATCTTGTTCCCTCTGAAGCAAAAGCCAATCAAATATTCATACATGACAGCCATGAATAAAAATATATAATCATAAAACTGTCACACCAAATATCGCAATACAATAGTGAATGATTTTTTTCTCCACCTCTACTAGTGACTTAGTATCTGTCGAATTTCACATTAAAAGCAGAAGATCTATGTTACATTGCTGATTTTTATGTTTTTGGGCTGTTCAGTTGTGTTGTGAAGGGGTTGGCCTCACCAAGTAAAGCTGCACTCTATATAAATATCCCTGGGAATTTCAACTCCTCATAACATTGTGATTGCTCAGGGTTACACATATGACCTAAATGGGGGGAACATGAATGGAAGTTAGTTGGGAAAGGGAGATTTCAAAAGGTTAAAAAAAAGTCAAATGAGCATGGTAAGAGTTGAAGCTGACACCATATTTCCATAACTGAATACAATAATTCTGCCCTTTTTTATGGACACATTATATCATATTCGGGGTATGTATTGTTAAATTGTTGCAGCCTGGTCATCGCAGAGGAAAGTTAAATTGCCACGTTATACCATGGCATATTACGCTTATTGTCTAAATGCTATATAATGGTCTTGCCTCAAAACAGTATTGAATGATTGCATTTCAGTAAACTTATTTGTGTTGTAAAAAAAAACATAAGGCTTTTGCTTCTTTCCTTGCATATATAATGAAGATTGATGTAGCATAGGAGCCTACTCTGAATATTAAAAATAGAAAACATTTCTGGGAGTTTCAGTATGCATCCAAAGGAAGTGAAGTTTTGTCAGTTTTGCTGACAGGTAATTTATAAATCTAACAGTCTTTTCCAAAGAATTGCTTCCCTCTAAAAATATTCAAAGAGAATTGAAGTGTACCCCGCATCACTGTTTTTGTCTGTGTCCCTCCCTTTAGTGCACAGCTTCTCCATCTGCCTTTTTCTTCAAATAATAAACTTACTCCCTCTAATTTTCTCTTTGGTTGCGTCTTCAGTCTTCGGGGCCATCCCCTCACTTCATACAGTCTGTGCGCCGTTCATTGTTTCTCTTGAGTTTTTTTTTTATATTGTCTCTGATGGATTGAGTTCATCAGATGGAAGTTACATAATGGCAAACAATTGGTGACTGTGATCAACACGCCACAGTGACGTAAATCCAGACACACATGCAGAACAAGGCCAATGATGATACTCATTAGTTGTTCTCTTTTTTTAATCTGATTAATTATTGTAAGAAAAGAACATCTTATCAAATCCCTCAGTCTTTTGCTCTGCACGACACATTTAGCAAAAATAAACACTTTCAGCTTCACCTAGATATCCCATATTAACATGGGTCTTATAAAAAAAATTGGTGACACATCTGATCAAATGAGCTTGTCCTACATTTTATTTTATAAACTTTAAATAGCATTGACATCTAGACCTCGACCTGGCAGCCTTGGTGGTTAACTTCACCAAATTTCTAGCTTGTCAGCATTTTAACTTTAGTGAGATAGTCATCAGCGCACAGGATAAAACTTTAATATTATTATGAACTTAAATGAAACACATCAAGGCAAAGCAGCATTTAAATTTCTGTTTTAGAAGTAGTTACAGTATGAGTGTTTGCCAGCTCTTCAATTTTCTGTTCATTCAGCCTTTAGAGAATTTGTTGAGACTTTGATTTGTATTACAAAGCCGCCGCCAGCGGACTGAGTGTGACCAGCGCACTTTGCAAGTTTCCTGCAGTGCCAAGAGGCGCACTCATGGCGCACAGGGGCGCAGAGGTTGGCGTCACGCCCGTCTCTGCCTCTCCGCATATCCAGAGAGGAGGAGAATAGGCGTGAGTGGGATTATCACAACCGATCGCCGTCTTCACCAATCAAATGGCGCCTCTCCTGCGCCTTTAAATGCACTGCGGCGGCGCGTGTCAGAATGGTCTGAATGATCCCGCTGCTGGAGAGCGGTCAGAGCTGCTGTCATTCAGCAGGAATGGACAGCGGCGTCACCGTGTGGGCCAGCTCCCGGGACAGATGTAATCTGTTCCTTTGTCATTAATAGGAGTAAAAAAAAAATAAGAGACAGTTACACCACAGCTGGCTTATCCATTCATAATACTTGTGATCCACCTGCATTCCTGGTTTGTCATCGCCAAATAGCAGAGCCTTTAGTGATATACTGTATACTCTCCTGGTGTCTCCTCCTCATCCTCCTTGCAATGATGTAGCCTACTCTATCTTTTTAGATCACGTTAAAAATAAAGACTAAAATAGAGGAATATGGGAAATCACGGGTAAATCCTGAGTGACAGACATTTATTTTCTCTCCTTTTTCTTCTTCTTTTTTCTCCCTCTTTTCTTTGAATTTAATTAAATGAGAGAAGCCAGATATATACTCAGTATCAGATGTTAAGGCTGTTTATTGTTGACTTGTAAAATGTGCATCAAACTTCCAGCTGCTGTCAGGTTAAGTTTTCCATATGACAAGCGGCTTTAATCCGACATCAGATGTGGCCAGGACAGTTAATATAGATACAAATGTATATGCTGGTTCAGACTGTTACATTAAATAGTGATTGCTGTGATTGTTTATTGCATTAAAATGTGCCTGACACTCTGGAAACCTGCCTCTGAGGCGTGCCCACATGTGCGCTTGTCACCAAATTACAGCTGCGCAGGGTGCGCTCCGCCCTGCGCCGAGGTTAGACCAGGTTGGAGATGGCGTGCTTTCAGCGCACTTTCTGCACTGTTTTTGGCACGAAATTGCCACTCGAATCTGTCGGCACCTCCCCCAGGTGCGCCTTCACCTCCCCCCTGGTGTGCCGTCACACCCATCTCTGGCAGACGGTGTACCAAATTGTCAAATTGGCTGCGCACGACGGTGCGCCGCACGAAATTAACACTGCGTGGGGTGCGCCAGGCTTGCGCCCCCTGCGCTGCGCCACGAAATTAGAGCCCTTGATGTTATACCCATTTTCAGAGATTGCATATGGCACTTAAATGTCACACATTTTCTTATCATTTGCAAATAAACTTTGTTTTCTTTCACTGCCTCTTGAACCTGTTAGCATGATGAAGGCTCACTGACCTGTCTTTTTGCTGGTCATTCAGCCTGGTAGGCCTGTGTATATGTCATAACTTTGCTGAGGCTGAGACGGAGGGAAGGTGTGTGTGGGTGACACTAGCCTGTTTACCAGGCAGCCCTGCTCTCCCTGTGGGTGTCACTGAATGGACATCTGCTGTTCTCAGGCTCGTATGTTCTTGGCACCAAGTGGCCAGAGCTGACCCAAAACTAATGAAAAACAATAATTTTCTTGAAGGCAAAGTTTGAGATTTCACTGCTGGACAAAGACTCAGTCCCAATTGCAATTTTCACCTATCGCTGACCCTTGTTGTCGGTTGTTGAATAAGCTCAAACAATAGTTGTCATCATCAAATGTAATGCGACACTTGGGCAGTCTGGGCTTGCTTAGTAGACAGAAGGTCGTAGATTTGCAGACATTAGCAACACAGCATTTGTGTTAAGGCTTAAACAAAGAACTGCATCTTATGTTACTTTAGTCAAAATTTCATTTTTTATATACAACTGTGATCATTTAGGAAACCAATTGTATTTCTTTGAGACAATTATAAATCACAATTTCAAATTTTGATGGTATGGTTATAGTCTGAGAAGGCACAGTTTCGCAATTATAACTAATAAGTGTCATTTATTTCCCAACAATATGCATGTCTAACATCATGTTTGTAATCTGAGGTTTTATTATATTTTTACCCACAAACCTTTTGATTGTTGGTGGTCTTAAACAAGTGCTTTCATTCAACACACAAATTATACATGGATATCAAATAAAATAACCAAAATGCATACCTCTTTGGCATTAAATATTATTTTTTTTTGTCATTACTTTAAATACCTATAAGTAACTTAAAATTTATCTGCTAAAGAAGTCCCTTATGTCAAGTTTTTTTTTTCTTTGACGTGCCTGCTGTGCCTGATTACCAAACACATACACATACACATACACGAGCACACAGACACAGATACAAATGTTAATGTAAATGAAATCACTGTCAAGATGATGTCATGCAACCAAAGCAGAACAAATTGCCAACATGTTAACAGCTTACAGCAGCTGACGGAGCTCCTGACCAACCAGCGACCACAATAGTGGGCGAGTCCAAGTGCGCTTTACAAGCTACCGGCCTCCTCTCATATCTACCAGTACCAAATGGAGGGAGAGCAGGGATGGCCAATCACTCATTAGCAGGAAGCAGTAAAGCCAATCGATGAGCGATATTAGGTTAGAGGCAGGACTTTGTGTAACATAATTTGGCTGGTGGCCGAGGTAACTGCAGTGGGTGGTCAGCCGCTATGGTTGATGGGGAAGACAATGTAAAGAGTGATTTTGTGTAGAAATGTATGTGTTTTGTGATAGGGACCATTTGGTAGTGGCATAATATTGATAGAGACGTGTCCCTAATGTTCCTACCCAATAATGCGCTCCTGCTTTTTGTGGAGTTATGGGGCTTTAGGAGCAAAAGAACATGACAACTTTTACTGAACTCTCAATTCACATAGAACTGTGTTCTGCCTCTTTAAAGAAAATGCATCCTCAAATGCCCAGTGTTTTACTTACTGGGGTTTTTATTATGTAAAAGCTTAACAGCCTCCACCTGCATTTAAGTCTCTGCTGATCACAGGCAGATATTATGGCAGTTCACTCTGTGGACTATAACCCCCTCATCAGACATCGTTTGTGCATACAATCAATGCGGACCTCATTGTCATAGCAGTTATGAAGTTTTTCTGGCCTTTTGTGAGATTGCTCCAAAAATATACAGCTTTATTTTTTACTTGGTTAAAATTGTTTATGTATAGTAAGCAAGGGTTTATGTTAATGTGATGATGAACAAATCAGTTACAAAAGACTGTAAAAAAATAATTATAATTCAGAATTTTGAGTTGAGAAAATAACTGTTACAAATAAATGAAATCACAGGCAGGATTCATGCCCACACCAGTTGAAGCATGTTTTTTTTCTTAGTATGATTTAGCCAGACCACATCTGACCTTGAAGGAATTGCTTTGACTTTTGCCAACTTAAGTTAAGAAATCATACCAACTTAACATATAAAAAATTAACAAGGATACCTAAGCTCACTCCTTTGATCAAATTCATAACTCAAAACAATGTTTTGTGTACTGAAAAACTGATTTAATGCAATTTTAAGTTTTCACAATTACAGCTACGAAGTGCACACCAAGTGCCCCAACTCAGCAAACAGACTGTCCAAAAGAGAGAGGGTGGCACACTGCAGGATATTTTGAGAGAAATGGCAGGCCTTTGGTATAGATCTGCTCTGCACACCCTGTCCATCCAAAGAACTGACCAATTCTTTTTGCAATTTAGGGTTTAACAAATGTGAGACCTGGTTGCTCATTTAGATTTTCCATCAGAGAGAGCTGCAAAGAGCTGCTCCACAGATAATGAATTACTCCCATCCATCTTGTGTAAAAGACCTTCTCCACATCAGTGAACAGTCTCCATCTGTGCTAGCATTAAGCCTTTGGGATCTCCTGACTGGTCTAACCACATAATAACAGTAGTTACCTCGGCCAAGGAGGTTATGTTTTCGGGAGAGTTTGTTTGTTTGTCTGTCTGTCTGTCTGTGAACAAATAAACTCAAAGTTATGGATGGATTTTGATGAAATTTTCAGGAAATGTTCAGCATGGGAAAAGGAAGAAGTGATTCAATTTTGGTGTTGATACGGATCACCTTCCGAGAACTGTGCTGCTTGGCGGAGGTCTGCGCTCTCCGAGTGCTTTTCTAGTTCCAAATTCAAACCAGCTGAATTTGTTGTCATATGACTTAAATTTATGTCACCAAAAAGTGACATCCTCATTCTGATTACTGATAACTTTGTGCATGGCATTGTTTATGGACACTGTTTACCTCCTGTAATCATTATAATAACATTTTAATTCTAACCCAGACACAGCCTGTGTTTCTACTCAGAGATTTACTGGCTGAGCTGATAAGTGGACACAGATTAACAGCAGATAGAACAAAGCCATTGATGAAACTAGATGAGGACGCTGAGAAAAAAACACATTGTCACGGTTCAAACATGAGATTAACAGTCAATTTATGTTTTCGATTCAGCTAGAGGGGGAGTTGTATTTGCACAGAAATTTATTTAGACTATCAGCTGAGATAAATGGAAGTGCAGCAGGGTTTTCATGTTTGTTCTGTAAATTAAGCATATGCAACATTACAGGGAGTAATCAATGATACCTAGAGCCCACTGGGACGCATAGGAAGCAAATACACACAATCACAGCAAGAATATTGTTAATTTAATGAGCAGATGAAACTCATTATATCAGCTACGCAGGTACAATTTCATTTAGAAAGGACTGATAGAGGAAATGATGCGGAAGATGAGGCGCAGTGGTCCAGAGAAATAGAGATAAGGAGAGAGTTAATGTTTGGAGACTGATTCACAGAGAGCAGAGTGAATTGTTTCTGTGCTACACCTTGTGTTTAGAAAGGCTGAGCCAAAACAAAGCTGTGAATCAATGGACTGCAGTGTGCAAACTGTGCTGAACACGCTGTTTTCAACTTTTTGGTTCTAATCCCTGCTGTCCCAAAGCTTGTTTAGACTTCACTGTGTTGAACTCTGCTTACAATCATGTCTGAACTAACATCTGCTGCCTCTGTTGAGCTGATCTTTTTCCCTGGAATTTCTTCATTCACAAAGCTATTTTTCGGGCATTAGAATCTATTTTACTGTGGAAAGCTAAAGATTTTTGAAAAAACAAGCACTGCAAGTCAGGAGGAAATCTAGTTTTCTGTGCAACAACTTCAAAATCTGAACAATTACACTGAAGAACCGTCTGTGATGCAGTCTTGCATATCTACCTTGAAATGTAACTTCATTTTGAAAATGTGGTCTTCAAGGCTTGTGGAAAATTGAATACATTGAGAGCATTAAACTAAAATGAATAAGTAATTCTAGATAAGTCTGAATATTGGCCTTTTTACAGCCCTAATAGAAAATATTTGAAGGGTGTACACATAACTCTGTGTCCCATCAAAGTCAAGTTTATGTGGAGGTTACACTGTGCTGATGGACTATCAAAAGATTTCACCATTGGGCACCTGTGTTCCATGGGTTAGGGGCATACTACAGCATCTAAGTAGATTTCCTTGTCTTTATTGGTTGTCTGTATTTGTTTGTATTTCAATATGTATTTTGATAAGTTTCATTGTAAATACACAATCCAATATATTGATATTTTTCTTTGTCAACCAGAGAAACATGAGCTAACCCTCATGTGTACCAATATCAATATTTTTCCCAACATGCACAACCACAAGAAACTCAAACACATAAGCATGCGTATGAACACACACAAAAACAAGCACAAAAACACAAATGTTTTCTCTCAACCCAGCCATGGCTGACTGCAGCATTCTGAAGTGAGAGCAGCTGACTGGTGATCATCTGTGGTCTGACATTTACTTTTAGTTTTCCAGGTGGAAAAAGTCTCAGTCAGTACTCACATGCTGAGGCCCATTGTTGACTTCAGTGGTTCAGCATCACATTCATTCTTTGATATCAAATATTAAAATGATCATACTTCTTAAACTGAAACATGACAAGACAACTGTTTCAGGTATGATGATGACTTGACACATTGCAAAAAATAGGGTTGTACTACGCAACTAATAAGAGGTGAATTGCTTAACCCTGTGGCCAAAGTAAATGACAAAGAAAAGTAGCCAAAACATTGAATTCTGCTACGGACCTGCTATGTCTCACCCTATTCATGTTTCCCTCTGACACTAAAGGTAGAGTGAGGGTGTTTTCACACCAACCACATTTAGTGCGCACCAAAGAAGTTTTGGCCCAGGGTTTGGTACGTTAGTGGCAATGCGAATGCAACCACCGCCCTTCAGTGCGCATCAAATCAGCCGGTCCAAGACCTCCATGAAGGGGTGGTCTCGATCCGCTCCATCTCCCGACATTTGGTGCGGTTTCACTGGTGTGAAACAAAGTGGTCCGAACCGATCTACTTTTGATGCATTACTTCCTGTTAATACCGTGGTTGAATCTTTTGATTACTCAATTTGTCGATTTGTTTATTCTGGTTGAGGATTACGATGATTTACCAGGGTCCAGAAGGTCGCTGATGCTGTCTCAAAAATGATAAAAAAACACATTTGAAGGAAAATGTAGAAGAGAGAGAAACGTAAACATTGGTTGTCTGGTGTAGGAAATGGTTACCATGGCAGCCTCTTCTTCGTTCTCCTCTGTAGCAGTTTTGGTAACCAGTTACGCGCATATTGCCCCCTGCTGTTTCAAACTCAGTAAATACACAAGTGGGCCCGGGCATGGTTCTATGTTGCAAGTGTGAATGCAAGCAAACGGGGGAGGGGGAGGAGGGGGAACCCATGGCGAACCGCGCCGCAGCACGGTTTGAAATAAGAGGACCTAATAAGAGGACCTAATGTGAAAACGCCCTAAGGCAAGCACACACTCACAGACCAAATGGGACTGTTTCAATGCAGTGCATAGCTCCTTTTACATTTAAACTAAATAAATATGATAAAAGTGTCCCCTTGTTGGTTTGATGTCTTTTAATATAAGCAACATAAATGTGCTTTCTTTCCAGATTGACTTTGTCTGTCCATGTTTTTGACAAAGGCTGCAGATACAGAACATGTGCTAATGAAATTATTATCTCCATTTAAATTACATCAATAATAGATGAAATGTGTGTTTGACCAGTGGTTCTATATTCATCCTTTTAAGGCCATTTTTTTTTTCTTTAAGTCAGTGAAAGGACAAGATTTAATGTTTAGTAGAAACATGTCCAGTCATGCAACCGTTAATTACCTCTGACAAGGATATTATTTTTTTTGCTGGCCGCTGTATTTTTGTGTGTTCTTCCATCCATCTACCTGTGAGTAAGATGACTCAATAGGTTCTTGACAGACTTTTAGATTTAAAAAAAAGAAAAAAGAGAATGTTGGTAATGATGATAAAAATAAATAACTTGATTTTGCTGCTGATCTAAATTCAGATCCAGATCTGTCATTTTTTAAAGGATTTTTTAACTTTGCAAGATTGACCAGTTTTCCATGTTCTTGTCAGTAATTAAAAAACTC
>JAZDUH010000383.1:3617500-3797500 GCA_036419115.1 Scarus forsteni | reverse complement strand
CCAGATGTCCGTATTTAAAAAATGGACAAATGTTGGCCAAGGCAAAGGTGGTGAAATTGGGATATTGACCATGTGTTTCCCTTGCATCCAGGTCAAATACAGGAGCGACCCGTCTTCGTAATATCCAGAGATAGATTTGTATTTGTTAGACCCTGACTCTGACCCTGATTCAGCCTGCAGCACTTTGACCTGAACATCTAATAGAGAAAGGATATAGCCCGTATAGTTAACACTGCAAAGAATGTTACAATGGTGTCCAGTCAAGCCAGTGTGGATTTTTCAGTAGTTTTTTCAAAAATACTGGTTAACTACAAGGCTTTTGATGGTGCCGTGTACTGCTATATATTTTCTGTTGTTCATCCCAGGTTATATTCCCTCAGGAAAAGATCATACGTTGCTTCATTTGCAGTAATACAGAATTTACTAGTACGACTGACCTCAAGCAACCCACTTCAAAAACCTGAACTATCCCTTAAAGCATTTTCTCCTTAAGTATATATTTTTATGAATGCTGTAATCATGTATATTATCAAACATTTATAAGCCACAGTAATACTAGGACAAAATTGTAACGTTGTGACACCACCACTCTACACATTTTGAAACCATACATCCTCTGGCCCATTCATAATAGTTTGAAGAGTCATTCTCTGAATTTAATATAAAACATGTTTCTTTTGAACGATTATCTGTTGGGTCCCATCTGCAATGGTTGGAGAGTTGCCCTGAAAGGCCTTTCAGCTGGAGTAAGAGTCCTTGGCTGCAGATAACAGTTGCACCGTCAGCCTGACCAGTGTTCAAATCAGAATGTTTCATTCTGGCTTCTTGTTTATGGGCATGCCCAACAGATTTGCTAGGCTGTGATTGCTGTGCATTATCCAGAGAGCGAAGTCAAAGGGAGGATTACAAATGGCCACCAGTGGCTGGTTATCACTGCCAGTCCAGAGGAGCAGAGCAGAGTCAATGTAGCACAAATAGAGGACACAACACAGACTCAGACAAGGGGAAGAAATTACAAGAAAAGTTTGTAATTTTTCGTTTCAGGTGTTTACTTCTCCTGTCCATCTGCCTAATTAGATTACATGGTGAATAAGTAGTTGCTATAGGAACAGATTTGGCTACAAAAAGTCATTTGTGATGCACTCTTGTTTGGCACCAGCTGCAGCCACAAACACAAAGCCTCAAAAATCTGGAGCTTCCAAATTGCCAATCAGCCTGATTAGACGTGACATTGTGTTTTCGCAGCAGAGTGCTCCTTGTTCTTTTATATTTCATCAGTTATTTCTCCATCTCGCTGAGCCGGGGTCTCTCTGAAGATATGCTGCCTGTCTGCTCCCATTCCTCATTGGCCCGTCTTTAATCTTCTCTAACTCTGTCGCCGCCACTTAATACATTCTCATATAACCATCTTTGATCTGCGCCTGGAGCTGCGAAAAGAATCTGAAAGAGGGAGGCTGATAAGCAAGGAGACAGATAGGACGACAAACAACTGCGAGCACCTCGGGTCTGTGCATTAAATGGAGTGTGAGCCGGAGCAGGAACAAATATCTAATTTCAGCTTAATGCACTGAGGTCTTGTGGCAGGCTCTCTGAGCATTCTCTAAACATTCTCTAAACATAGTTATCACTCTGATTTTTAATGGCTTGTTGGCCACGTCATACATTGTGTATCAAGCCAATGGTTAAGGTCGTATATAGTTTTTTTAAAGGCGTGAGCACTTGCATTGTTAATTTTTAACACACACACACACACACACATATATATATATATATATATATATATATATATATATATATATATATATATATATATATATATATATATATATATATTGCTGTTGGCAACAAGTGTTTCCAGTTGGGTTTCTTATGAGTTCACACTACCAGATTCAGCTCAAAAGAGTTAAACTTTTAAGAAAGTGTGCCCCCCTCACACACTTGCAGATTCACGTCTTCTCCTTTCACACACTTCAAGATTTTTTGCCAACTAGCGATGACGACTATGGGAACTAGTACAGACTTGTGCAGACTTTGCCCAACTGGAATTTTTGGGTAAAATCTGGCAAAAAAAAATCTTGTGAATCAAACGAAATAATTGATGCCTGCTGCTATGCAAAGGAAACAGATGCACACAGTCATAGAAGGGATGGGTTCAATAAGTTAGAAGGTGGAGCCTTAATATACAGTTGCAGAAAAAAGTATGTGAACCCTTTGGGATTACTTGGATTTCTGCTTAAATTGGTCATAAAATGTGTTCTTATCTTCATCTAAGTCACATTACAAGACAAACACAGTCTGCTTAAACTAATATCACACAAAAAAATATAAGTTTTAATGTTTTTATTCGACACAATATGTAAACAGTCATAGTGCAGGGTGGAAAAAGTATGTGAACCCCTAGGCTAATTACTTCTCCGAGAGCTAATTGGAGCCAGGAGTCAGCCAACCTGGAGTCCAGTCAATGTGATTAGATAGGATGTGTAGGTTAATGCTGCCCTGCCCTATACAAAACACACACCAGTTGTGAGTTTGCTGTTCTGAAGAGGCATTGCCTGGTGTGAACCATGCCTCGCACAGCACTCAGAAGATCTACAATTGTTGACTTGCATGAAGCTGGAAAGGGTTACAAAAGTATCTCTAAAAGCTCTGATGTCCATGTGTCCACAGAAAGACAGACTGTCTACAAATGAAGAATGTTAAGCACTGTTGCTACTCTGCCAAGGTGTGGTCATCCTGTAAAGATGACTGTGAGAGCACAGCGCAGAATGCTCAATGAGGTGAAGAAGAATCCTGAAGCGTCGGCTAGAGACTTACAGAAATCCCTGGTACATGCTAACAGTATTGTTGACAAATCTACAATAGGTAAAACATCACACAAGAATGGAGTTCATGGGAGGACAACAAGGAAGCCACTGCTGTCCAAAAAAAATTATTGCTGCACGTTTGAAGTTTGCAAAAGAGCACCTGGATGTTCCAAAGCACTACTGGCAAAATATTCTGTGGACAGATAAAACCGAAATTGAGTTGTTTGGAAGAAACACACAATGCTGTGTGGAGAAAAAAGGCACAGCACACCAACATCAAGACCTCATCCCAACTGTGAAATAAGGTGGAGGGAGCATTATGGTTTGGGGCTGCTTTGCTGCCTAAGGGCCTGAATGCATTGCTGTCATCGATGAAAAAATGAATTCCCAAGTATATCAAGACATTTTGCAGGAAAAATTAAGGCCATCTGTCCGCCAGCTGAAGCGCAACAGAGGATGGGTGATAGAACAGGACAACAACCCAGAGCATCGAAGTAAACCAACAATGGAATGGCTTCAACAGAAGAAAATACGGCTTCTGGAGTGGCCCAGTCAGAGTCCTGACCCAAAGCGATTGAGATGCTGTGGCATGACCTCAAAAGAGCCATTCACACCCGACATCCCAGGAACATTGCTGAACTGAAACAGTTTCGTACAGAAGAATGGTCCAAATTCCCTTCTGACTGTTGTGCAGGTCTGATCTACAACTACAGGAAACGTTTGGTTGAGGTTATTGCTGCCAAAGGAGGGTCAACCAGTTGTTAAATCCAAAGGTTCACATACTTTTTCCACCATGCACTGTGACTGTTTACATATTGTGTCAAATAAAAACATGAAAACTTTTATTTTTTTGTGCTGTACTAGTTTAAGCTGACTGTGTTTGTCTAGTGATGTGACCTAGATGAAGATCAGAACATATTTTATGACCAATTTATGCAGAAATCCAAGTAATCCCAAAGGGTTCACATACTTTTTCCTGCAACTGTATCAGTTAAGAGGATTCATTTCTAGTTTGCTGGTAGTCGGAGCAAACAGAAAAGTGATTATGAGAGGGTTATTGTTTGCTCATGGAGCCACGAAAGTAGAGTAAATTCTTACTGCCAAGCACCTCATATTTAAAGAAAAGGCAGAGCCAGAATCCAACAGCAGCAGACTTGAAACAAATATAAGTGTTTTTGAGGATCAGGTAAGGACTGTAAAGCTGACTGATGAGGGTGGGTATTGGTAAGGGTGTGTGGGTAAGAGTACTCGTGAGCAGCTTCCTTCTTGAGTTGGTTAGTTTAATTTCACTTCACAATTAAGGTTTAACATTACACAATGGCCCATGTGAGTGCATGTGTGGTCTGTAAAACAAGAAGCAAGAGGCATAAGTCAGACAATGTTTACACTCTACATGCTAGCATACAATGCAATCAAACCTCAAAATAGCACCCAAAGGCAAACATACACTGCTAATAAAATTAGCAGATAAATGATGCATGTTGACAATGTAAAGGGAACATACAGTCTCTCATATTAGCAAGCTAATCATGAAGGCTGACATGCTCAATGTGATGTCAACTGCTAACATGCTAATCACGGATGCTACCCGCTAGTTCTTTATTTTTTTCAGATGAAATACAATCAACACAGGAACTAACTAAAAGTACTTATTCCTTAATTAATTCTTATGGATGCATATTTCTTCCCTCAAAACAGTTATAAGGCAAACAACGTCTGACAAGGAAAATCGTGCCTTGAAGCCTCATTGAAATCTGGACCACAATACAAAAGAGAGGGACAGAAAGGAGAGAGGCTGCGGAGGAAGCGGCAGAAAGTATCCCAATTGTGTGATCACTACAAGTTGAAACGAACAGAAAGCACTGCGCATTGCATCTGATGTCAAACGGAGTTAGCTTAGCATGATAGCACATTGTCAATGCTGCAGCACATCAACAGTACACAACCGGTCTTTGCATCAAGTTTACAGAGCAGACACAACAGGATGACACTCACGATACATCAGCAGGAGCAGTTAATGTGATAAATAACAGAGATTAAGTCTAGTAAACAACTCACTTTGATCATGGCTCTGTGTAAAGCTGGGTCAGAGTGTGAATCAATGTGGAGGATACTTGCCCCGAATTATCTGTATGTTGTTCACATTCTTTTCACAAACAATAACTTCTTTTTAACTTGATTGCAGAGAGTAGAACAGGAAACACTGACAGTGAGTAGAAGAAGCAGGTGTAGGGCATCCTTTCATAAATAAGTTAAATGTACATCAGCTAGTTGAATTATCTTAGTATCCAAGTATGATATTATTTGGTCCTCGTAATAAAGTGAGCAAAATAAGATCAATATGGTAATAATCATTGATACAGCAGTAAAGGTAAAAATATAGCAAAAAGAGATAAGCATTAATACAAACAAATTAAATAAAAATAACCAAACTTAAAATTTAAAAGCTCAAAATCTTAACACCATTGCACACAGCTAAATATCAGTATCATTTGATAAGTTGTAACTGGTTTAGTGCTCACTGCAGAGACAAGTTATCATTATAACATAAGGGCCTGTCTATCCATTTAGGTTTTTACTGTATTTATGAAGGATACATTTTTGAGATATCAGCTGTTGAGATGTCTGCCATGTCTCTGGTATAACTGGACTAATTCGCAAAAGTCCTGTGATGCTCAAAGCACCAAATATACATTTGAAACATTCAAAACCAGCGTCTCATTCTAAAAATCAGGACCTGGTTGCTCAAAATAAAATGCAGACCTTGGTGTGAGCACTTTCAAGAAGGTACTACTTTTAACCAATACAAAAGTATGGATTTTGATTTTGGGATCCTGTTTATGCTCAGAATTTTTTAAAAAAGAAAAATAAGTTGTTAATTTAAGAGACCTGACTTTTCTGTTTTTTTTTTATGTTACTGATGCATTTCAATAAAGCTGAAGTGATTTAATGTTTAAAAAAATTGCAGTGAGTGCAATGTGCTCATTATACGATTATTCGATTAATCGCCAGAATACTCAATAGAGTACTCGACTACAGAAAGAATTGATAGTTGCAGCCCTACTCTGAATCCCTAACTGCTCTGTGCTCTGATTGAGACAGGGATGAACAGGAAGGGCGGGCCTTTGATGTCGCACAGTAAGCCTTCCTTACAGTAAGGTTGTGAATCATCTGAGTGCAGACATTGATGAACACGTTGTTTTTAAGGGTACACACACGCACAGCAGATAATCACAAAGAGGAAAGGCTCTGCCCTTTGAGGTTTTTGACAAATGAAGCCTCAAAATCATGTTGATTTCAGATAAGCGAACCTGTGGATGTGGACAGACGGCTAGAAGTCAAAGAAGGATGCATCAGAGTAAATGCCAACAGGTGGGTAGGGTATCAGAGTGGCAATAGGAGTCATAAAAATGAGCAGACACAACACAGAAAGAATAAACTGTAACCCAAACATGGGAAATCTTCCAGTAAAGAGAAGAGAATAAAGTGGAAAAATAATGAACAGCAGTTGTATAGACAAAAAACAACCCTTTTCTTTTTTTTCTGCCCATACACAGTCAACTGTCAGACTTTTATCAAACGTTTTTTCCCATACATAGACATACAGAAGACAAACGAGCTTTGGGTTAATCATCACAGGGCATTAATGTCACAGCCCACAGAAAGAAAAGAAAACCTCCTGCACCTTGATGTTTGGTTGCTCTGTTCACTCCTTGAGGCTCTGTTGGCCTGCGTCCACATGGGATGTTATTGTGCAGTGTGTTTGTTAGAGCGAGGATGGATTATTGTTTTTTGTATCTAGATGGATAGGGACATTACTGAGCTCCCCTTTGGTTGCGTCTACTCCATGATTATTCCTTTTTTAGACAGAAAAAAGTATTCATTTCTTTTGCAAACAAGTCTGGTTTTGATTTTAGATGCAGTCAGACAAACAAAACCTTTGGCCTGTGTTTACAGGTTTGGATTTCAACATGGTGGACCAAGAAAGCTGTTGTTTTGTTTTTTAAAAAAAATAAGAGCTTGTTTGGAAAACTGAACAGCATCAGGAGTTATGAATCTTACTCTCAAGTTAGTATTGAATTTGATTTCAATCCTGGGGGTCACATTTTGATTCAAGATTTTTTTAGATTTTAGATTTTTCCAGGATCTGCTTGTGCCTGCAGTGCATTTAGAGGCTGGAGAACTTGATTTGGCATGGAAAGCACAATGAAATGTGGACACCTTTAAATAGCATGCAAGGGTGTAATCTATACACTAAGTGTCACTGTTTACTTAAAATCTGAAGTTACTTTTTTAACTGATTGGGCTTAAGTTTACTAAGTACTCTTAAGTTAAGCATCTTCTTCATCTGGATCACATTCTCAGTGGGTTGGTGAAGCCAGTTTGCAGAATTGACTTTAGCTAAAGGTTCGTGAGTGTAGTATTAGCACCACTAGCAAAACTCAATTACACCTGTAAGGCCATTTGTAATCACTCCATGTACATTGCAGTTTCTTTAATTCACTGAAATGTCACCCAGAAAACACAAATGCAAAATCATGTGTTACCACTGTAAGAAGCTGAAGACTTTCAGACTGGCCATAAAAACAGCTTAAACCCAGTAACAATCGGTACCTGTCGGCAATTGAAAGGGTTAAATCGGCATTTCGACCTTGGTCAATTGACCCTGCAAGCGACGCGGGTTTTAATCGGCTCGCCTCCAATCGACTTCATTGAGAACATCAAACCTGCTTATTTAAGGATGACGTCGTGGTAATGTCCCCACGGCATAATATCACACCTACCCCCTATGTCTGTAAATCAAAAAAAAAAACTCCTTTCCGTCTCAGCAACAAATTCCATCTGCCTTTGTGTCATAATTGCCGAGTTTGTACATTTTTAAAGAGGGACAAAGTACAAGGTGAAGAAAACTGTCCACTGCCTATATGCTCCTTTTCATTGTTTACGTGGACGTGCTTCATCGTGCTGATGATGTCATCAGCATGATGACATCAGCTTGATGCGGCAGAGGAAAAAAACAGTCAGGCAGCTTGTCTGCTGCTGGTTAGACCCAGGTCTGCTGGCAGTGGGAAAAGAGTCACTTGCCGATTGTTAGCTGCACCCACATTAAAAAAAACTTGACCCATTAATTTTAGTGTGAAAGCAGTACAAGAGAGAGGTCCTCAGCCACTTCAGCCAGTTGTTTACAAATTTAACAGCAGAAGCCCCTCTCCTTCTTGATTTTGATTGGTCAGTGAGGGAGAGATGACATTTAAGAGCACAGCACTCTAATGGCAATTGAATTGATTTCTACTGTGAGAGCTGGGAGAGCAGCAACAAAATCACCTGACGCTCTGAGTGTTTTTCCACCCAAGGCACTGAACGGTGAGAACACTGGCTACACTGGAAACAGGAATTGCCACGCAAAAAACATTGCACTGTCTGTGGGACAGGCCCTTTTTCTCTTTTTCTTTTCTGCAAGATTTTGATTGGCTACATAGAAAGTCGGAGAATTGAATGGAAGCTGGATTGGTTTGTTTTGTTATTTGAGCCTTTTGGACGGTGAGAGTGAGTATCCCAATCAATCAATCATTCACCCATTTGAAATGTGACTGTGGATCCCAATACCAAATATTTACCAAGAAAATAATCAAAAAACTGTGTTTTAATCATTTTAGTGGCCTAAATCAGAGAATAAATAATATTCACATGTAAAACCAGTGCTAGGAGACATTAGCGTTAATAGGCTCTGCAATGCATTTTCTGGTGTTGAAATAATACTTCTGCCTCTAATCTTTTGCTAACACATCGGGCTCTAATTTCGTAGACCAGGCGCAAGCGCAGGCGCACCTGCCTGTGCCCGCCTTCGCCGTGCGGACTGGGTGTGACCTGCACATTTTGCAAGTTTCCTGCAGTGCCAAGAGAGGCGCACTCAAGGCGCAGACCATCGCATCAACGCCTACTCAGCGCATATCGAGAGAGGAGGAGACAGAGGCGTGAATGGGTTTGACACAGCCGACCACTGTCTTCACCAATCAAATGAGCGCCTCTCCTCACCTTTAAATGCACTGCGGCCGAGGCGCAGCGTCTGATTGGTCTGAATGATCCCCGCCACAGCAGGCACAGTGTGCTGGAAAGACCCAGCAGCAGAGACGGTCAGAGCCGCTGTCCCTTCAGCAGGAGAATGTACAGCGGGGCGCGCATCGGAGGCCAGGATGCGCGTCACCGTGTGGGCCAGCTCCCGGGACAGATGTGATCTGTTCCTTTGTCATTAATAGTAAAAAAAAAAAAAGAGACAGTTTCACACCCGCTGTCTTATCCATTCATGCTTGTGATCCACCTGCACTCTTGGTTTGTCATCGCCAAATAGCAGAGCCTTTAGTGATAAACTGTATACTCTCCCGGTGTCTCCTCCTCATCCTCTTAATGTTCTCCATCTTTTTAGATCACGTTAAAAATAAAGACTAAAATAGAGAAATATGGGAAATAACAGGTACATCCAGAGTAACATACATTTATTTTCTCTATTTTTTCTCCGTGTTTTTTCTCCTTTTTTTCTTTTAATTTAATGAAATGAGAGAAGCCAGATATTTACTCAGTATCAGATGTAAAGGGTGTTTATTGTTGACTTGTAAGATGTGCATCAAACTTCCAGCTGCTGTCAGGTTAAGTTTCTTTACGACAAACGTTTTTAATTCGGTGTCAGATGTGACGGGACAGTTAATATAGATACAAATGTATCTGCTGGTTCAGACGGGGACATTAAATAATGATTGCTGTGATTGTTTATTGCATTAAAATGTGCCTGACACTCTGGAAACCTGCCTCTGAGGCTTTGTTGACGTGTGCGCATATGTGCGCTTGTCACCAAATTACAGCTGCGGAGGGTGCGCTTCGCCCTGCGCCGAGGTTAGACCAGGTTGAAGCTGGCAAGCTTTCAGCGCACTTTCTGCACTGTTTTTGGCACGAAATTGTCACTGCGCCAACATGAATCTGCTGACACCTCCTCCTGGTGCACCATCACCTCCCCTTGATGCGCCATCACACCCATCTCTGCGCAGACGGTCTACTAAATTGTCAAATTGGAGAAGACGGCGGTGTGTCAAGACGAAATTGGCAGACGCAGCGTAAAAGTCAAGAGTAAATTAACACTGCGCGGGGTGTGCCAGGCTTGCGCCCCCTGCGCTGGGCCACAAAATTAGAGCCCATCATGTTACGTTTCTTTTTGTTTAATTTTCTTTGTGTTTGGTGGTAAGCAGTAAAACTTGTGCTACAGCTTGGGTATCCTCTGGTCTATAGGCCCTTCATTGAACACTTTGTAAGGCTCTCTAATTTTCTTTCAAAATTTTGGAACAGTTCTTGCATTCGAAGTAAATTTGAGTGACTACTGCAAGGTAATTTAAGGCTTTCAAACCATGTATGCAAAACATTCATGAGAATTGCTGATGAACTTTTCTTTAATGTTTAACTTGATTATCAATAATTAGATATCTTGCAGATATAGAAATCATACTGTAAATGGGAAACAAACAGGAGGCACGTACTGTAAATAGAAATTGCATTTTCTGTGTGGAAAGAGACAATTATATAATTTCTTAGCCTCAAGGCATTTGAAAATAGAAATGAATAATCTAAAATTATATTCATACATGTATGCCCATGTAAGGGGTAAAGTAGCTCTCTGTAAGTGAGTGAGTAGGCTATTTGGCTGACAGCTGGTGCTTGTGGAGAGCCCTGAGCTTGTTGGGCAGGTGTAGAGGTAGATGGTGTGTGTTTGCTCCATGACAGTGATTTCCTAGTAAAGCCTAATGTGTGTAAACAACTTGATGTTGAATTCCTCTATAATACTTTCTATAGACCAGAACTCAATGGCAATCACCAGCGGCCCTCAGATGACGAGGTCCTTGCACTGTGCATGTTCAAGGGTAAATAGAGATTATTTTTTTATGGTAAACAAAAGCCATCAACCATCCAAGGTAGTTGTCTTACAATGTAGCTTCACATGAAAAAGTCCTGTGACCAAACAGTATTGATAATTTAGAGTTCTTATGGTGGTGTTAATGTGAAGCATAGACAGTGTTACTTGATGCTGAGCTGTCATTGGTAATTGTGATTCCAGCCCTTGATCATTGAGTTCTTTGCTTTTTTCAGAACGAGGAGCTGACCCGAGCAGATATGTAGACCCCGGAACTAAAGTTCACTCCAGCTCAGCCAAGAAGATAGTACAGGACGGTAAGTGTTGACAGCTTTATTTTAATTAGAGTATATCAATTGAGGGCGGCAAGGTGGCGCAGCAGGTAGTGCACGTACCTCACAGTGAGAAGGTCCCTGGTTCAATCCCTGGGTCGGACAGGGCCTTTCTGTGTGAAGCATGCATGTTCTCTCCGGGCATTTCGGCTTCCTCCCACAGACCAAAAGCATGCTAATTACATTAATTGGTGACTCTTAATTGCCCTTAGGTATGAGTGTACTGTTCTCTATGTGGCCCTGTGATCAACTGGCGACTGATTCAGGGTGTACCCTGCCTCTCACTCAATGACAGCTGGGATAGGCTCCAGCAATGTTTTGGAATATGACTCATCCCATTTTTATAGAGTAAGAAGTCGTGCTTACACACCCTTCCCACTCACACACTTCAGTCTTTAACTTTATATTTATACATTTTTTTAAACTGTCTTATTAACTTAACAAATCTATGAAAAAACTCAAATTTTAGTAATTTATGGCCTGAATGCTCAAAAAGAAGCCGAACAAAACCCCTGGAATAAAAACATGTTTCAAAACTTTTACCAGTAAAATGTCCATAATAAAAAAATGTGAACATGTAATTTAAAACTTGATGTGTAATCTCTCTAATGTGCTGACACTGTACACTCAAAAAAGAAAGGAGAGTTGAAATACAAATTTTAAGACCCATTTAGTGCATAAACATGGGCTAGAGACAGCCAGTGATCATCATCAGCGAACAGCCCTACATTGCTGCATGACTGATGACAGATTTGAAAAATGGGATACTAATTGGGGAACCCATGGGTAAATCAAATAAAATTATAAATGAGACTGATGCGCATGTTGTGTTCTCTTCATTATGTAATCACAAAACCAATTTCACATGTTTTGATGTAAATGGATAAAAGCTGCATGGTTAAATTCAATCACAGTCTGTATCAAAGCCTAAATGAACCAGCTGTAGCCATGTAGCGCTGGTTTGAGACTCAGCCTAAGAAATGTCAGCGAGTCATTTGAGACCACATACAACCTCAATTGGGGGTGTATGAGTGTGTGTGTGTGGGGTGGGGGGTGGGGAATTACCTTGTATGTGTATGTCTTCAAAAGACATACAAGCTTATCCACATAGATAAAACCAAGTTAACTTGAATGCTTGTGTTAAAAAACTTGAAAAACTTCTGGAGTACACTTTTGTTTTTTAAATTAAATGCACAGTTTTTAATTGTGCCTATAGGAGCCTGTCATTTAAATCTATGGCAAAATATGACAAAATGAAACTTGCTGTAAACCAAGTACCCTCTTCCACATCTTGCTTGTTTTGATGAGAAGGAGCTAGTCCCCCCCCCCCCCCCCCCCAAATCTGATGTACTAACCAGGAACTAAACCATTGATTTGTACTTGATGATTTCAAAATTGAACAACAATGAAAGAACCAAGCTGCCTACAAGGGACCTCCTTTGTGTAAGAACAAAACACTAGCGAAGCATCCTGGACCCTGGATTCAATGCTACATGAACCCAGAGGCCACAATTAACAGTTTCGTCCAAATTCATTTTTGTGACAACCATTGCTCTACTATTTGGCAAGGACACAATATGGAGCGCATTTGTTGTTGAAAACACTCATTAAAAAACAGACTAAAAAGAAAGTATGGAGGTCAGGGAGCTGAACAGCACGTCTGTACCTGAATAATCCTTTTTCTGGTTGCCACACACTAAATCTTTACCAGATTTTTGGTTGTCTTAATGATCGGCAGGACAATTAAGGATTGCAGGCCTGTTTGCAGTGATGATTAATCCAGATAGTTTTCAAGTGTGTGATGTCAGTTCAGTCATTTTTCTGCGCATCAGACATGCAAAGCCAACAAGATATCAAACTAGGCAGTAAAACCAACCAGATTTACTTACTTTTACAAATGACAGACATGAAAGTGAAGACAAATGTATTCATGCCTATGTTTTCACATCACAAACATATTCTTCTTCTGTTTTTTGTAAAATATTTTTCCTGTACTGAATCAGTTTGTTTTGCAAAACTTAATTCATCACAAGCCAGTTGAGTACTCTGATGGTCAGGCTAACAGTACAACCAACTGCTGGATCACAATTTGATTGAAAAAACACAAATATTTATGAGATTGTATTCTGTATTTTGGTTTCCGTGATTTTGTGTTTACTTTAAATCAAATATATTGTTTATGTGGGGAGTTTTCTTGGGTGAAATATGACATTAGTGAGATTGAGTAAGTTAACTACAGAAGTATTTTGGTCCCCCATGTTTTAAATGTTGTCATTATTTGAATTTTGTTTTGACAGCCTTCAGAGCAGAAGTAGATTTTGTATGTTGCAAGGGGAGGTTTGGCTACAAAATGTGCTACGTGTCATCCAGGTCCATTAAAAGTAAGCACCTTGAGATGTGATTGACAGCTTCCAGTAGCAGTTCTCACCTCCTCATACATCAGTCCGTATTTAACAGTCCTAGGCATAACACCCAGTATCTTCATAGCAGCAATAAACTTGTCTTTTCAGGTAAGATTTGACATGGGGTGCAAATTCGAATTTAAAACCTACCGAAAAGAAATGAGTCTAATACGATTTTCATTCTTATAACAGTAAAAATGTTAAAGTGCAACAATTCTTTCCGCTGTACCTGTTTAAAATGGGTCAGAGCTGAGTTGGTGTTTCTTAGATCGAGGGTGTAAATTGAAACACAAGCTTTGTATTGAGCCTTAGTGCTGAAAAAAATTGTGAATGAAATCCCAAGAGCTTGTGCATAAATGTTAGTGAGTCACTGGTGTTGACCCCTGTTGTAACAAATTAGCAAGCACAAGATTTCCTTTTAGAGAGAGCAAAATGTATTATTTTGAATAACATGGCAGTGTGCTGGTTTTCTCTCCTCTCCACTCCTCTCTGCTCTGTGCTGTGAGTCACTGTAGCACTGTGGTCCTGTGAGGGGCATTATGTGTTCAGTCTTGCACACAGGCATCGTTTACTATTTGTTTATTTACTATGTTTTAAATATATGAAGAAGAAACATAACTGGAGGGGTTTAATGCAGATAGAGTGAGTACATTAGACTGTGGATGTGGATGTTTTGAGGAAAAGAAATGGTGTGATGAACAAAGAGTTTCCTTTGACATGTCTGTACTTTTATAAAAGCAGCCGTATATGACTGTGAATAATGACAGGGGAGGAGGAGGGATGAAGTGGAGATACAAGTATTTTTCATGTATGCTTACACATCCTTCCCACACACACACTTCAGCTTCAGTTTAATGAATGGCTCAGTCCAGGACAATGTAAAAACATTTAATTAACTCTGACACTGAAGGTGAGCCAAGAGGCCAGATCTGTCATCTCCCTGTGTGTGAGCCAGAGTGTGTGTGTGTGTGTGTATGAATGAAGAAAAGTAGGAAGGAATCACAATGTGTCAAAAGAGACAGAAGCCAGAGGGATCAGGTTGTTCATGTTGTGTGTGTTCTCCCTTCGTGATCTGTGCTGAAGTTGACTAAAGGTCAAACTGAGATGTACTCCTCATCTGGCAGAAGCACCTGCTCAGTGAAGAGGAAAGAGAATCTGTTTTTAAGGCTCTTTAAGGCTTTAAAGAGGAGAGCACTTGACATTGTACAAGTACAAAATAAATAATCCTGAAGAACAAAATAACCTTTATCCTGTCTTCATTTTGCCAGCAGATGACCCACTTTTAACCCTGAAAGTTTCACATTTGTTTCTCTAAACATGAGTTGTTATTATATTAGCCAGAAAATCCTAATTTTCCACTGAAGCCCCTGAAAAATCCAAATTTCCACAAGCTTAACAGATAGAATTTTTGAATCTGATTTGACACATTCTGTGTTTTTGGCAACTGATAATCTCGAGGACATTTTTATCTTTTATCTGGTAGTACTCAGGTTGTTTTGGGTACTTTGTTGATCATATTGATGATATAGAGGTATAATAAAAGTATGTATCAAGGATGACAGGCTATAAGGAGTTAAACAAAGCAGTTCTGTATGATTCACTGCATGAATTATGGAGACAGAATTGCTTTGCTCATGCTTTCATGTGTTATTCTTTTTCTTGAACCAATTAAGCATCTACACACTTTAACTGATATATTAAAGCAGAAATCTGATCATGCCATTAGTGAAGCTTACCTGCAGAGGAGGAATAGACTGATACCATTTATGTACAATGGAATGATATGATGATTTTTAAAATTAAAATAAGCATTAAATTATCCAGTTTCAGAAGGAATATCATTGTAGCCACAGATAACAGAATCACAGGGAAACAATGTCTGCAAATGACTTCCATTTTTTTGTTCAGATTCATTGTCTACTGTGATACACAAGTGTTTCCTAATAGTGGCAGGGGTAAGGTTTGTTGTATGCCCGTTGAAACAGGTGTGATATACTTGTGCCTCCAGGTCTGTGTTGAAACTGTGAGTTTTAATATAGCTCTGCGTACGTGTGAGAGTTTGTGTGATACACATTTGCACCAAACTCAGAGTTGTTAAGCAAAACAGCTTGATACAAGTACACTGAATGTTCTGCCTCAGTAAACCTTTCCAGTCATTTGTGTGACAGGATTAATTACTTGGCTAATTGCATGTGTTTCTAATCCAATACCTAAATTTATTTCTACAAGCCAAACTTATCTTCATTCAGCATCATTAACTAGATACCTTATCAGTTTGCCATTTCACACTGTCGATGCTGTTTTTTTTTTTTTTTTGTCTGTTGTGAAATTTGGTTAGGTTTGGTTGCCATCCAGTGTTTTGTTGTTCCCCTTAAATCTGTGCTTAATGTTGTACAACAGCTGTAGTTAAATTATGTTTGAGTTTAAAAGCTACTAAGATTATGGGAAACACACTGAGTGACAGTAAGTCATTTTGCTTTTATATCCTGGCACGATATTTACGACCCTTTTACTTCTTCTCTAAAATGTGTAACACATATTATCCTACTCCTGATCCTTCAGATAGGTTCTGAGAGAATATGATGATGACAAAGTAGAAAATTGGAGCTGGCAGGTTGGAATAGATCTGCATATGCATGCCTGAGTGTATGTGCATGTAGACCTCCTGCCGTGTGTTTATACACCATGACTCTCATGCTTTTAAACGCTGCATAACAACATGAAAACACAGACTGAGACACCAGTGGGATGCTGCTGGGAATGTAGTGTGTTACTTTAAAGGTTGAGTTTTGTTGCAATGAATTATGTTCAGATATAAAAACCCAAAATGGATAAATTACAAAAAGGCTAAGCAGGAGATCAACTGACCTCTGATGAAGGTGCCAGTCATGATTCTGTTACTGCTAACTGTATTTGACCCAAAATTAACTCCAAGAGGAGACTCTCTCTTTCTACATAATCTCATATTCAAAGTGCTGGACAGCCTCTGCAAGAGCTCTCAGCATGACTCTGATGAACAGATTTACACCGGAGTGAGCACTTATGAAGACTTTTGTTAATTTTCAAGGGATTTTCAGAGTTGACACTCCAAGCACAAATTTTCTGCAGACATTGTTGTTGTTGTTGTTTTCATTATTATTATTATTATTGTTGTTGTTGTTGTTGTTGTTGTTGTTGTTGTTGTTGTTGTTGTTGTTGTTGTTGTCATTACTTGTTTAAATATAAACTAAATAAAAAACTAAATCTATTTATAATTTTACCCATCCCTCATACCAGATATCATTTCTGCAAAGGTGACATTTTTGTCATCCTAAAAGTATTGTATGTTGACGTTTTCTCTTCTTTTTCTTCATTCATCTTTTATTCACCTCAGTTCTGATCATAACTATCAAGATTTTAATTTTTTCATTTTTAACCCTTGAAATGTATGTGTGTGATGATTTGGATTGTCATAGATTGTCATATTTTTTTTTTGCAAGGTTGAGAATTAAAAATAAAACTCTGAAAGGAGACATTTTTGTCAGCTCTCAAACCTCCTAAAATGTGATATGGTATTTTTAGGGTCGATTGAAGGGGACAAAATGTCCTACTTTCAGAAATTACTGAGTTTTTTATGACCTTGCAGAAAAACTACAAACACATCAGAAACAGTAAACCTTCACATTTAATGTATTTAAATAATTTCATCATTTTAATTTTTAATAGAAATCATGGATGCCATCATGTACACTGGCACTTAAAGTATTTAAATTGTTAAAACGATTGAACTCTCTTAGTTATGATGAGGACTGACGCAGATTACAATTATTTAGAAGTAAAACCAGAGAAAAATCATCAACACTTGATTTTTGGGGGGGAATTAAAAATGTTTATTTTCCAGAAATTAAGGAGTTATTAAGGAGTTTTTTTTAGTTATAACTTTGCAGAAAAACTTCAATCCATAAAAAAGGTTGTTACTAATCATTGACACGTTTAAGGCTCCAAAAATCGTCTTTGGAAAATGACACTTTGCATTTAATATATTGAACATACAGGCACCTAAAATATATTAATGACATTTAAATAGTTCAAATTGCATCTAAAGACTTAAAATAATGCATATTTGCTAGTTATAGTCAGACTATACAGGAATGAAAAATGTTGAAAAATGTGACAGTATTTTATTTTTAAGGCATTTTAGAAGGGTATTGAAATGCCACCTGAAGGCTAAAGTATTTACAACACAATGAAGAAAGGTGTGATACAATATTTGTGTTTGAAATATTAAATTCATTAAAAAATACATGTACCAAACATGATAAGGAAAAATACCTAAAAATTATTTAAGAAAGAACTCCATCAAAGAAGACAAAACTGTCCCCTCCAGGCATGAGGGCTGAGTACAATTTTTGGTTATTTGTTCTATTTGTGATTTTTCTTTACTTTACTCAACAGAACTTATTTCAATAAATGTTACTATTTTCTTGCTTTGAATCAACTAGTGATTGTTCTTCCTTTATTTTCATTTTATTTTGTTATTATTTGTTTAGGACAGTGCACATTAGTCAATATTTTCTCAATACACCTCAATGTAAATATGCCAGAATTAGCAAAACAGCTAAATTCCATCCTTTGTTCTTAGGCAGGTAATAACACAGAGAGGTAAAACCAGATTGAAATAATAGCATATTTCACAAGACAGTAAACAGAAAACACACAGTTTTAACAGACAAGATGGACACAGTGTGTACACAAAAAAATATTTCTTAACCAACTCTACATGTTACATTTACCTGGTAGCACAAAAGACAATGCACCTGCCTGGCTCAGGTCAAGCACTTAAGTTTCAGTGTGAGAGCTCATATTATGCTTTTTGAGTTTGAAATAGCTTTTTTTTTTCTTTTTACATGACTCCTATATGTGATAGAGCACATCCCTGCACAAGACATAAAATGTGCAGCATCAGGACTTCTTCCTCTTTCCCGCTTTACAATCTGGCTCAAATGGTTCATTGCCCCGACCCCCTGTTAAGCCTACCATTTTGACAACCTAACACAGAGTTAGCTGCAGTGAAGGCCAATAGGCTGGGACTGGCAAGCCCAGAGCAGAGCAAAAACTTTAGAAAATACAGAGCCATTTACAACAGGGCTCTAAACAGGTCTGAACTGATCAGTAACCGCAGACTAGACCAGAGGATCTTGACTGTGCAGGAACTCAAACACAGGTCTCTGACAGGCTAAAAATATATTGTGGAACCAGGGAACTGGGTATATGAATATCTTAGGGGGGTTTGAACGTTAACAATGTAGGAGCATATTAAAGTGATATTCCGGGATGAAACAACTTGGGTCCTATCACAAGGTTTAGGTCAGAAATTACCCCTACAGCAGTGTTTCTGTGTCACAGAAACCCAGAACTGGACCAAAGTGCACTCTTCTCATCCATCCCTGATTTGGCTGTACTCTGCAGGAGCCATATTTTACTTTCACATGTTGTGCATCGCACAGCCACAGAGCTAGAGTGCCTCTCATGGAGGCTGTTTTCTTTATCGCTATGAGAAATAGAGAGCCTTATTTAGCGGTGCGTTTTCTGTGTGAACAGTAACGACTGAAATTCTTAAATAAAGCGTGAATGCAGACCGATATCAGACTTTTTCGGTGGGAGTCCGTTTGTTTGTTTGTTTGGTCAAGTAAAATATGGCCCCGTCTGACTACAGCGGAATGAGCAGACGAGCAGATCCGAAGGAGGAAGAGGGAGTTAGGTCCAAGCGCCCTGGGTTTCTTCTCCACAGAAACACTGCTGTAGAGGTAATTTCTGCCCTAACCCTTGTGATAGGACCCAACTTGTTCAATCCCGGAATATCACTTTAAGGAGGTCATAACCACCAAATATATAAGTCTAATTTTAGACAAAGTAAGGATCCTTATTGCAGTGACAACAGTGGATCCAGCAGCCAACACGATAACTCTGCGCTTGAGCACATCAGTTTTTTATTTAATTGTATTGCATTTGGATTTGGATTTGTTGAAATTATTTGCTTATTTGCCTTGCACAAACTTTACTTTTACTTACAAACAATTCTGTCTAACCTGGGGAAGTTGGTAAGTTTCTAAGCTTTATTTTATTTCAGATACTTGTCTTAAACTAGTTGTGTCCTCATAATTATGTGTAAAAAATAATTCCACAGTACTTTGAATACTTTTATATCTTGTTACAGGAAGTACGCCACTTTATCATAGACATGGTTTTGACTGAGCATCTTTCTTGAGTTCTGGAGTAATACTTTTCCAGGAAGACCTAGTTTCACTAAAACACTGAGGCTATGTACTTTGTCCAAGATGGCTTCGAACAACTTCTTACGTTTTGTTTCAGTTCTGCTTTCAAATCATGAGAATAATAAGAACTGTGAGCACACTTCAAGCAGAAAATAGGTTACATTTAACTTTATTTAGACTTGGACAATTAACTACTTCCACCTGAAATAAATGTCCCTTTGTTCACGCCATACTGTCTTTAAACACGTTCCTGCTTTGAAGCTACCTTCAAAGACTGTTGGATTATTTGCTTTCACAGCATTCCCTTACAAAAATACTTTGCTGCCAGCAACTGCTTCTGAAAACATCCTCTTCAGGGCTTTTCAAAATAAAGTGTGTGTGTGCTTGTGCACCCCTGTGTGTGTGTGTGTGTTCATAATGGTTGTGTGGGGTGATGAATATTCAGTCTGTAAGCGATAGTCAATAGCCCTCCTCTCCAGATATTTTTCTCTCCCGTAAGCCACTCTGCTTTCTTCTCTGACATTGAAACCCAAGCAGCCTGTTTATCTTCTCCATTCCTCAGTTACATCCACAATAATATGATTGCCCATGTTTTCAATAATTAATTTTATGGATGGTGAACCCGTTCTATCTCTGCGTCCTCCCAGAGGCTGTCTCCATTGCTTTCATCCCTCCATCATTCCTCTCCAGTGCATCTCACAGGCCAGGCAGTCAGACCCCAAGGAGCATTCACAAAGCAGATAGACAAGAAGATTGTATCTCCTCCTCATCTGTTTGCCTTTCTTCTCTCTCCATCCCTTTTTCTCAATCTCTTGTTTTCCTCTGTAGCCCCTCAGGTAAAAGAGAAGAAACACCTTTTTAATTAGTTTATCAAAGCATGAAAGTGATGCTCATTTTTCAGATAACAGAGGAGAATTTGTCCTTTGGGAATGGTGGTTAAAGCTTGTGTTTACTTATACCAAACTTGCATGTTTGCAATTAGTAACAGTACTCGGGAAGAGCAAACATAGATGTCAATAAAGAGCATCCACACAACCATACTCAAAGATAAAAAAACACCCTGCTGACCCATGTCAGGCTCAGCAGCAGCAATTAAAATAAGGTCACCTTCTCTTGTCTGACAGGACTTGTTAGTGACATGGCCTCTGCTACTGGACTCTGACGAGCTTTATTATCCAATCACTGCTCTCCTTCCTGGCCTCTGTCCAGCATTAGAGGGCACAGTATTTTATCTCAACCCTCTCTTCTCTGTCTTCTGAGGAGCATTAGGGTGAAAAATAGAGAGAAAACTGAAGGAGACAAAAAGTAGGTGAGAGGGGCAATTTACAGTCAACTGTAATTGTAGTAAAATTTTATAGCTGCAACTGTGATGTTCTTTCCTGGAGAGAATGAACTGAAAAAGTCGGAGCAAATAAATGGCTCTGAGATGTGTTCAGATTTGGAGCTTTCAGGAACTTTTTAAGCACACTTGCTCTCACAATTGCTTTCATGAATAGTTGTGCAAGGTTTCAGAGACACTGACACTGTAGAAAACGGTTAATGAATAACTGAAATATGACAAAACAAAACTATAAAATCCTTACTTAAGGATTTTTGGAGGTTTTTTATGAGAAAGATTTTTTTTTAAATGGAAGAGCCACTTTAATTCAACAATGCCTCCGTTATGTGATGGTCTGCCAGTTTGGTGAAAAGGAACTTTTGTTGGTTCCTGTAAATTTACCTCTTAAGTTTAGTCATGGGAGTGACAGAGGGATGCCCCACAGTTTCTTTTTTGCTAATTTAAATTCTTGTTCTGTGAGCCACACCTTGTATGTGAATTAAAACTCAGTTTCTGTAAAGGCCAGTCAGATCTGGAACAGTCTCTCACTTGTCATAAGGGAGTGCCTGACACTATACAAACTTTCAAAAAGCATGTTAAGCAGTGGCTGAAGGCAAACCAGTCCCGTAACCATTAACATTAAGTGTTTTAGAAATGAACTGTGTTGTATTGTGCTCTCTTTATGATCTATTGTCCTGTTCTATGTCCTGCTTTTGTGTTTGTGGCATCTTTGCCATAGTGTTTGTTTGTTACCTGCCTAGGGACTGTGGACGTAAATTAGCATTGATGCTACAATCCGGCATATTTACATCTATTGTTTTTTGAATAGATGTTCATTAATGTGCAGTGTCCTTAATAAATAAATAAATGAATAAATAGATAAATTAATAAAATCCTACTCCTCAAAGAATCAGTTTATTTTCTGCGGCCAATCATTTTGTTTAGTAATATTATGCGATTTCATCCAGAGGATATTTGGTGGAGGCACATGACAAAATCCGTGCATGTGTACTTAGACCTTAAAATAAATGTATTTCAATCAAGAGGGACCAAATTTGGGTGAACAATTATTTGTTATAAAAGTTGGTATGATGTGCAAGTCTCAGTGGTTAGACTCCCTTTGGCTGTAAGACTCTGTTGTTAGATCTTGTTGTACTTCAGTGGAGCTGAGGGTGAATGCCAGAGGATACACCCCTTGGTGTCTAGACACTGGTGGTGGTGGGGGATACAGGATAAGATGAGTAGTAGACTTCTAAGCAGCTTACTTGGACCCTGATGCTTTGGACAGAGCTGTTGCTGTGGTGAGGGGCCAGAATTCTGAGGAGTTGGAGCTGGACACTAATGAGACATTGGAGGTGCCGAGGGTGGAGGAGGGTGCTGAGATCACACAGCACGACACCACCACACTGTAGGGGAGCAAAGACACAAATTATAAATATGACAGCATGGAGACAATTGGCCAGACAGGTAGTGGCAGAATCTGGTTGGCCTAATGCTTAAGTGAGAGTATGCCCTCTTTCAGCTAATGATTGGAATCACCTGTGCGGGTAGACGGGGTGAGGTATCAATAAGGTGATTGAATGAATATATGAGTATATAGGTCTTCTTGTAGGAATTTTTGCGAAGCTTCATACCTACAGAAGGGGCACACAAGACAGCAGTGTAAAACATGTTTGACTACTTATGTGCTTAACTTTTTAACAGGTGTTTTAGTCAAAAGTAGGTTGCTTTAAAAGCTATTAGGCAGCTATCAGTAACTGAGTGAGCAAAGACAGAGAGAAAAAAGAGAAATAAAAAGAGGAATTGTTTTTTATTTAATACATGGGTCTCAGCACTGTTAAATTGCAACACTTGTATTGCCTGTTTGAAATGGCAAAAAGCCTTTGAGAATACAAGCCTCCTTGCAACAGAGCTTATTTGCATAGGGAGGCTTCCATTATGCACCAAACATTTGAGTATTCTTTCCTTTTAATGGATGCAAATGGCATCTGTGTATCCAGGATGCAGTCTGCTTGGAAGATTAATTTGTGAGTGATTTGTGCTCATTTTAACCCTTTGCACACACCTTGTGGATCAAGAACTATAAATTCCTGTGATTTGCACCAGTATAGTATCCAAGAGTTTTTCCTTTGACTTCATATTGTTAAAGGTAAAAATCCACTTGTTTAAAGCTGTCACTTTGCTTTTTAAGACACACAGCAATAGGATATGAAGTTTGAATATCATAAAGAAAAAAATGTTGCATTTTTTTAAAATCTAACTTTCATCAGTATACTCTGTACCAAAGAAAAATAAGCTTTGGTTTTTTATTGATAAAAAAAAAATGTTCTTAGCTGAACCAGATAGAAGCACAAAGCTGAATATGAATGTATCTCTTAATATTCCTATGAATGCAGAGTGTGTCAAGTTCCCTATTGACCAGCTGTGTTTGCATTTGGACTCCCTGCAGGCTTTAACAGTGGGTGGAGGAAACAAGGGAGGAGGGCTTAGGAAGTCAATATGTAAAATGTTTTTTTAGTCATTTGGGAATTGGACACTCTATGCACACTAAAGACCTCTAATAATAGTAGTTAAAGTATGGGCAGGAAATTTGTAGGTTCATGGCAGAAATATTCTGCAGAGAACAATGTTAAATACAGCTGAATACAGCTTGTTTTCAACTTAGCAAGAACCAATTAATAGCCAATATTTAGCCATGTTTCACTTAGACAGGATTACCATATAATGATGAATAAATCATTTGATAGGGATTAAAAGAATGGTGTGTTACAAATGTTAGCAGTGCTAACATTCTGCCCTCCTTGCAAGTTAACTTCCACATGCTCGAGTCAAATTCTATTGCTAAATTCCAAAATGTGATACACCTTTGAGAACATCTTTATTTGTATCCCTTAGATTATGCATCAAACCAAAAGGATTCAGTATCAAACATGTAAGACTTAGCTTGTTGAATGGTAAATGGGCCTGAGCTTATCTAATGCTTCTCTACTCTTTCCTACGAATCGAAGAGCTTTACTTTGCAGGTAGCATCTAGTAACTCACACCCATGCACTCCCATATTAGCTTATTGATAGTGTTACATTTTCTTGTTAGATATCCATCAGTTATAGCTTACAAATATATATGCCCTTTCATACTCATTCACACACCCTGATGCAGTAGTTACAGCAGTCTGGGGCAAAGTGTCTTCCTAAAGGACACATTGACATATGACAACTAACAAAGAGCTCAAACCTTCCAATTACTGAAAGATATCAGACTTAGCCACCAAAATTAGTTAGTCAGTTGAAATTTCATTTAATGTTTTATTCAGCATTTAGATGCTTTGAGAGAAATAAAAAAAAAATCCCCTCAGAATTTAGCCCAGGCAAAGTGAAGTACTGATTATAGAACACACAAAAAAAAGCTAAAGCACGTAAATAACTACATAACTACTAGGGGTGTAACGGTACACAAAAATGACGGTTCGGTACGTACCTCGGTTTGGGGGTTACAGTTCGGTACATTTTCGGTACAGTATGGAAACAACGCAAAACCATTTGCTTGTTTAGCACGTTTGGAATTTGTCATTATACAAACTTAAAACCAAAATAAATTCAATGTGCTGCTTGGTAATACTAATAAGTTAAATAAAATAAATAAACAACAAATGTACAGTACAGGCCAAAAGTTTGGACACACCTTCTCATTCAATGCGTTTTCTTTATTTTTATCACAAATTCATTGTAGATTCTCTCTGAAGTAATGATGGACACTTGTTTCTCTTAACCTAGCTGATTGGTTCTTGCCATACTATCAATTTAAAAGTGTCTAATAGGGCTGTCGGCTGTGCATCAGCCTGACTTCTGAACAACACAACTGATGGTCCCAACCCCATTTATAAGGCAAGAAATTCCATTAATTAACCCTGACAAACACACCTGAGAAGTGAAAACCATTTCAGGTGACTACCTCTTAAAGCTCATAAAGAGAATGCCAAGAGTGTGCAAAGTAGTAATCAGAGCAAAGGATGGATACTTTGAAGAAACTAGAATATAAAACATGTTTTCAGTTATTTCACACTTTTTTGTTAAGTGCCTAATTTCACATTCATGGTTTTGATACCTTCAGTGAGAATCTACAATGTAAATAATGATGAAAATAAAGAAAACACATTGAATGAGAAGGTGTGTCCAAACTTTTGGCCTGTACTGTTTGAAATTAAAAACATTCACTTTCTTTTTAAATTCCTGGCTTAAATGTGGACGACTGGGTACTTTATACCGGGGCTCAATCACTTTCAGCATGTGTTTAAAACCAGCATTTTCCACAAATGAAGATGGTCTCAGATCCTATGCTATAAAAACGCTGATGGATGCTGTTTTCGCTTTGGCCCAATCTGAATTGTCTGGGAGAGGCTGCTTGAATGCAGATGACAGTTGAATTTGCACTACAGTGTTTTTTTTCCTTACCATGGAAATCTTTATACTTGAGTGGTGCTGTTTCAGGTGAGCTGGCATGTTTGACGTGCTGTCGGAAAATACCCAACCTCAGTTGAACGGTATCGGCACACCGCCGTCGTTTTATCCACCTGTCTTTCTCCTTTGCAATATTTCACTAGGATGTCACAGCATACCCAAACAGGGGATTTCAGCGATGGAGGAGGGTCTCCAAGCTCTGGTTGGTCGCTAGCAGTAGCCATGATGCACCCCGGACGCAAGCTCCTGTGGTTACAGAAGCTCTTTGATATTCGTCTTCTGATTGGCTCGCCGTCCACATGATATGTACATGATTGCAGGAGCACGATTCACAGACCACTTTCCTCGTAAATATTAAAAAGGCTTCCCTAACCACACCAATCGTAGACGAGTACCCCTGTGAATATTAAAAAGCCATGTTCAGCGGCTAGCATAAACTTAGTGTACTCGTTCGAGTACATCACTGTGCCAAACTGAACGTCCTTTTCGAGCGGTTCAGTCCGGATACATGTACCGCTACATCCCTTATAACTACAGTCACTTGGTTAAAAAGAATGAGTTACTTTTTACCCCTTATTGTGGTCACCAGTTGTAGTTGGCTGCATTTCTTTTGTTAATATTTAACTTTGTTTGGAGCCCTGTACAAATATAAGAATATAAAAAAACAGTCAACCAAGTTTTAAATCTCCTGCTGACTGCAGAGTTATCCAACTTAAACTGTAAAGTTGGCTGATGCAAGCATCCCTTGTTCAAGGTAACAATGCCAAGATTCACATTTTAAAAAAATCATGCTGCATTCTTATCCCTGGCCATATAAACCGAAATCTTTTGTTCCTGAAAAGATAACACATAAACACATGTAATATATTTATATAATCCCATTTCATCCTCAGTTTGGTGAGGGCGACTTTGATCTCTGTGTTGAGGCTGATGAAGCTTTTATGTCAGAGATTTTTTTACAGATACAGCTAACTTTTGATTTCAGCAGGGATTATATTTCCTTTTATGTTCTTGCTGTGCTGCTGAGCATGAGCTACCAACCTAGGAGTATATTGATCCCCTCAGTATATAAAAGCAGGTTTGACCAGATGGTAGCTGGGATGATGCTGGGTTTGCAACAGCAGCAGAGATTTGTTGGCACAGAAGTGAAATGTACAAAACCTTCAAAGTGTCCGTGACCACAATTGTCAAAGTCAAATTGTAAAAGACTCACAACACTTCATTGTGGAAGTTTCTTTTGTCCAAAATATATTTGTCTGGGAAAATATATCTAATGACACATTTTTCTATTATCATTACAACATTATACAGCTTCTCTTAAAAAGCTGCTCATTTAGCCACCAGTCATATTTATGCAGTGATGCACTTAATCCATCCAGAGCTTTGCTGCTACTGTCCCATTAGGCAGCCTTCTCCCAATGGAAACTTCAGGATAAAATCTAACATCACAGAGAGAAAACATGATGAAATCACTGGTCATCAATCAGAATCTGGTTTCAAAATGCACTCAGAGAGAAAGACTCCATCAGCATTCTGACACTGGCGCAAATTTGGCATAGAGGTCACACAATGTCACATGTCTCTGTTGACGACAGATAACAGTCTCATGAAGGAAACAAGTCTCCTTGAGATATGTGTATCTTCCTGAACTGCCTCTCCTTCTCTAATGAGTTTGTTAGTTTTAAGAAAGCTTAATAAATATTCTTTTGTGTGGGTAATGTTTTTCTATTGATCATTTGTAAGAAAATAAAAATCTTCCTGTGGATCTTATTTGTTGATGTTTGTTAGTGCTGCCCCAGTATGTGTGCTTATAAGAGTCACCTGCAACAACAACTTGTAAACATGCAGAATTCATTGTTTATTATGTAGGTTTAAGAAAGTTTAGTCTTGTCTGGTCATTGTATGTACACAGTGGTTGAATTAATCAGTGCAGCGTCATTATAAATGCACACATCTATTCCTCCACTTTAATCATTTAAAATGGTATTTTCTTTATTATAAAGCGTGAATAGTCACTTTTATAATGAGGTACAACTTATAAGAACTGCATTTGTGGAATCATCAACACACATCCTAAATGTATACACAAATGCTGCTGACAGTGGCAAAAGTTAAGCCCTTCTTCACAAATCGTATAAATTAGTGCATAGAGACAACCCTCCTCCAGAGTGTCCAGAGTCCTCTCTCGACTGGTAAGCTGTGTCTTTGCATGTGTTTAAAGATGCTGGTATCATAGCTACCAATATATAGGACTGAAAATATACCCCGAGGGCTTGATGTGAAATAGGAGACCATAACACTTAATATATAAAATATTTTTCCTCATATTTAAGGCAAGGCAAGGCAAGGCAAGTTTATTTGTAGAGCACAATTCATACACAAGGCAATTCAAAGTGCTTTACAGAACAAGAAAAATGCATTAAAATCACAGTACAAAATAGAATCAACAATAATCATTATAAAATCACTTTAAAAAAATCACAATACAAAATAAAATCAACATTAATCATTATAAAATAAATTTAAAAAGAAGAGTGCAGATAAGATCCTTTCAGTCATATTCACAGTTAAACAGAGCTGTTTTAAGCCTAGATTTGAACATTGTCAGAGTAGAGGCCTGTCTCACATCTTCAGAAAGACTGTTCCAGATTTTAGCTGCATAAAACTGAAACCCTGATTCTCCATGTTTAGTCCTGACTCTAGGCACCAGCAGAAGGCCGGCCCCTGATGTCCTCAGAGTCCGAGGTAGTTCATATGGCACTAACATGTCAGAGATGTACTTTGGTGCTAGGCCATGGAGAGACTTGTACACAAGCAGAGCTGCTTTATTTTTGATGTCTTGAATGAAAGAGAATAATTTTTTATGACGGATGAGTTTCCTTGCCTGTGAACAATGTCTTTGCTACACAGGCAGTTTTGTTTAAAACAGTTTCTTTTATTGAATCCACAGATATTATTAAGTTAGACAGTACCAAAGAAATTCCATATCATTATTTATACATTCACATAGATTCTGCAGTGATACAGTGTCCCTAATCACACACATTTATAGCATGGTAACATTCATTATAAAGTTAAAGCATCTCGGAGAGTACATATCAAGCCTTGGGACAGTATAGTAAATGACTCTTCTCTAAGCAATATGTCTCCTGAAAACTGTCAAAATCAAACTTTGTCTTTCCTTTTGATGTTTTATCTTATTTCTTCATACCTAATATTTGTGTGTATTAGGGTTAATTTTAAGAGAAGTTTTCATCTCTGTTCAGATATATAGAGCCTAATGGAAAAAAGTATTTTAAATGCAACTTAATAATAACTTGCTAAAAAGAAAACAGTTTTTAGCTGGGAACGTTGGATATATTCCAAATTTGAAACTTCCCATTGGAATTCTGCGGATTGGGGAATAAACCGAAAATTAACTGAAACTTGGAGGTAATTTAAATAAATCTTTTCCAAACACAAATATAAACATTTTGTTTTGTCATAGGCACGTGTCCATGCAAAATACCATTAAAAATGTTCGAACTTTTTCAAGTTTTAAGTATTTTATTGAACAATCAATTCAAACCTCTCTTTATGTTGTCCCCAGGCTAAAATTTTTGTCTTTAATTGTCCAATGTTCCAGAATTATCCATGCATGTGATGGAGAAATGCACAGTGCATGTAGTGCTATTACTCATTATAGTGTGCATGTAATGAGGAATAGCGTAGAAATAGTCAAGTCATCTTGCATGAAATCTGGTTATTTTAGTCAAGATTATGCTAACGTATATTTTTCTAACTATATTTAAATTCCCTGTGAAGGTTCAACATTCAATTTTGTAAATTCCAGGTTTATTCCTATCTCATCTTTTCCCATTAATTCTCATGGAAAGTTTACAATTCCTAGAACTTTGCTACCCTGTGCTTATATAATTCCCATTATCATATCCATTTTGGCTAGAGCAGAACAAACATGGTAGATAAAAGCATAACCACTGAGAGACCTGATTCTGTCTTTGTTAGTAATCTGCTGTTGTCTTGTTCACTCGCTGCTCTCAACACCCACTCTGCCATCTGTCTCCCCAATAGAAACTGTTAACCTAGCACCCAGGGGTTCCCAGTCAACCTTACACATGGCCAAGGACAAATATTAAACCAGTTTGTGTTGAGTTTGTGTGCTAAACAGTCTCTCCTGATCACAAACTGCTACATTAACATGCACATAAACAGTTTTTTTTTGTTTCCTCTGCTATATCAGTCACTGATTTTAATGCATTGTGCCTTTACAGTTTTCTTTGTAATGTAAAGTCTCTTGAAGGATCATAATATTTTCATTAAACTCACTGACATATCTTTCACACTTCATTTGTCCCAGTCTTATCAGCAGCAGACAACCTTATTCATTAACATAAAATCAATAACATTTCAAGGTGTAAACCTGGTGTAGAGTGTAAAAGGGAGTTTTACTTGGCACTTTGGGATGAATGGATACGCAATAAGGCATGCCAGGACACAATGCTGCATATGGATGTTGAACCAACACACACACACACATGAAAAATGTGAATTATGTCACATTGAAGATTAGAGAGAAGAGAGGGGGGATAAAAAAGAGATGAGAGACTTGTATTGTGGAGAGTGAAAGAGAGGTGGTAAGAGTGTGCTGCAGTGCGCCTGCATTACAATTGATTGGCTGGTTTAACCGCCAATGCTGCTCACTCAAGCTTTAAATAGACGGATAAAACTCTCTTTTACCCTACACTCCTCCATTTGCTCCTGTTCCTCCTCCTCTTCATTCTATCACTTTCTCCTCTACCCCTCCCTTTTTCTTACCATTTTTTTCTCTTCCTCTAACATCTGTTCTCCTAAATATTCATTCAACATCAGCAAAAATGATTTAAGGCATCATTGTATCTCCAAATTAACTGGCTCACTATTTTTGAGAAAGTCTCGTCTGCCATCATCTACATGTAATGCTTTGTATAATTTTGTGTGTCAGAGGCTTAAAATGCAGTATGGGTGCACCTTATTTCCAGTTAGTCCCAGATTGGAGGTCACACACTAAACTCAAATTGTCCTTCAATCCTCTGTTAAACAGATACTAGCCTCCCTCTTCCTCCAAGCCTTTCCTCTCTATTCTCCCCTTCATTCCTTTATCTCTTATTTCCTTCCCGTGATAAAGTCATTTTCCAGCAAAGTGAAATAAGATGGGTTTCCACCAGTGCTGATAGATGGAGGTGAGGACAGACCCAAATAAGCCAGTGATGGAGACACACTATCATAAAAGATGGGTGATGTTTCATCGTTCTTGATTCAGGGGAGTACTAGAGGGCGATGGTGGCGGTGTCTGAAAGTAAACATGGTCAGTAATCTGAAGGTTGCAGGTTCGAGCCCAGCACCGTCACCTGGCGATGTGTCCTTGGGCAGGACACTTATCCCTATATTGCTCCCACGGCCGCATCAATGGCGTTTGGATGGGTGTGAATGTGTTTGCTGACACTAATGGACAATTGACATACCATCTGTGAGTGTGAATGGGTGTCATGACCTGTAGCATAAAGCTGCTTTAAGTAGTCAAAGAGACTAGAAAAGCTCTATATAAGCTTAAGTCTATTTATCATTTACCATCTAAGAGGTTGTTAATGTGACTTATTTGTGTTTTTGGCAGTTTGAAAAGACACTTTCAAGTTGCTGGAACATTTTAGTCGTATGTGATCTTGATTTCAGGGTACTCTCAATTAGTTCACTCATTTTTTAGATAATGCTACAGTATATTCTCAAGATCCTGCTTTTGCCTGTCTAAAAAACATTTTGTAATCACGGAGGCTTTAAAAGTGTGATGTGCTAAAATGTTGTCTTCCAAAGGCCCGTGTATTTCCCCAACTTTAAAATATTAAAATTCAATGACTATTAGAGTTTGTTCACAAGTGCTAATTTTGACAATAATTAGTTTAATAATTTTGATTACCCCTGATGTACCTGTACTGTCAACAACTACAACTTCCACCACCAATCTCTTTCAACCTCAGGAGCAATAGGCTGGTTTGGGCATGGATGGTATTTGAGTAAGAGACAATATGGTAATATCAGGTAGTGCAGGCTTGGGGCATCAATGGCTTAACCTTGCAATTTGCTCCATCGTCATTTTGATGTATGTGGTTCAAGCTTATCTCCAACTGTCACTTGTCCTTGGGTGGGACATTTAACCATAAGTGGATCCCACTGCTGTGAAGTGTTTTATAGATGGGTATGAAAGGGTTTGAATATGTTACATGGTACTGATTGATAACTTTGATAGGAACTTCACCCACAAGCGAGAGAATGTGAGAGTCAATGAGAGTGAATTGGTAAGTGTGACCTGTGGTGTGGAAGCACTTTGAGTTGTCAGACTGACTAAAATGGTACTAAACAAGCAATATTAAGTCTTTTTGCCATTTAACATTGCATTACTGATAAAACAAACCTGCGTTCAGATATAGGTTTTGCACAGAAAGTCCACTGGCAAAAAAGTGAGTCAGAATCAGATTGATAAATAGAATCCATCATGGCACTGGAATTCAAAAATAATTGAATCTCTGTAGTCCTTCTGTTGTAGAAGAGCTTTTATACAGTAGCCTGTTTTTGGCTTTGAACAGCAGATAGAAATGGAGCACTGGACATGTGAAAAGCTCATGCATGTTGCTCCAAAAACAAGACTTCAGCTTATTTTTGAGCAACAGGAGAAACAAAGTGTGTTCGATTCTGAAGGATTAGTAAGTCTTGACATTATAAACTACAGGTATCTGTGGCATCCTATCTTAGTAGTGTGTTATCTACCTGAACACAACTCATCCATTTTGCATGTGTTTTATCAAGCATCTTCAAGATGAAGGGATCTCTCCTGTGTCTTTTGACTTACATGAACACTATGTTCAGAGTTACACATCAACAGTTGGCACTGATATTGTAGATATTTTGTTAGATTTTTTCTTCATACAACCTTCCATACTGTGTGCAGAGACCAAAGTCTGCTGCTGCGCCTGCCCTTCTGGCTGATTAAATGCTGATGAAGCAGCATGTGAACAGTGTTTGATCAGGTCAGGAGAGTTGATGTTCACAACAGACACCAGCTGTGACTCAAACACATCCCATTAGGCCCTTAATGGAAGACAAGACCACTCTCATTTTACAATGTTAGCCACCAAATGCTAATGTCTGCTACATAAGGCTTTGATCTGTGCACTCCGTTCTCTGTCTCAATTAACTTGGGATTTGAAATGAAATGTTGGGTTGATCACATGAATACGTGTTCTCTCTGTACGTGCTGTAAAATCATGTTTGTCTTTGGTCAGGATATAAAAGCTTTTTTTGTTGATTTTGTTCTTATATGCACTTTCTATCTTTTTTTAGACACACTGAGCAAAGCCTTTGTAATTTTGTCCCAATAACCACCAGTCCATCCGTACTAATTAAAGCAATTAGTTATCACAGTTTTAGAAGCAGGGTTACCAAAAGATTTGAGCAATAAATTTCCTAGCACAAAAGCAATCTTTTTTTATTTTATTTTTTATTGCAAAAACAAACAAACAATACAGATGGAGACAAAGACATATAACATGGTAAGTTACATAACAGAAAACAGAGAATAAATAAAGTAAAAAAAAATACAAAATACAAAAAGGAGTGAGCTGTTCTGGTGTGTATGATATGTGTGTGCGTGTGTATAATTGGTGTGTGTCTTTTTCTTTTTTTTTAACCAGAAAAACAAATATTGTCAATCCCCCTTTTTTTTCCCTTCCCATGCCCAATCAACCTATTCATTGCAACCACCCACACCTGCGGATCAAAAATAGTGCCCTACCAGAGGACCTCCAAACCCCCATCCCACCCAGATAACAAGGCCACCCCAAGCACTTCCACAGATCCACCAATCCATCACCAAAAAAGACAGTTTTGCAATTTTTTTTTTCTTTTTGTGGAGCTATGATGCTCCACTCAGGGCAGAGTCTGGTCCCAGAGAGACAGCCCCCAGACCCTGAGGAGGAAGCCTGACTGTCAGGAACAGGTTCAGCCCTAGAGTCTACTTGAGAACAAATTAGCACACTCCTCAGGGTCTGGGTGCAGTTTGTTGAAAGAGACTTAAGTCCATTTAAATTATTTATAAAAATAAATAAATAATTAAAAAATAAAAATCTCCAGCACAAAAGCAATCTGATACTACGCAGTTTATGTTCCCTTTAGGCAACTTGTCTGGGCTGATGTTCCTCCAACCACAGGGATGAGAAAGCAAGGCTATTTTCCAATTTGTGGGTCATACAACAAGAAAAAACAGACTCTCCCCTGCCTGCATGATTACATCCACCTTTAGGACAGCTACATGTGCCATTCCATCCCACTTAATCCCTCCAAGGCCTCAGCTATTGTAACCTTAAACTACTTCACCTCTAAGTGATGCCTAGATAGCTCTTTCAGCCTTTAATCATCAGAGCTTAACAACCTTGGATTCAGACTGAACAAGGATTGTTTTTAACCACCCATCAGTCACCCAGATGTTCAAGAAATTCACTCATTCAGGGATTCTCTCTTTTATAACAATACTAGATGCTGTAAAAATAAGGTACCTGATGGTTTTCCTGAAGAATGTTATAATTTGTTTATAGCCTGGTTCTTTGCACCGACCTGACCCCAAAGACAGTATACACCTGTATAGCATGTAAAGAAAACCCACCACCACCACCGTTCAAGGGGTTATAGTGAATAATGAAAGAGAAAACACTTCACTGGGTACATCTGCCTACAATAGCTACCATTTTTGACTCATGTGTCTTTTAAGAAACAGAGTTATTAATCTCATCAGGCTGGTCAGTCTGTAAGGGTTAGGAGACCATAAGGTTGTACAAGGCTTTTCAAGTCCATTTGTCCACTTAAAGTACTTGTACACTAACCATACTCATTTACACACCATTGAACACAAAACAGGGTTAATCCTCTTAAGCCCTTTTCAGACATGAAATACTGACTTTTTCTGAAATTCTCATGGGTACAATACCCATATAATTTCCTTAGTGACATTTAGACTTGGCTCTTATGACAGGAAAGGGCGGCAAATACCAGCTGGTTGGCAGGATAATTTCAGTATAATGTCAAATGAAAAAAGCTGCTGTTTTTATCCATACATACCAGTTACTCAAATACACTTAGACAGTTGTCACAATTTACCTGCTTATGATATGTTTATTATAGAAATTACAATAAACAATAATAGAAGTCATTTTAAACTAACTGGGGAAAGATCAGCTTTTTCAAAGTCCGCTGTACCTCTCTCTCTCATTTCCTTAACAACAGCTGCCAGTCCACAGCAGCTCCAGCACCATGGACAGCGGTACTTTTGGGCCACACTCTCTTTACCAGTCAGAACACACTCATTTATTTCATCTTCCACAACACAATTTCCTACATGTATGCCACAGGGTTGGGAATTGTATAGGCAGAACACAATACAAAAATTCCTCAGGTAAGAAATATTGAGATTTTTAAGATGTTTCACATAAATGCTATTTTTTAATGTGCAAAAATTTCCAATCCAATAACCTTTAACTGTCTTTGACTTGAATTAGGTTACTACAGACTTACTTGTTAAATGTTTCTTCACGCGATACAAATGAATGTTTGGCCTGAAACTGCATTTCTTGGATCCTGAGTTTCTGATTTTTGTATTTTTTAAGGATACTCAATGTTACCACACCATAAGAACCCCACATTTCATCTTTTAAAAGCTAGTCATGCTGCACCACAGAGTATCTTCAGTTGTCATGCTTTAGACTGTTTTTAAGACACAAAGTTCCACCAAGTTTCACACTTATAGCTATTATTATCATTATTTACTATTATTTTTCTCCATTTATCCTTCTTCTATCATGTAAGCAATAAGGCATTAAGTGTCTGTTTAACATCACTCTGCACTGTAACACCCGTGTGTCTGTGAGGAACATCATAGCTGGAACGCACACACTTTACATGCACCATGGTCTTATAGGTGTGATATCAGAATGACTAACTGTATATAGTCAAGGAAATGAGGACTTGGTTGTTTTTGGTTACCATAAAACAGAACACAAATTGCAGAATGAGGCTTTTCAAATTTTTTGGACTGACATAGCATATCCTATGATGTGACTGTTTCATAAACCTGCATCACATTTGTGACATTGGAAACATGTTTTTCAGCCTTACCATGGATAAAATATTAACACCCTAAAAGATTTAAAGGCCCTTGAAACTAACACATCAGGTTACATACATGGACTTAATACCTCTACTTCTGGATGCAATAATCACTGTAACTGAAATCAGCAGCCTCCCAGTATATTATCAAACATCACAGCACTCACTCTCCACCTTAGGCATTCTCCTTCCACATCAGCACGCTCATAACATCTTTCTTTTGGTCTGTTGCCTACCCCTAACCTCATTTTCAGTTCTTTGAGTCATTTTGGTTGACCTTAATTGGCTTTAACTTCTAAAATTCTCCCTCCATACTGAGTCCCTCCCATGCCTCTAACACTACCACTTCCAAACTGTTCTGAATAGGAGCTTCTTCCTTAACTTAAATTCCCCTCTTTATATATGTTCTATCCACCCCAAACATGCTTTTTCCACCTAGCTTAAAAATATGTGGCATGGCCCTGGCTGGTAAAAACATACTGTCTTTCTTTGACGCCCACTGTGTCTCTTCCAGCTCCTTCACCTCCTGTTTTCCTTCCTCTCCTGTGTCTGTCAAATGAAAGTAGGTTTGTGCTGTTAGCCTAGTGTGAAATGACACAATGCTCAGAGTCAATGAGCTGCTCTGATCTTTTGTCACCCTGGACACCAGCCAGCTGTGCCTGGCTGCCACAGCGATAATGTCACTGCAGAGATTGATTTGGAAGAAGATGAGGTCGACGCTCAGAGAGAATAGTCCTCATTAAGCAGCTCACACTGCGGAAAACTCCATGCTTACTTCATACCTTTTACCATTCCTCTTCTCGCTCCCTGCTCCAACTCATTATATTTGTGTCTGCTTCAGTTAGTAAAACATATGAATGTGGAACCAAAAGAGCTGCTCCATGTTTTGTTGCACTAACATTCAACTTTGCTTTTCCGATTCTCTCGCTCAAATGTTTCCACTTTATTTTAGAAGCCCAGTGATTATTTTTGTCTGTAATCTCTTACTGCAGGTCCAGATAACACCAAGGACCCCTGTCTTAAGGTGCGCTGCCCTCCTCACAAGGTGTGTGTTAGCCATGACTACCAGACAGCCATCTGCACCAATCACAAACAGCCAACTCACAGGTAAGAATTCAAAAAAATACTATGCTCATCTTTATTCAGTAATAATAATAATAATAATAATCATCATCATCATCATCATCATCATAATAATAACAACTAGAAAAGCAGCAGCCCAGTTACTGCAGTGACTTTTCCTCTCCGATTGGACGACCGAGTCCCTGCTCATGTCTGTCCATGTGGACAACTCCTTCCCTGGCATTGCAGGGAGGCTGTGACTTTTGGTGCATTCCAGTTGTAGTTGGAAATCGGAATCAGATTAGGAAATTTCAACTGGAATGCCCCCAAGGCCGGAATTTCCTACTGGGAACTTGGGGGATCCTCACCACCCCCGAGTGGACAATCAAAGATGGCTGCCCCCGGTTTAAACAGTTATTAGGCTTCTGTAATAATCCATTTATTAGCACTTCTGATTGTGTTAGTGTTTTGCACTAAATCAGCCGTATGCACAGTATTGTTTGACTTATATTTATAGAAATGCTGCCATAGTGATATTTGCATTGTTAATGTGGTATTAGTGAACTACAATGCAGGGCATGCTAACAACGGCTAACAATAGCCTGGTAGATCAACATGTAATTTTCCGACTTTGTAACTTGAACGCTGATAACTCGGAGATGACATCACTCTCACTTCCCTTTCCCAGTTCTGAGGTTAATGGAACGCAGCAATACACTTGAAAAACATTAAAGTTTGTTTGTAAATAAACCACAATTCACATAATAACCGTGAATTTGCCGTTATAAACTCTGACATTTTTGTGACGTTAATCTGGATCAGATCAAGATGAAGTGTTCTTTGATACTTTGATATGATTTATTGTCCTTTAAATTTTGAAGTGGATCCGTGAAGTGATACCAGAAATATCCCAATGTTAAGGATAAGTTCGGTTTCTACAGCTTTCACATTGTTTATGAATGAAGTCGAACAGTATACTCACCCAGAAGGCTTTCCTGATCCAAACAGTGCTTCGGAAGATATTTAGATCCAAAATGGAGCAGCGGACATCCGTATAATGGTAGCACAAAGGGCTCCTAAAACTGCCGTACTGCGTATGCAGGCAGCAGTAAAGAAAGTTTTCAGTTCAGAGGTCAGCACAGTCAGGAAAACATGGGTGGAGCGACCCCGGACTGTCTTGGAGGGGTAGCCCGAGCGGACCATGATGAAATATTGGTGAAACTAATGAGTTTTTGGACGATTTATGCAGTTTTAGGAGCGGCGCTATACATGCCCCGTGTGCTACCATTACACGGATGTCTGCTGCTCCATTTTGGATCTAAATATCTCCTGAAGCACTGTTTGGATCAGGAAAGCCTTCTGGGTGAGTATATTGTTCTACTTCATTCTATAAACAATGTGAAAGCTGTAGAAAATGAACTTGTCCTTTAAGTTATGGGATTTTTCAGAGCATTTTTGGATTTACTTTGCATCCAGACAATCAGCACCAAAGTCTAATGGCTTCTTCGTTGGACGAAACCACACCTCTGGTAAAATGTTCATTTAAACCCATCCAGTAGTTTTGGTGTAATCTTGCTAACAGACAAACAAACAAACAGATCCTGGCAAAAACATTACCTCTTTGGTGGAAGTAATAATAATAATAATGATAATGATAATGATAATAATGACAATGAAATAATAATAATAATAATAATAATAATAATAATAATAATAATAATAATAATAATAATAATAATAATAATAATAATAATAACAATAATAATAATAATAATAATAAATATGATATTTGTACAGAACGTTTTAAAACAGAGTTTGTGTTGACATGCTGGAAGAAAAATATATCAAACAAAGCACAAGAACTTAACTAAAAATGATGCCAAGCACAAATTTGAGCAAAGAACCACACAAGCGTACCCAAACAACATGCACATATTCTCAGTGCAGCACAATGGGAATCCCTTCGATATGGCCTGCAAACCTGGGCAATCGAGATTCCAGCAGCACAAAATGAGATCATGAAAACCCAGGATAAAAGATAAAAAGAATATGAAATCATTTTTAAGATGAAGTTTTTGAAGAAAACATTGTAATCCTATAAATACACACATTAAATGATTGAGCTAGACTGCAAGACTACAAACTATTTTTGTGGTAATATTTCACAGGTCTCTCTTTTTGTTTTGGATGGGGCCACAGCTGTTTTTGTGTTCATTAGCTGTAAAAGTTGACATTGTACTATTGATGATGATTCCCAGTTTGCTCAAGCCGTCAACAAAACAAAAGAGTTTTTTGTTTTGTCTGATTTATGCAGACTTGGGAGATGACGGACACAAACTGACTGCAAAGTAAGCGACCTCTAAACACACTTCGAAACCACATGCCTGGTGAGAGGGGTACAGTTGAACACAGTGGTTCCCGATCTTTATTCCTAAGTGTATTTAAATTCCTAAGAGTACCTATGTCATTGAAGTATTTTCTCTGATAAGTGGTCATGTCTGTAAGCATTGTAAGTGTTATCATTGACTTTACAGGAGTGATGTTTCCTGGTCTGTGATTGCAGCTATATATCCCTGCTCTCATTTGGGTTTAGCAAGTATGACACTGTAGGCAGTACAGCCTGGGGTTAGTTTACACTTGAGGATTGTTTCAACAAATTGTGGCTGTGACGAGCCTGAAATCCCATCAATCCCACCCCTCCCCATCCCTGAGAGGTAAAACAAAAGAACTATTAAGTGTTCTGTCAGCCTAATTAACTGTAACAGGTATCCCATCTGAAAGAGCTCTGTCTGAAAACAGATATGTTTGATGTTAAAAATCAGTTTGACTTTGTTGAGTCATAAATTATTCACTTGGTACCATTTATGGACTACTTGGACAAATGACAAAATCAGATGTGAAATTTTCTAATGTAGCTTCAACCCTTTGCCTCTTCATTTTTTAGTTTGTTGCTAGACTTAAGGGGAAAACAGAAAGTTTAAAGAACATTTACAGAAATGTTGTGGATTCAAAAAATAAAGTGTTTGACTTCAGATGCTGTGGAGTAAATGCAGTATAATTTCCACTGAAAAGAACACTTGTGAAAAAAAAAAGTAAATTCAATACAGTTCTTGTTCAAATTTAGTTTGTTTCAGTCCTTAAATTTTATTATTTCAGATTCATTTTCATATAAAGAAGATAGTTGGAAAAACTGTGGCTTCAGTTGTTTTGTAGAAAAAATATCTTTCCTTGAACTCTGGGCATTTAAGACTCAGCAGTAAAACAAATCAAAGCAATGTGTTGTGTGTTACAGTGTGTTCAAATTGAATTAACTTCAGTCACAGATTCGCGGCATGGTATTCTCAATGTCAATTGGTTTAAATAAAACTATCTGTGTGCTCTTTTGATTTTGTCAGCATCTAATTTGTTTGTGATTTCAACCTTGACATGTTGCCAATTTTAAGGTTTTTCAATTTTTCACTTGAAGAAGCATTTCCCCCCAAAAGAGAACGGAATTTGTTCCCTCTGTTTTGGGTTTAATTGATTTCCTCAAGTCATTAGCTCCTAAGAATTTGATTTTAGGCTTTTCTTTGTGTTTTTCATTAATTCCAGGCACTGTTTGCAGCATAATATGTCAAAACTATTTGCTTGGAAACTGTGTTTTTCCCACTCACTGGGGCCTTGGACCATGATATTATTTTTCTCTGTTAGTTAATGCAGTTTCAGCAATTAGCATAGCAGAAATTTGGTGCCTTTAAAGGTCAAAAACAGACTGCTTAAGATTTTTGCAGATAGTTGTACAGGAACTTTACTATACCTCAGCATGAATTCAAGAGCAAAATTCCAACTATTTATTTATGGTCAAAAATACTGTGCTTTGTTCATCCTTGGAGTCTATAAGCTTTGATTGACCTCATGTGTTTCCAGAAGTCTAGTATTCTATTAGATTATTCTCTACTAGAAGCTGGAAACCTAAGGTTTCAAATCCAAATACATCTTTATTTCTAAGACTAATTGAGTCAAAGGTCATTATTTAACAATTTCATCAAAAGTTACATTTCTATATCATTGAAAATAAATGCTCTTAAGGCTTGCAATTGTAATTTCAGAAATATGTGCCCTGTTCCGTCAAATGACAGATGTTTCAAAATGAATCACCAAGGAAATTCCAAAAGCCCTCAAACAACAAGTATACATGGGCAGAAGTGATCATTGGACTGATTCAGTTTGAGGTTTGTTCCGATGTTGATCAGTTGCTCTTCCACTGTAGCTTTGTCTCTGTATAATTATTTATCATGTGTGCACTAAATTATTTTTGGCCTCATTACATTATGCAATACCTTTTAATTAGACTTTCAAAGATTTTAATAAACGCTTGTAGTAGAACCATATTTGTTTCTCTGCATTATCCGCAAGTACTATGTTTTCATCCTATTATATGTATTTTATTTAGTTCAGTCTCCGAGGATAAGGAAGTAATCAATACCCTGCCTCTGTTGTTGATAATGTTTTCCAAAGCTTTGTCATCTTGAAAGGTTAAGTCTTATTTAATATGGTTTCAGTATTGATCTGATGTTTTGCAAATACATAGAATCAGGATGATTTAAATTTTAGTAATCAGATAGATTCATCTTGCAAAGCTTCAGTCTACAACATATGTGAGTGGGGCCATGTGTGATGGCCCAATCAGATACCTTTGGAGCAAGGAGAGTTGGGAGCTATGAGCAAGACGGCAGCAGGAAGCTACTGTTCATACTGAGATTAGCATAGATGCTAATAGCTTCAGAAGACATTTTATCAGATCTTGACTACATTGATCTATTAAATAAAAAAAGAAATAGCTCCACAAGTTTTCTGTTGAAAATAGTTTTCTGCTCCACTTCCCACATATTTTTTCAAAAGTTTAACTAAGTAGCTCATGTTCTGTCACAGCAGTAGCACTCACCTACTACATTATCTGGTTGGATGAATGTGATTGACAGAAAAATGGTCCAATCATCTGCAGGATTTGCTTTTAAAAGGTTCTGCCCATCCCCAAATGCTTTCTATGGGCTCTGTCCCAGATGTACTCATGAAAAATGTTGAACAGTCCATCTGTTGAGTCACGTTAGTTTTCTGAAGAAAAACATTAGAATTATGTAAACGGACCCATATTATGCCCTCTCTGGTTGTGTATGCTCATTAGAGTGTCTTACATGTCTTGTGATGTCTCTGACATCATGACATGTTTAGTGGTGTCAGCCTGAGCCTGTGCCTGTGAGTGCAGCTCCTTGATTGGGGTACCAGTGAGTGAGAAGGTTATTTAAGGTCCTGCAGTCACACAGTCACACAGTCTCTGACCTGGCCTCCACACAGGTATAGCACTTTTGGGTTAGGTATGTTAGATTGGATTTGGTTCAGTTCACATTTTACACTTACCCACAGTATCTTCACTCATGCACATCCTACACTACTGACTCTACTGATTTAAACACCTCATGCTTTAAAATTTGGATTTGATCTTATTTGAAGTAACTTTGGGTATTTTGGCTTAATTTGGTCTAATTTGGCTTTTCTGATTGTTTAGTTTGGTTCATTTCAGTTAACAGTAAACTGCCTGATTTGACTATTTGATTTGGTCTAATTTGGTTTAGTTTTACCTTACCTGGTATAATTAAAGATGTGTTGCTTAATTTGGTTTAATTTGGTTTGATTGGAAAAATAAAGACTTTTAAAAAACTTTGCCATGGTGTTGTCTCCCTCTTTTGTTGTGACCACCTGAACCAGGTCATGACAGAGTACCTCCATGCCTTCAGCCTTTTTTCTACAGTGCCAGTAGCTGCCTGAAACCTATGGTTCACAAATTCATTTTAAATAAATCCACACTTTCATAAATGGCCGTTACTTGTTAGTTTGACCTTACTGTGAGGTAGTGAGGCAGTACCTGCTGCATCACTATGCAGCCATGCTTCATAAGATAATGCTCACTTTTAATCCTTGTTACCTTTTGCTTTCTGGTATAATCAGTCATACCCTATTCAAACTTTAAAAAATACAGAAAATATTCGGACCTTTTAACAAGGCTGCAAGAACCAATCAGGATTCACATTCTCTTCAGAGTCAACTTAATTTTACCATTTTCTTCATCTTTTTCAGTGTTAAACCCAGAAAAGGCAGTTCAGGACATAAGCACAGGGTTGAAGCTGGTGCTCATGGGAAGTGTAGGCTCTGCTCAGCGCTGCAGTCAAGCCCTGTGTGTGGATCTGATGGGCACACTTACTCCTCCAAGGTAAGATATCATTTTATCTATTTAGCTTTCTTGTAGTTGAAACACTCTACTCAACAACATTCAAGTTTCTTTTTCTGTGTTACTATGAAAAATTCTTTCTTTTATCAGTTTATATAAAAATTGGACATAAGGGCACTGCTTTTTGATGGCTCTTTCAGAGCTCTTATGTTGATGTATAATTTGTGTTGCTTACATTTCTTAACTTCTTCCTGAGAGATGATCTATTTAAATCGCATCCTTTGTCACATTTAAGCATTCTTCCCCCCTTTTTTTTTCTTTTTGAGAAAAGGCTAAAATAGGGAATCTTTTAGCAGCATATGTTAATTTTAGCTGCATGTACCCTTACCACCATATCCTCATGTTGATTGCTTTTACTGTTTAGCCTCTTACATCTCTGACTTGGCTCATTCCTAGCTCCATCAAACTAAAGACAGTAACAATGTCATGATTGAGTAGAAAAAAAGAGAGATTTGACCTTGGAGTCATGGTAGAAATGAGCAAAGAAATGAAGAGTTATGGATCAGTCCTTGGCTTTTTTCACTGAAACACAATCCAACACAGCTCATACAATAACATGCTTCCTCTGGACCAAGGAGTTCTTTTTGTGAAAGGAATGTTGACAGAATACTTAGATCCAGGGCCTTTAGGACACTTACACACTGTTGTCACTTTCTCTGTTATTTGTTTATCGCAGAGTCACAGTCAGGGACGGTCTTTAAACTGACCCTCAAACACTTAGTCTCGTCTTTGTGAGGAGACAGAATCAATAAAAGAAAGCTGTGAGAAGAAAAGTTCAACTGCGGTCATTTTTTTCTTGTTTTGTAGGACAGGCTGTTTTTCCACACCAGTGTTTTTCTTCTGGTGGAAACAAATGAACCCCTGTGTAACTGATAATTAAATCATTAATAAGTATGGGTACTGCAACTCGTCTACTGCGGGCCTGATTCTGTTTTCCAAAATGCCCAATTCAATTATGTCAACCTCCCCCTGCCTCTGATGTGGCTAATGGGTCAAATCTATTGTTTTGTCACGACTTTGTGCTCTTACAGGGACTGCACCAAATGTTTTAACTAGTGTTATTTTAAAACAAAACAATTATTGTTGGTTGCTGGTAGAGTGGAGAGGGTTACAAGTGTTCATATACTCCATTTTGAGGATCTCTTCACGTGCCGGTGGCTGGTTTTAATTCAATTTGACGAACATTTTCTATGTGTCTTCACCTAGACTCTACTCCAATTTTTGGGCTCTAATTTCGTCCACAAGATGCAGGCGCAGAGCACCTGTCCTGCGCTGCTCCAACGGGGCATGTCCAGTGCATTTTGCAATTTTCGTGCATGGCGCAGCGAGGCGCACCTCAAGTCTCCATCCCTCCCTCTGGCACATGGGAGGAGAGTAGGCATGTGATGGTTTGACACAGCCGAATATAATCTTCCCCAATCAAATTAACGCCTCTCTTTGCCTTTGAATGCGCTGAGGGCGACACAGTGACAATTTCAATCTCTTCTCCATTGACTCCAGCCTCGGTAGGCTGGCAGATGAAGCCGTCCTCCCCTGGTCCAAATCGCCTCTACATATATATTTACCTCCGCCAAGGAGGTTATGTTTTCAGGAGAGTTTTTTTTTGTCTGTCTGTCTATCTGTCTGTCCGTCCGTCTGTGAACAAAATCACTCAAAAAGTAATGGATGGCTGCCATGGCAAAAAATAGGATTTTTGTGAATAACTACTGAACTAAAATAGATATCATTATGAATCCAACTGCTAATGGTATGTGTTCATGGTCAAGGAATCTAAATATTTTGATGAAATAAAGGTAGGACTAATATTTATGTTGAAAATCACAATATGGGTGAGGACTGTGGCGCTGGCAGAGGTCTGCCTTCTCCAAGTGCTTTTCTAGTTATATCATAAAACTTAGCTTTACGACAACTTCCATCAGAATCGCTACTGAACAGCACATGAATGTTGTCTTCTGTCTGTGTATTATGTGTAAAACTAAGTGTACATGGTCTACGTTGCTGCTCTGACACAAGTTCCAAATAGAAAAAATATATAACATTTTTTTTATTGCTTTGTTTTTTGCATCGCATTCTGAAGGATTATTGGTAAATTTTAAAGGCACAGCGGAGAGGGGGGAGTGTTTTTATTCCTAAAGTATATTTTATCATGTCTATTGTGTATTGTATGGTATGAAACAGTTAGTTAACATTAGGACAAGGACAATTTCAAAAGAAAAAGTGCTGTGTAATCCTGGCCTCTCAAAACTACTGCATCTTTAGTTTTGATTAAAAAAATTGACTAAAAAAATGTCCCTTCCAGTGACTGGAAGGTCATGGGGACTGGAGCTGATCACAGCTGTGAAGGGTAAGAAGTTGGGCACACCCTTGACTTGTCACTGACCAGCCACAGGGCTAATGTGTAGAGACAAACAACCAGGCAGTCTGAAGCAAATTTATCGAAAATGTAAAACCTGTGATGGTCTTTGGGGTTCTGCCAGCTCTGCGTGCCGCCATGAAATGTAATTCTCCTGTTTCAAACACAGAGGCTGTAGAAAGTGTTGTTAAAGCTCAACAGTGTAAGATTCCGGCTTTCAGCTCTCTAGGGTTCTCTATGGACGTTGAGTGTAACAGAGCCCCTCACACCCATGTGCATTAGTTGACATACAGAGGGAGGAGAAGTGAGCTGACAGGACTTCCTAAGTGACAAATAAACCATGTGGACTGATAAGATACAGTTTGATTATGTTTTCTTTCAAATAAATCACATTTTAAGCGTCAACCGTCAGTTGCTAGCAACATGTACTTGCAAGTCCAACAATAACAGAGCCAAATCAGCATCGGTCGGACATCCCTCCTTGTCTTTCAGCTCCTGCCAGCAAGTGAACACCAGGCCAATGTTACTCTCCCACTTTATTTTTCGTCTCCTCCAATATTACTTTTCTTTTCTTTGGGTTTTTCGCTGCTTCTACCATTATAGCAACATTACATTTAGCTTTCTACTTCTTCTTCTTCTTTTTAACGGCAGCTGGCATCCGTGTCTTCGGTGCATTACCGCCACCATTTAGTTTTCACCTTGACTTCCATCTTTTAAGTAAATCAGGGAGGAGGGGGAAGTGATGATAATGTAAAAGCAGTCAAAGCCCCCCCCCCAACCTGTTTTAAGGTGATGTAGTAGCCTATCACAATGACTCCATGACACATTCAAAGTTTATTGCATGTACAACTAGCTAAGTGGGGTCATTATGTATTAAAATGAAATGTTGAGGCAAAAGCTTTATTATTATAGATGCAGAATTGTATAGTTCTCCCAACAACATGACACAGATTTGTTTTTTCCTACAAAATAACAGGATTTTATTGACAGTGGGTTTAGTGATGACTTGGGTGGAAAATGAGTCTCTTTATTGTATCAATATCAATAGAAATGAAAAAAGTTTTAACAGTTTAATTTAGGTTTAAGATTTTAACACAGAAAGCTGAAACAGCCACAGATTTTCATAGAAAAAGTCATTTTGCTTTTTATAATGTCAGAGCTGCCTGAAGCTGCGCTGAGGAGGGTAAAGTGTGAAATGAGGAACAAGAGGAGGAACAAAAGGTGGGGAGGCCATGGGAGTCCTGCTGCTTTCTGCGGTAATTTAGTCAGAGGGGTTCAGTTAGCTGGTGGAGTGATGGGTCCCCATGGCCCAACTTAAACTCTGTTCACCAGTGAGCTGCTGGCCCTGGGCTTATTCATGTTTTATTATTACATTACATGCCTCCCTCATCATAACCACACACGCAAACACACACACTCAATATCCTATTAAGAGGACGGGGTCCTTATCTCCTGAGAGGCTTCAGCCCACTAACTTAAGTCCATTACTTTCCTTCTCTTAAATCATCCTTTCTCTCCTCTCCTTCCCTGTCCTCTACACTTCTCTCTTCTCCTTCCCTGTCCTCTCCCACCCTCTTCCCCCTCTATTTTTACCTCACCAAGTCAGGTGTTAAAATACTGTTTCATCAAAAGCACATTAACCCCTGGAGAGAGACAAACATAAAGATTCATGGGGCCCCTCTGTGTGCTGACAGTGACTGGAAGAGGTCATCTATTTCCTGAGATTTCTCTCTCTCTTCTTCCTCTTCGTCTCTCCTCCTCAGACACCTAATTTAATATGTCAGGAACAGGACAGAGCACTGTTCCTTTGTCAACAAATTTCATTAGCAACATTAGCAGCACTTTCATAGAAGTGACAGGAGGAAATGATTGATTTGTGCATGAAAATGATGGTGGTGACAGGATAGAAATCCTCTGTATGGCATGATATGTGCACAGATGTTTATGCACAGTCATGGTCTTGCCCTGACTAAAACACAGTCATCATCTCACAAACAGAATTAACATATCTCATTTCAGTTTTCATTATTCCTCTTGGTGGGATCTTGTAATTGGATTTTTCCTCCAACTTGTCCAAACAATTTCTTACTCCTCACTTACCTGAAATGAGATTTATACAGTTAAATTATATTCTGCAGTCGTCCATCTTGCTTCTTGCATCACATTAGGTTTGTACTTCAGTGAATACCACAAAGTCAGCGGGCAGCTCTGCGTCTAATGGCATGTCTAGATGGTTTCCTAATGGAGATGTCTGTTCATCGAAGATAAATGACCAGTCGTCTCAGCAAATTTTCTCCTTAATCAGCCTGACAAAGAAAGTTCCCCTGTATGTTTTTTCAATCCGAAGAACTCATGACTCTTTCTTTTTCTGTGATGTAGTTTTAAAAGCGTAACTTCACAGTGATTCTGTCTGTGCTAAAATAATTAGAAATGAAATGGACTCAAATCTGTTCTGCAAAGTTTTGACATACAGACTTAGAGTACAGTATGTACAAGCATTCACTGTGATTTACTAAGTCAGCTGTCCACATAAACAGATTTTTGTCATTTCAGCAAGCAAAGGTTGCTTTTCTATCAAACATCCCTCACCAAACACACATATATATATATGTATATATATGTATATATATATATATAGATAGATAGATAGATAGATAGATAGATAGATAGATAGATAGATAGATAGATAGATAGATAGATAGATAGATAGATAGATAGATAGATAGATAGATAGATATGTGTATATATATATATATGTACATATGTGTTTTTGTATACATAGACAGATAGATAGATGGATGATAGATACATACATACATACATACATAGATATAGAGACATGCGTACATACATATTAAACATAAGAGTTTTAAAGATGTAGCGAGTGCTTTGGAATCTAACTCTTTAAACACAGCCCTGCAGACTAAATTGGGTCAGCCAGCTGTCAGTTTGTTGAAAAAGGGCTGCTCTCCCTGCTTCATGTGCTTTTGATGAACATTTTATCAGTTAAGTATGCAACTATCCACCTGGTAATTGTCAAGTACGTCAGATTACCAGACCTACACTTGGGCAAGATGTGTCTTGTCATGTGATCTTGTTACTGGTTTAGTAGCTTTAAAATCTATTGCTAAACTTTCAGCCTTTCAACTAACAGTAATACCTCTCACAAAGCATGCCATGTTTTACAGAAAATGTAGTGCTTGGTCTTTTTTTGTGAGTTTGGAGGGGATAATATGGCAGCGCAACAGGTAGTACACATGCCTCACAGCAACATGCTGGTTTGATCTCCTGGCTGAACAGGACCTTTCTGTGTGAAGGTTGCATGTTCTTCCTGTGCAAGGGATCTCGCTAGGCACTCTGGTTTCCTCCCACAGACCGAAAAAATGCTCATTAGGTTGATGGATCACTCCAAATTACCCTGAGGTATGAGTGTGAGAGTAAATGGTTGTCTGTCTCTCTCTCGAAATGGCCCTGTAACCAGCTGGTGACCGGTTCTGGGTGCACACCGTGTCTTGCCCTGTGACTGCCCTGTGACAGTGGAATAAAAATGAATAAATGAATGCAGTTCATTGAGTGTTGTGAGTGGGTTCCACAAACTGAGGTTATCAGAGGGGGTTTATGTTGGTTTGTTTGTTTCTTATGTTTCATTTTTGACCCAAGACAAAAATGGATTGTTGATGTTGTCTTTTTGTAATTAAAAGAACCCATATACGGCTTATTTTGGGTGCATAGTTTCAGTTTTGATGATCCCTAGAGCAGGCCTCTAACCACCCACCTAACTTTCTGAATGACTGAGAGAGAGGATGTTTTGGTTAAAAAAAAATGACTGGATCATTCATCCATGTAGCTTGATAGCAGATACTTTAAATTCACAGTTTTTGTCTCTGTGTTACTGTGATGAATTAAAAAATGCAAATAGGATAAAATTAACTGTTATTTATGTGTGTTTTTTAAACTTTCTTATAAATAAAATTGACTCTGCATGATGTGTGTTATTGGAGGACACTTAGGGGACACAAGAGGCCTTAGCTTCCTGAAGTGGAAGGTTTCAATTTAGGGGTCAGAACTATTAAAACACTCATTAACAATCAAGAGAAATGTCAGATCAGCTCAATCTGACTATCCATGGATAAAACACAGAGCATTTCTTCTGCACTCAGAAGGTGTGGCAATTTAATTTATTACCACATCCATCGGTGACTTTCAGTTGATCAGGTTCCTAAATGTCATTGTTAAGCAGCTGATGGAAAGAGAGTGAGTCCTGGGGAAATTCTCTTTTGTAGGGTTTAGAACCAAGCCCATATTTCTCACTGATCCTGTGCTATGGTGAGTTCTGCTATGCACATGTGTGATTGGTTGTCACTTTGCCCACACCCCAGACAAAGACTGGTCCACGATTATACTTTATTACAACAAACTAGGCCATGGTGCAAAAAAGATTGGGGACCAGCTTCTAGTTTTCCTGCCACAAAATCAGGCAGGACATCCCACTTGGGGATCTATTAGGGGATGGGGGGCATCTTAGTTAGCAACTGACACTGGAATGGGGAGAGGGAGAAGTCCGTATGCCTTTGAATTTCTCTTGTACATACAAGTACTCTCCCACACAGAGAGATACCACACTCAAGAGCATAGAAAGCCCTGGTTCTAAAGAAGTGAACTGTTTCAAAATGCCATAATTTGAGTCCTGTTTTTACTCAAACTTTTATATGTATGTTTTTACAGTGCAAGTTGGAGTTTCAGAGCTGTCTGTCTGGGAAGTCGATCTCGGTCAGATGTGATGGGTTGTGTCCCTGTTTGCCTGGTCAAGAGCTCAGCAAAGCATCACACAGAACTAATAAGGCTGGTGAGTCTGTTTCTCTCTCCCTTAACTTTGTTAACAATCTATACTTGAGAAAGGTGATCTAAATTAATTTGATCTAAATTCACAGTTTGGATTAGATCAAATTAATTGTTATTTTATGCACTTTCTTTGTGCATTCAGTGCTATTTCAGTAAGATCATGATCCCACAATTGTCCTGAGAAATGTCTCTCGGTACCTCAGCCCCCTTTTTTTTCCTGCACCAACGATTACCCAGCTTTTCCCTTACTGGTTCACCAGCAAGTTTTTGGGAGAGTGAGATTGGCTGACATGCCCTGACAAACATCTGATTACACTGCTCTGTGACCATTTTCAAAAGACAATATGCATCATACTTTAGGTTAATACAATTTGTATCTATGTTAGAATATTTAATGGCTCATTTTAAAAGAAGATATTTTTTTCCATTTGTGTAGTCTGTTGGTGTTACTTTTGTGACAGCATCCCAGTGTATGCCCATCGAAGCTGTCTTTTTCCTGAGCGAAAAGAGCTGTGTCTCATCCCCCAATAGTAGCAGGTGGTTGAAAGTTAAGTTTATGTATAACAAATTAAAAAAACAGCATGCCAGAACTGCCAATGAACAGATAAACAGTTTGCATTCAAGGATCATGGGCTCAGTGAGAAGGCTGTAACCACTTGACTGAGAAAAACAAACCCATAAGGACCTAGACTACCTTCTTTTATAAGGAAAACATATTTCTCAAGTTTGTATCATTTGAAAAAAAAATCCATAAAAGCTCATACATATATGATTAAAGTCAAAGCAGAGCATTTCACACACGCTTCTTCTACATTTTCTGATGTTATGCTTGATATAACCATGACAGGATGAATGTGCATAGAGGTTATCTATATTTTAGTCATTTTTTACCTCACAGAAACATACAGCTCGTATTACACTCTCTCTTTTTTCTCTCTCACTCTGTATCTCTCTCACACACACACAGCCTCTTTTACAGGTAATCCCTCAAATTCGCTGGTGATTCACGGTCTTTCCATTCCTTTTCCTGTCACTCCTCCCCTTATTCAAGTTATTTCCTTCCCTGCTCACCACCTTTTCCATCAACAGTGACGGAGTGAGTGTGTGTGTCTTATTGTTTGTCATGAAAATAGGATTTCAGTAGATGGATGGAGAGATTTTAGTGGAAGAATGCAATCTAAAGGAAAGCAGCACAAAAAAGGATGGATTGTTTTTGTTACAGACATCTTCGCTTGTGGATGGAGGAGGGGTCTATCTATCGATCTGTCTGTCTATCTATCTATCTATCTATCTATCTATCTATCTATCTATCTATCTATCTATCAATCTATCTGTCTATCTGTCTGTCTGTCTGTCTGTCTGTCTGTCTGTCTGTCTGTCTATCCATATCCATCTACCTATATCTGTCTATGAGTAATTCTGGCTACAACACTCACTGTCAGCAAGTCACTTCAAAAGACATTCTCCGCCTCAACCCCTTTGACCTGCAGTAAGAAGAGGAAATAATTCTGAGTCTTCATCTGCATGATTATGCACAAGGGTGATGGTGTCTATGGGTGACACCTGTACAACGTGGTGTTTGGAAATTTTAACTGCCAAGATGACTCATCCATATATTCTGTAAGCTCTGGACAGGAGACTTTGTTTAAATTGTAATGCTCACACAGGGATGAGCTTCAGAGCAGTTACATTTTATGTCACAAAGGGTCTTTGTGGGTGTGACAGCTCTGCTCTTGTAGTCTCCAGCTTGGCTGCCTACTGGTGTTGTGAATCCTTCTCGAGCTCAGTCAATAAACTTTGAAAACTTGTGTTTAAGAGCTGATGGGAAACCCATCGAGTCTAACACTGTCACTGGCTTCCATGAGCATGTGCCCTGTCTGTGTGGATTTGAGTACTGTAGTGTTGATCATTCTCGATCCCCTGCAATTCAGTCAGATTACGCTCTCATCAGAGGCAGTCAGCTCAAATGACAACAAAAAAGTCAGAAATGTAATCATAGCAGCTTCTTGCTTAAGTATTTGCCTATGCAGAATAGTACCATGAGGGATGGTATTGATTGACCATGCTGGTACAACCCACTTTCGAAACAGGTTATCTATTCAGTGGCTGCACAACACACGTCTCAAACAGTTTTGGGTGTGTCTAAGTTGCAGTGCTCACTAACATTATGGATAGTGAGCACTACCACTTATCCAAGTAGCCAATCAAGTTATGTACGAGTAGACTTTGATAGTATTTAAAGCTTATTTCCTCTTGATCACAAGTTGGATGCCAGTGACAAATGCATAGAAAGCATATGGACAAGACTTTCTGCCAGTTCCATTCATACCACCATGGATTTTAGGGTTTTTATTTATTTTATGTGTTCAAATGATCTGCTTTAAATGGCATTCTTTCAAACTCAAAAAGTCACATCAAAATCTATCTATATAGCACATTTAAAAACAACTTAAGTGTTGCACAACCACAAAGAGACAAAAAGATAGTGAAACATTAATGAGAAGCAACATAAGGCATAAAACAAACAAGCTTAAATAGCCAAATGGGACAGGACAGCATAAAGGCTGAGGGTAAACAAATAAAACCATTAAAATTAAAACCATTAAAACCAGTGTGGTTATAAAACAATCAAAGACAGTTTAAAAGACTCAAAGATATCAAAATATGTTTGTACTGAGTGGCTCAATGTTTAATTGAAGGTCACTGAGAAGAAATGGGTCTTAAGCAGTGACCAGAAAGTAATGAGGGACTAAGCAGTTATTGAATGGAGAGGGAGTGATACCTTAAAGGTGTCTTCACATCAAATGTGACTTTGCGACCAAGATTGTGTTGCAAACTCAAGTCCTGTCGCCTTTACTTATGCCTAAGTCACACATTCCCATTTCTCATGGCGATTGTGCACGACTGTACACGATTGACGAGGCTGGTGTGATCGCTATGATACTGGATGAAATGACTGTCTCACCCCTGGACACACCCGGTAAATACACCATCAGTAGTGCTTCTACAGCGCTTCGGGGGCGTTCGTCCCACTCTAGCTAGGTTAATACAATGATATGATGAGGACTCCTTGAATTCTCATACCACTGACATTGCGTCAGCCTCGCTCGAGCTCAGTTCGCGTCACATAAGCCCCGACTGAGCCCTGTCGCTTGCGCCGTCTGAAAGGGGACACAGTCAGGGCACAAACGTACACATCCTTGTCAGTCGTCCTCATAAAGCTTTCAGGATTGAGCCACAATCAGCCCGACTGAGCTCCGTACATGCTGCGCTAATACTGTTTGCATTAGGACTGTATTAGGCTTCCATCCCGCTATACTGAGAGCAGCAATTCTCCAGGACAGTTTTGAAGAGTTCAAAACTGTCGGGACCCTTCCACGTTCCCCGCAGTTCATCCATGACTATACAGACCAAGTAGTGCATGCACCAGGACCAAAGCACGTTTTATCAGGGTTATGACAATCGTGCACAATCGCCATGAGAAACGAGAATGTGTTACTGGGGCTTTAGCTCATTTTGTTGCTGTCGCCATTGCTCAATGATCTAATGCCTGCTTGAGTTTCGCCACAATCATATCATATTCCATTATAGGATGTTTTAGCTGACTTTATTTCAGCTGCATCCTTTTTACTCATCTGCCAACCAAAACACACAACAGCTGATGGCCCTGCAGCAGCATCGTCTGTGAGTTTTCTGGGGTCGGTCCAGGCGGAACTAATAACTCAGTGACCAATATTTCCCACATGGACATAGAATGTCACTCTGTGAACTGGAAAGAAACAGTCCATCACGGATATCAATCATGAACCCACACAGTGCTTGATTAGCTCTCACGGTGCGACATTGCCTGAAGAGCTCAAATATTTCAACTGTGGTGAACAGCGACCCCAGAGTTCCTAACTACAGCAACAGGGGTACTACTTCGATGTCACCAAGGATGCGTCCAAGTCACCCAGAACGCGACTGTTACATCCCGTGAGATCTGGTCATGTGTGCTTGTGGCTGATTGTGGCTGTACATTGACTGCATGGAGAGTGGTCGCTGAGGTGGGCAAAGTCGGGATCTGGTATTGAGACTTGATCTAAGCACTCCAAAGCAGTTGGTATAGAGATGGTGAACCAAACCAACAAGGTAGCATGGTAATTATCCTTTAAAAACAATCTACATCTTAATATCAGTCCTAAAAAGTACAGGAAGCCAATGGTTGGATGCTAAAAATGGTGTTATATGGTCTAGTTTTCTTCTCTCACCTCATCTTGAAGCAGAAAGACAGTGAAAGTCCTATTTTGCTCGAACACAGTTTTTATCACTGTTTATTTTTTTAAGCAGGGGTGTCTCAAACTGTTTTTTCTAAGTTGCTTGGACCAACATAATTCATCTCTATATAATCAGGCCCTTATACAGTTGCTTGAAGTTACATCTCGATGGATATTCTTCTATTTTCTAAATAAGTAGTTTTAGTTATGTAAACCCATAGCTCATAGGCATCCCAGAGTTGACGTTACTAAAATAGTGGTGTGAGCAGCAAGTTTTTTAGTCACTGAATCCATTCCATCAAGTGTATTTTTCTCCTTATTGCAGTATTCAACATTGACCATTAATGTACCCTTCATTTGCATAAAACACTCACTAACACATTTCACACAGGTCTCCTCTAATCTCTTTATGACTAGAAAGCATTTAGAAGAATCCTGAGGTTCATCAGACACATTTTACACAATGGAAAGTTTCTGCTAATTAACTACAGCCCTCTTTTTATCTGACACCATTCTCCTTTAGTTTCAGGCAGAATGATGGGGAGAAAAAAGAGTGACGCTGTAACAGAGAAGTGTTTTACCGACTTGAATGCTTTCTAATTAATTCCCCCAAATCTTTGCTCAGTAGAAAATATACAGTAATTATGTGTTTGCTCTGCTGAAAGCCTGAGCTCATTGAAGAAATTTGAGTGAAAGGAAGATGAAAGAAATCTGCCATATCTTGGACAGAGTGTAATTACAGCTTTATTTGACTTTTCTTTCAAAGTTTACTCTTGTTCATGGTTCTGATTAAACTTTTCCATCCTATGGCCCCTAAGTTTTTCTCATAAATGCCACTGTGCTTCTACAGCCTGTCTTCTGACCAGCCGTGAGATAGCACGTCCAAATGTTTGTGCATTCAGAGGCAGCAGGAGTGAGGAAGTGAGTGTTTGTTGTCTCCCAAACCTGATAGAATCTGTCACTAGATCAGCAACACAAAATGGTAAACAGATGGATGTGGCAGTAGGTGAGAAATACTCTGTGCAGAGTCAGATTGTGTTCCTATGGAAACAGTAAAAAGATTGCAGCAGTTTGGTATGTGTGATCACTCCTCTATGTTTACTGATCGCCACAGGTTGAGTCTGTGTTTGAACATTTGTATGAGATGGGTAAATATCTGCGATCACTTGACACCTGTGTGTGTAACTGTTGTTCCGAAAGTAACACCTCCACTGCAGACAACAGGTAAAACAAGAGCTGGTGTGAAAATCATGGAAAGCCATTTCTACCTCCATAAAAAGAAGTTATAATATCTTTACTTTGGGTGCATGAATACAAAAATATATAAAAGGTAAAAAGGAAAAGTTGTAGATACTTTAGAAGTACTTCACAGAAAGGATAAAGCTGTATGGATAACAGCGGTTTCATTCTGGCTGACATGTGTCAAGGCCTGAGCATGAGATGCTACAGCTGTCATTCTCGGCAGTTATGTATCTGCTATGATTTGGCAGCATCTCACTGCTCTGTTCGTCAAAAAATTCACCCTGTTAAACTGCTCTACAAAAAGGTTTAGAAAAAAACACATTCTGAACAAGTGGACTTTCTTAGTGGTGATTAACTGAGCTTTAAGTTTTAGAGGCACAGATGGGAGATGCAGTTGAATGGTTTCCATATTTTTTGTATGACATTATCTACAACTTTTGCCTTTCAGAATAAGATAAATTTCCCCCAGGTTTTTTTCCTATTGTAGATGCACAGAAGATTTGTGTCTCACACAGGCAGTCTGAAAGATCTGACTTGATAATATGCTCATGAAAAGCATGCAATGCTGCTCACCCAACTAAAATACACCTGATGTGAAGCTCCTCCAGCAGATAGGTTGATGATGTTATTTGCATAATATTAGTATCTTTATAAACTTGCTTGAAAAGTGTATCATGTGTCTTAGTAGTTGTGGCAATTTTCACCTTATGTCCAGTACAGATGCATCAATTGATTATTGTTATGTAGCATTATTACTTGTGGTAGGCAAGAGGGAATTCCTTCTTTTTGATATCATTAACATGTTCAAGCTGTTTACTATGTCTTATAAATAATATTTTAAATTAGGGCTGTTATCATATGTACTGATCAATTAGAAGAAAACACCCAGTTACACTTTTATATAGCCTCAGAGAGAAATCCTGAGAGGGGGCTATCTGAGCACTTATGTGACTAGAATCAACTCAGTTGCCATTGCTTATAACCAAGTGAGTTTGTATGAGTAAAGCAATCATTTAACCTTTGATTAGTATGTTGTTTATGTGAATCTTGATATTCTGCTCAAGTATTGTCCTCCTTTTAACATCTACATTTATTAGTCAGTTGCTCATAAAGATAGATCGAGTCCTGTTGTTTTGACAATTTTATAAATGTTTATTCAATTAGTAAAAATTTGATATTTATAGCAACTATGTAGCCAGATATGATGTTCTATTGTAGCATGTGACTCATCTGTCAATATATCTTTTTAATCAATTTTAAATAAAATGTTTTAATTCAGAAAGGCTGCCAACTTCTTTGCTCATTGATCCATCCAGGCAACAGCCTATTGCCTGTGCTTAGCGGTAGGACATCTCGAATTAACACTACCACTTGGTGATGGGACATTACATTTTTTATTGAGAAATCTTTTAAAGGAATACTCCAACGATTTTGGACCCACGCCCTTTCCCTATCATTGACAAAGTGAGACAAGCTCAAAAATACATTTTTTTTGTCTCTGCATCCAATGGCTGGCTCCCAGCTGTTAGCTTCGCAGGTAGCTTAGCTCAATGGCTGGAGGTCAATAGGGGTCAGAGCCGGACTGACAAAAGTGAACAAAATCCTCCTTACAGTGGTCCAGGGGATGGCGTATTAGCACGTGAAGTAAATCCAAATGGTTATAAAACATTTTAAATGACATGTTTTCTTTTTAACCCGTTAAAATAACGATTTGATACACACAGACCTGCGCATGCGCAGTGCTCCGCGGAACAGCAGTAGCAGCCGGAAGAAGGCGACCCTCGGACGTAACCATGTTTATGTAGCTTCGCAACAGCTGCAAGAGCCACGTTGGATGAGGAAGTTGAACGAGAGTTAACTGACACAGGCATGATGTTTTTCCTTTCACCAAAAAAGTCACTGGATTACCAAACTCCTCGGGCTTTGTAAACTGTGCACCGGTATATCCTTCCGAGGAGCGCTGCGGATGCGCAGGTCTGTGTGTATCAAAACGTTATTTTAACGGGTTAAAAAGAAAACACGTCTTTTAAAATGTTTTATAACCATTCGGATTTACTTCACGTGCTAATACACCATCCCTTGGACCACTGTAAGGAGTATTTTGTCCACTTTCGTCAGTCCGGCTTTGACTCCTATTGACCTCCAGCCATTGAGCTAAGCTACCTACGAAGCTAACAGCTGGGAGCCAGCCACTGGACGCAGAGACACAAAAAAGGTATTTTTGAGCTTGTCTCACTTTGTCAATGATAGGGAAAGGGTGTGGGTCAGAAATTGTCGGAGTATTCCTTTAAACATTGTCCTATATTTTTCATTTCGTGAAGGAATGTTGTTCAGTTTTTATAAATACTGTTACTACAGCTACTGTTATCAAAGTTAACTCATTAATGTAAGGCTTGCAGTCATGTCTTGCAGTCATGCTCACAGACCCCACCTCTGTTTGCCCAAAGGATACCACTTGGGCAGTGCCTCTGCAAACAGAGCTCAATCATTCCAGGTTGGAGCTTTGTAAGATGGATCTGCTGACAGACATTGAATCAGTCTGTGCAAGGTTAATTTTTCAGTGTTGGCAGAAATTCATTTTTGTGGAATCCTATTGAAGCTCAATTCGAAGAGAATAACATTATAAAGAGGGCTGAGTTCTTGTAAAGTGTGTAAATAACTATTACAAAAGAGAGATTAAATAAGTTAAAGGTGTGATATATATCTTTCCAGTCTTTAGTTTCAACTAGATGAACTAGAATGAAAGTGTTAGGTTCAAACAGTTTAAATAAGTTTAAATAAAGCATTAAGAATCAAATGAAAGCTTTATTAGACATCAATACATTTCACAGTCTTATCATCACAGCAGAGGTAATTGCTTTGCCGAGGCCACCGTGCTCATCATGTTTTCACAGAAATTATTATTACCTCTTCTACACTCCAGTCAGTCTGTTCTGATGATTCACCATTATTCTTTAAAATAACAGTCCACTGTCATTACCATAATTAAAGAAAAGAAGATGAAAGCATTATTCTTTTATATCAGTTCTGACTCATGCTTAAAAATCAAGCTGTTCTCTCGTTAACCCTAAGTTGTATTAATCACTACTGAAATCATAACCAGTGCTGACAGAGCAGGCCATTAGTCTGATGAGAAACACCTGTTTTAACTTCTCCCCCTGGAGATTTATTGTTTGTGGCTGATTGAGATTTCAGCTTATTTAATTCATAGTATTTCAGCAAATTGTGGGTTTACGCTGCTGTGATTTTCATGTAAGAACATGTTAAGCAATAAGGTATAAGATTGTCATAATACAAGAACTGTAAAATTTGATATGATACCAGTACAAAAATGATGCTCAATATCTGTTTCAAAGGGTATCAAGTATTGTTTGAAATAACAAACTGAAATAAAAATCTTTGTTGAGCATTTTGTACCTTTTGCGAGTAATTGATATTGCCCTTTCCTAAATCAACTGAAATATCTGTCCAATTATATTAACCACATCTTACTACAAATACTAATTCTTACAAATTGAAATAATAAAAACAAATGGCTCAAAAAGTTTTTGCTTGGATTACGGTAGCAATGATGAATACATTTTTTAACACTTTGGTACTTCTTTCAGAATAATCCTGTAGGTGTATGTTGGTATATGTTATTTGCTTTGTTAACACAGCACTATCACAGTTTATGTGGATGGGATCATGGATAGCTCAAAACAGTTTCTGTTCATTGATTAAGTCCACATCAACCTTTGTCTTTGTCAGCACAATTATGTTGTGTATGGTCGAACAAACACTGAGATTCATTAAAAGAGAACACAGAGTGAAAAAACATAATAATGAGCCAAGAAAAGGTTGTGCAGCTGCAGCTGTCACAGTCCCTATCTGTTAGCAGTGATTGTAATGATATTGTACATTGCTAAAGCTAAAATGCCAGGTAACAAACCAAGCAGAAGCATCTGAAGTTCCTCAAGAGTCTGCTTGAGGCTGGCTGCAGGAACTCTGGAATGTGTTACGAATGAGTGCAGAGAACGGACATCTACATGCTCTTTATGTGACTCAATGTGACTGAGACACGTAATGAATGTGGAAGTAAGGGGGTGTCGGTGGCGCAGTTGGATGGTGCACTTGCTCAGTGATCGGGACGTTGCAGGTTCAAGCTCAGCTCTGGACCACACATGGCGATGTGTCCTTGGGCAAGACACTTTACCCCAACTTGTTCCCACTGCTGCGTCAGTGGCATGTAAATGGGCATGAAAGGGTGTGGATGTGTTAGAGATACTGATGGAAACTAACATAGAAACTCTGAACCATCAGTGAGTGACTGTGAGAGTGAATGGGTAGGTGTGACCTGCAGTGCAAAGCAGCTTTGAGTAGTCAAAGACTAGAAAAGCGCTATATAAGCTCAAGTCCATTTACCATTTGTCACATCTCTCACTATCTGCTGCTCGTTTATTCTCTGTCTCAAACATCTAATCAGTCTTTAGTGTTGGATTAAAGTTATATCTTCATGTTTTCTTTTTTTGTGAAAATTTCTGTCCTTTTTATTTATTACAAAATGACTGGTGTTATTTCATATTACAAATAGGGCTGAATTCTTCCTTAGCTTTGACATTAGTGTCAATATAAAAGATGACTGCAAACTCTACCAGCATTGTCATGCAAAGACACAAGACAGAAAAGTGCTGGGACTGAAATAAGTGTGGGGGATTGTCTAAGATCTGGCTGTTATTAGAGGTTTATTATACCAGTTATATGCTCATTAAAAACATTTGGGTGATGTTTATTCTACTGACGAATGTTGATCTTACTTAATGAGCAGAAAACCTTATTTTTTCTGAAATCTTATTCCTGCTGTTACCTGTTTGTTAGGGAAAGGTATGTGCCCAAACTCTGATTGAATTTTTTTTTTTTTCATCTTCAGTGAGGTCAGGATTGCTGGAACATTCACAATCATCAGTCCATCATACAGAAACAATGACTCATGCAGTCACAAAGGGGTTCCTGATGATAATCATGTGTAACGGTGTGAGTCAGTACTGGTTATGCACAACTACATTTTTAAAATACCCACAGTGAATATGTCAGCAAGTCTTTAACAAAGACATTGTCAAAACAAAGAGAGCTGTTAGGGGCCGAATGGGCTAAATCCCCATACTAAATTAAACATTTTCTGGCAATTCTGTCCCACAGCTCCACAGAGAGCTCACAGTAGGACAGATTGTGCTGTCCTCTCTTCTGCCTCCACACTTCCTATCCTCTCCAAACACATGCCAATTGCTCAAGGATTCTTTCCAGCCTGCTGACCAGCGTGCAGAGTGCCTGTAGAGGATTTCTAGTGTCTCCTGTTGAGATTGTCCTTACCAGAAAGGTACAAGAAAAGTACTTCAAACAAACTGTTCACAATGTCCTGACAAGGATTCTTGTGTGGCAGAGATGTTGTTATAGTGATGCAAGCCTTGGCAGAGAAAGTCAAGAGCAGAGTTTTTCAGGTGAATATGACAACCTCGACTTTTTAAAAAATATTTACAGCTGCAAAGCTATTATTGACAGCTGTTACATCTACATCTTTGATATTAGGGATAGGAGTCAAAAACCAACTTGAATTGAGAATTTTATTTTTGAAAGACTAGCCAAAGGAATCAATGTCATATGTCTTCATTCTTTGTGATTTCCTTATAAATACTGTCTGCTGGCAAAACATTACCAATTTCAAGGAGAGTAAGCTTCAAAATGTTTTTAGCAAGCAAAGTTTTGCTTATGGCCCTCATCATGGCTTGAAATCAAAAAGGTCCTGCTCTCATCAGAGACAGTTATCACAAATCGTCAAAGAAGCAATCATGACAAAAGTAGTCCAAAGTTTGGTTTAATTTTATACAGTCTGACTCTAAACATCCATTGTCTGTATCAGTTTGATTTTCAAGCAAGGGTGGACACACCAGAAACTTGCCAAAGCATGTCTTTAAGGAGCATGATTGAATATCATGGCTGCTATATGTCTGATGTTACTGACACTGGAAGCCAGCATAGACCAGCTTTTTTAACATAGAAAATTCTCAGGATTTGATAAGGCATGGATGAAGAACTGGATTGATATGTAGATTGATAGTGGCATTGGTATTAAGAAAACCTCACCAATACGTATCCCTGTTTGATATTGTCAACATTACACAAACAAAAGCAACTCAGACTTGTAATTTAAGGATTCATTTTGTTTTCAACATGTTTCAAATTTTGGTGAAATCGAGCACACACATTAGGCACTGGAACGTTTAGGGTAGTTAAATGTTGTTAATTTGAGAATACCAATGAAAAGCAAATTGTGGTATCATACACGAGCAATCAGAAGTGGAATACACCTTTTTTGATGACACTGTCTAAGTGTAATTTTGACTGATCCCGAGGTTGGACCTGAGATTGCACAAATCCAAGACAAGTCTTAAGTTTCTGGTCTCATCTCACTTCACGAAATTAGAGTTTCCTCTCTACTTGCTCCTTGGTCAAAACCAGAGACAGTTTCTGACATTTCATTAAAATGATCATCCCAGAGCTTTTATTTGCAAACCAAGGAGGGAGGATAGAAGCAGGAGGATGGAAATCAGAGGAGCTATAACAGAGAATACACAAGTGCTTCCACTGTATTTTGATTGACAGACCCACACCCTTATTGGATATACTCTGGTTGGACACTGCAGAGGAGCAGACAGTGATAGAACATGGAAACATCAGCACAAAATGGATAGCAAAACAAAAGCTAAACAACCCAGAGAAAATGATTATTAAGTGCTATGTATAAAAAGATGTTAGAAATAGCTAATATTAGTCGATCATCATGATCAAATCAGGTAAGCCCCTTTAAGATAGTACATTTCAAAAGTTTGCATTTCTTGCATCAGTCCTTCAGATGTAAGAAGGATATGTACATGAAATCAAACCAATAGCCTCTGTGGTCTAATCCAGATAAAGTCTCTTGAGAAGCAGTTAATTAGAGTGACATAAAAATTCTAGGCATCATCAGACATATTAAACTGACTGAACAGTGGTATTTTATTACTTTTTTATTACTTTCATTACCTTACCCATGAAATGTGAAATAAAACCCCTAGCCTTGCTAACAGAGTAGCAGTAATTAGTCAGTCTGTTAAAATAAAAGTTACTTGGCCAATGATAAACCTGTCACTTGAACTTGCCTTTGGGTGCTGCTAGCTAGCTATTGTTGTGTAAAATGTCTCTGTTTAGTAGAGATGTGTACCTTTCACATTTGAACCGATACCATACCAATGCCCGGTACCTGGGAATCGGTATCGGTACTCAACGGTACCAATTTCCGGTACTTTTGCGTGTGTTTATGGGGTAATAAATATTAATTTGTTTAATATTAAGATCTCAAATTTTTTCAATGTAAATTTATATCTCAATATATAAAATTTGACAGATATATATCAAAACAGCATTCAACTGTTTGTATTGTAACATTGTAGTTGTTCCAAAAATTTCTTCAACATGAAAACCAGTAACTTAAATGAACCACAACTTAGTAAATTAACTGCAGCCCTCACTTTAACTTTAGGGCAGTTTAACAATAGGTCCGACAGAGCTGTAAATTAAAAAAAACATTTACATTAACGTTCCAAAGAAAGAGGAACCAACCTGATAATGACAACTGACGCACATTAAAATGCCAAGCTAATACCATCTTAAACATGAGGCTTATTTACCTGGACCAGGTATCATCCTTGTCGCATTTGCTGCCATCACCAAATGTTAAAGCCATTTCTTTTCCTGTGTTTCTGGCTGCAGACGACTAGTCGCCATTAGACGCAGGCGTGCTAACAGTGCCAAGTGAATCCTTTGTGGAAAAAATTGTGCACCCTTCAGCTTTAAGGAAAATTTTGTGCATCACCAGGTGCTTCCTCAGATTTGAAGTATTTCCGCCAATGGCCTTACACTTGGCATCACAAATATTGCAGCGAGCATAATCTCCACCACATTTAATAAAGTGGAGCCATGCTTGCTTTGTTGACTGAGTCCGCGGCTGCTGACATCATTACGCTATTGCTGTGCTGCGTTCAAGTTCGGTATGGAAATTCACCTACTCTACCCAATAGTATGCCTGCTTCTTCCACTCCCTCACAGTCACAAGGATGCGCTTAGGTACCTAAACATGGCACCATTTGATTTTATGTGAATCAGTACTCGGGAGTACCTACAGAATTTGGTCTGTACCTCTTAAAGTGCCGAATTCGGTACCCATCCCTACTGTTTAGTTACTGAAACACTGTGTTAACATTAGGGGTGTAACGAAATAAAAAATGACAAAATAAAATTCAAAGATGCACGAAATAAAAACGCAAAGGGGCGCCGCACACCATGTCTCAGAACTGAGACTGGTGATTTTTTTACCCTCCTCGCCTACCGTAGCAAAACACTTTCTTCAGAATGGAGGAAGCCGAGGTCGAGGAATTAGCTGACGCTCCTTCGTCAAATAAATCTGTTGTGTGGAACTATTTTGGCTTCCTGTGTAAAAGATGAGAGAATGGTGAGAAGATTGCAGACAAAACAACAACCGTGTGCAAAATATGCCACTACAGTTCGCCGGACACTGCGGCGAGTACAACTACCAACTACTTTGAACTGGAGACAGGCAGCAACTGTATGTTTGTGTAAGTCTACATAAAAAACAATATTTGATTTTTGCATCTACTGTTGAGCTGACAGAACTTGATCATACTTGAAGATCAGAAGTACTGTTATAGGCTGAATATTATAGTTCACAGTTCAGACATTTATAGGTCTAAACTGCAGCTCTGAGGACTGCTATTTGTATCCTTGTCGCATTTGCTGCCATCACCAAATGTTAAAGCCATTTCTTTTCCTGTGTTTCTGGCTGCAGACGACTAGTCGCCATTAGACATAGGCGTGCTAATAGTGCCAAATGAATCCTTTGTGGAAAAAATTGTGCACCCTTCAGCTTTAAGGAAAATTTTGTGCATCACCAGGTGCTTCCTCAGATTTGAAGTATTTCCGTATATACTGTTGAGTTGACAGTATATACTTTCCTTTTCATTCAAGAATATAGTTCCTGGTTGCTACAACAACAAAGCACAAAGTTGGGGATTTTCTATAATCTTTATTTTGTATTGTGAGTGTTTTGTATCGTGAGCCCTGTTTCGTATTTCGTATAATTTCGTGAGTTGACCATTTTGTTACACCCCTAGTTAACATTAACATTTGTGGAGTAACTATATCCCTTTTTCAAATTTTCCCTCAGCTCAAATAATCTTCTCGTGCCATCTTTTGATTGAAGAAACACAAAAATGTGCAGTATCAGGCGCCTAACGTCTTATCTGTTGCTTGCATTTTATTGGAGAAGTAAAGAGTGTTGTAAATGCCCCCAATTACATTTTTTCCCAGTCTCCCTAACTTTAGCCAGAGGCTACATTTTATTCTCACATTAAACAGTTCATACAGTTTATAAAGAGTGGGGCTGCTGGGTTGTTTTACTCTTTCCAGTCACTGACTTTACTCTGTCTTTCTCTCCATCATACACAGATGTCTTTCTTTGCACCTGTTCATCTTACACATTATGCATATGTTTCTTTTTTTTACTTTTGTGTGTATATTGGCTCATCAATCAAATGGCAGAAATATCAGTAAAGAAAACTGTGTATGATTTGATAAATCAGCCTTTAATAAAACATTATAGAATAAACTTCTCAACCTTCCTATTTGGAGCTCCTCTTATACCTGAAACTGTGTCATTTCAATCTCTATAACCTGTGTCGTGATGAGTGCAATGTTGCGCAAGAAAGTAAAGGGTAAAATGGCTTAAATGTGTGAAGAGCTGTAGAAGCCATTTTCAAAGTATAAGGGATGAAAAGTCAGAGTCTGGGACAGAACTCCTCTTGATAGTGGCACTCCAGCAAATCACCTGTGTCTAAATGACTTGTCAGTCCATAGAAATATGTGGGAATACATGCAGCTGTTATTCACAATGAGCCAGACCTACAGAACTAATAACTTGAGTCCTATTCAAGTCTGGGGTTGTCTCTGGGTTTGACTCAAGTGCAAGTCTGTGACTCAAGTCAACATCTGAGGCACCGGCCACTATTTAAGTACAGTTAAGCCCAGCCTGAGAGTTAAAGGGTTTTGTGAACACAGAGGCGATGGCTATCGATTGTTTAGTCTCTTTTACTGTGTTTTTGTAAACAACAAATCAAAAGTTCATCTGGGAAGCCTTACAATTGAACCACAGAAACTGAAGCATGTTGGATTTAATTCCTGACTTTTGTTCAGTCACATTCAAGGTATTGACTAGTGAGAGCTTGGCGCACTCTGTAATCTTAATTCAAATAGTTTAACTGGCATTCCTGTTTTAAGGCACTACTGTCAAAGCATGTCATTCAATCAGTCTCTGATGTAAACATACAGAACAGCAAAGTAAGAGGAAGAAGTTTTCATGATAGGTGGAACTTCATAATTTGACTAGCTCTTGAAAGTAAAAAAGCTTATCTTTATTAGATAGTTTAGTCTCTTTGACAGAACTTCTCCTCTGTTGGCTGTACTGTTTGGTTGTTTTATGTCTTTTCCATGAACATATATACACTTAGGGCCTAATCTACTAAGATCCAAAATAACAGGCACTAAATTGTGTATGTAACCTAAAAATTGCACATGCTATTAGTAGGCCTGTTGCGGGCATGGATGTATTGAAAGACTGGATACCGGACCACCCCTCTGGCGGCATGCCGATTTTTTCCAGTGGCCACTCGTGGTATTGCAACAAAAAATTCCATTGGGCCCAAAAAGCATTTTTCCCATAGGCAGCAATAGTAAAAGAGACGTCTGTAAAACTGTTGACAGGACACCTCCAGACGTAAACATGGTCAATTACTGATCTTTGGATTTCATATTTTTAAGTCTTGGACCTTTGATCGGTCAAAAAGTGTTCAAAGGCCAGAAAAGCCAGAGGAAAGTCGTCATCTCTCTGGTGACGTCACAGCTGTGCACACACACTCTCAAAGCGCGGTCATGCTGAGTCTGGGGAGCGAGGACGCTCGTTAACTTCCTTAAGGCTCTATATGGTCCAAAAGTGTTCTGAAAATTGAGAAAACGACTAAACGGGCAGTTTCTTTTTGACATAGAGTGACTTAACACATGTATTTTCTCAGTGTTAGCTATCACTCGCTTGATAGTTCTGGTTTTTAAACGTATTTAGATGTTATATGCCAATTAAATCTGCGGATCTTCCTATTGACTGTATTTACATTAGACTGTTGTGTATTGAATAATATTCAATGACATAATGAATTAAATAAGACTCATTTTACTAACACAATTGTCCTGCATTCTACGTATATTCAATTTAAAGAAAGTTGTTTTTTTTTTTTTAAAGTGCCCGAATAACTGTGTAAATGTGTAGAATATGTGTCAGGGATCACGGAGTTGGGTTAGGTAGATGATATCTTTATTCAGAATATATGTGTATGTTTTTTATTGTTTTGTAAATAATACATTCAAATAATATAACTTTTAAGTCATTTTAATTAATCTAATGTATTTGTCATATTTCATGTATTACTCATGTATAACACCATTTACTCTATTCAAATAAGATAATCTGAACTTCTGAATAAAATACAAACTTTTTTGGTCTACCTAAAACATTGGTAGTTATTTTGTGAGAATAATTAATTAATAATTAACGTGAATAACATTTTTTAAGTAAGACTCAAAAAACAAACATTTTGTAACATTTATTATTTTATGTTTTTATTTTGTTTTCTTGCTTTTATGTTATTCATTTTTTATAGAAAATAAAATAAAGTATAACAAATATATATTTTTTGTTGTGGATAGTCCCATGATTTTAAAATACAGTCAGGTTTAGAAAGTCATCAAAATAAAAATCACTCGTTTTAAACTATAATTATAAAAACTTTGTACGTATATAATGTCATTACATTACGCTGTAGTCGGATCATGTGCCCTAAAGTTCATCATCTGAGTTTGTACACCTCTCATACTGTAAATTTCATCCGTGGTAGATTTTTGTCGTGGCCGCGCGTCACTTTATTAAGACCGCGCTTCGCTCGTTCCCATTGACCTGAAGCATCATGGGAGATGACACTACTGCGCATGCTCTATGGGCCCAATAACGCGGAAGTTACCCGGAAGCCAGAAACTTTTTCGGCGTATGCGCTGGGTGAGCAACTCCAATATAAATGAACGGGCACCATTTTTGGTCCGGTATCCAGTTCTTATAATACATCCATGGTTGCAGGTGATCTACTATTACTGCACAATTGATAACAGGCACAAAAGTGGTGCGGACCACCCTCTTTAAAGGAGGCTTTTGCGTGTGCTACTGGTTGTCACCATGGAGATTTTGGGAGAGCAGAGTGCCCGTCAGTGAAAAAGGACGTTTGAAGCCATGGAGTTGGAGGCAAATAAACACACTTGTGGTAATTTTTTTTGCTGCATGTCATTTTGCAAACAAGATTGTCACTTTTCCTGTATGCCAAATTTCTATCCGTCATTTTTAATTTTACTTTCTGATTGCAATTAAACATAATCTAGATGGCAGCATTCACATAGTTACAGCTTTATCATCAGTCACCTCTCACATGAAGAGTCAAGTTTTGCAGTTATGCACACAGAGAGACTGAGCAGGTAGTCTTACCTTTTATGCATTGACTGTGTCACACTCTTCGTGCACTGACAGCTCCTATGCTCACTGTCTGTGCATGGAGAGTGTGATGCAGTCAGCTCTGAGCGACTAACAGAGTGAGTAAGGCAGTGAAGTTTTTTTTACACAAGTTAAATTACCTCCTCCACGACGTATAAAGAGAGCAAAACAGAGAGGGTTTACGTTACTGATGGCACACTGAACTGTCCTTTTTCCAGTCTTTTCATAACGACTGACAGCCTCCAATTCTTTCTGTTTTTCATCAAAATATTCAGTCAATGATGAAAACTATTCAGTTAATGCAAGCACAGCCCTCTGTACATAACACTGCGAATTTTTTATGCTTGCTTTTCAAACATACTAAATTTACACGTACACAGTCATGTCTTTCTCTCTCTCTCTTTTATGACAGCTCGTATGAATGTGTGTGGGTATGTGTGTGTGGGCGCAGGTGTGTGTGTGCGTATGTTGATGTCTGCGAGTGTGTGTCTGGATATGTCTCTGTATTTGTGGGAGGGAGATGGCCGGGTTTTCTGTTTTTATGTTGTTTTTAGCTTCTGTGAGGCACTTGCTTTTAAGTATGAAAAGTGCCTTATAAATAAAGTTTGATTTGATTTGAAGTATTTGCCAACATAGACCAGCATTAAATAACATGGATGCAGTGAATTTAACGCCATTGACCTGTAGGCGTCATGTTTCCCACACAGACAATGCAACGAAATCAACAAAGACAGATCAGAAGAATTAATAATGGTATTGGAAAAAAACACAATCCTTTAAATTTTAACTTCTACAATCCTCCCTCAACACCAAACTCCAATTTAAGCCCTTGACAGCAAATTATAAAAGAACCAAAACCAGTCTCACGCTTGAAGGTGTTTTCTCCTGAAGTCGTCCTCTCTCAGGTTCTCTCCTTGTACCTGTCTCACTTCCATTTTTGCCTGTCTCTCTTCCCCTGCAGACAGTGTATTACTGATCATTATCGGAGATAACACTAACACACTGCCAGAGAGATTGCTCTAGAGAGCTGATAGCTCGGAGCAAAGAAAATCAAACATACCCTTGTATCTTTTTAATGAATCTGACCTTCTGTCTTCCTCGTATCTCCTATCGGACTGTCTCACTACAATCCTTTCTCCCTCTGTTACCTTGTTAAGATGTGTCACTTCACCTCACAGGTGCCCATTTCTCCTCTCTCTCTCTCTCTGTCTCTCTGCCTCTCTCTCTGTCTCTCCCTCTCCATCTGCTTCTCATCTTGATCTGATCAGAAGTTGCTCCTGATGTCTCAAGGTGATCGCCACCTACCTTCCCTCTGTCTGAATCAAGAGACACTCCTCCTCTTTCATATGACAAACTCGGTTAATCATTTAAAAGTGATAAAGTAGGCCTAGGGAGGGTTTCGAAGCCCAGATTCATCTGATGGTTGGAGTTAGATATTTGGAAGTCTGAAGGAAACATTTATCTCAGACCTGAAGCAGCCTGAGGGGACCAGAGGAAAAATGTAATTCAGGAAAGTAGGGCTCCATCATTTTGTGGTGGCTTTCAGAAACTACACCGTTGCATATTAGAGTAAAACTAGAGGCAAAAGATGCATATTCATATTCAACATATACTGTAAGGGGAATAGAATAGAATAGAATAGAATAGAATATTCTTTATTGATCCCCCTTGGGGGAAATTTTTTTGTCACAGCAGCTCACAAGAAAAGTGCAATAATGCAATAACAATAAAATACAATAGAGATAATAGAATATAAAATTAGAAATATAGAGATATATAGAAAAGTAGAAAAATATTAAAAAAAAAATATTACTATTTACATATTTATACTGGAGCAAGATATATACAGAGATTAATACTTGAGAGTAACAGCATTTGACAATGAGAGATTTACAGTGAGTACTGGAATGATGAACAATAAAAAAGGCATGTATTTATTGAATGCTTGATGTTATGGAGACAGTAACGCTCAGTCCTGCAGGGTGGGATTCTAAGCCTGCTGCTGAAGGAGCTGCTCAGCTCCCCCACAGTCTCATGCAGTGGGTGAGAGGGGTTGTCCATGATGGATCTTTTGCCAGCATCCTCCTCTCTCGCTCACCTCCTCCAGGGAGTCTAAGGAGGAGTCCAGGACAGAACTGGCCCTCCTGACCAGTCTGTTCAGTCTCTTCCTGTCCCTCTCCGTGCTCCCTGCTCTCCAGCAGACCACTGCATAGAAAAGTGCAGAAGCCACCACAGAGTCATAAAAGGTCCTGAGCAGAGTCCTGCACACTCCAAAGGACCTCAGTCTCCTCAGCAGATGGAGACGACTTTGGCCCTTCTTGTACAGGACATCCGTGTTGTGAGACCAGTCCAGTTTATTATTGAGGTGTACACCCAGGAATCTGTAGGACTCCACCATCTCAATGTCCAGACCCTGGATGTTCACAGGTGCAGTGTGGGGTGTCCTCCTCCTGCTGAAATCCACAACCATCTCCTTTGTTTTACTGGAGTAAAACTAGAGGCAAAAGATGCATATTCATATTCAACATATACTGTAAGGGGAAGTAGCAGCAGCAGATGTGAAATGGACAACTATCAGTGAAACCCCATTAACTGGCATATGTGAGAACCAACTTTATCATGAAGATCAAAGGGGAGAGCACTTTTTTCCTGCGGATGCAGCAGACCACCATGTCAGATACACAGTCCTGGAGAAGTCCTGGGAAGTAGCAGCAGCAGATGTGAAATGGACAACTATCAGTGAAACCCAATTTCTATAAAGTTACATTTTTATGTGCTTATGAAGATTTTTTTTTGGTCTGTTTTTTAACTTTTGGGCGGGGGGTCATATTATTAGCTTCCACAAATTAAATTGCTCTAAATTTGCTGTGCTGTGTTTGTGTTTGTCAGTCAATAAGCAAGAATGGAGGAAAAGACATTACATGTACCATTTCTTGAAAGGAAAGCAGAAGCGGTACGCCAATGTCTCACCCAAATGCTTGCAGGAATAGAAATAGATCTGCATTTGCAGAACCTCCTCAACAAGAAAAAAAAATCCTCCTCATCTGCACAAAATGCTCTTGAAAAGCTTAACAAAGATTTATTGAAGGTCCTACCAAAAACTCACACCATAAAGACAAATGCTGAAGTTGGCAAGATGAAGGTCTATTAACTAATCTACTAAATTATTATTACAGATTGATGTGTTCACTCTCACCTATAAAAGACTACATTCACACTGCAGTGTGACCTGAATCTGATTTTTTGGCTCCATTGTGACCTGTAACTGATTTGCTTCTGACAGTGTGAACGACACAAGTCACATTGAATCTGACATTCTCCAATCAGATTCAGGCCACTTTCAAATGTGGTACTGAATCAGATATGTATCTGATTTTCTCGATACCTGGCAGTCTGAACAGCCAGGTCGCATTCAATGCGACTATGACGTCATTCTAGAGCAGGGATCAGCAGTTTACCTCGGGACAATTTCTTTTAAAGCCACTAAATGGACAGACCATAATCAGATGTTTATGTATAGACATGATTATTGCAAAGTTTCTGCCATTTTTTCTTAAAATATAAAAAGGTTTAGTTGATTTTCTATCTACAAGCATTAAACAATGTATAAAGGGATTAGTGACGAGAGAAAGTGAGAGAGTGCTGGGGCATGAAGTGGTGTCTCCATTACATGCACAACAAACAATAGACGTGAATGAGTCATGTGTCTTTACACTGTTTGCATTATGATATCTGATAAACGTAGTACATTAAAACCGCACCAACATTATATTGAATTTATTCTGCTAAAATAACAACTTACAGGACACGGAGACACTGATGATCCACCGTTGTCTTTCCATCTCATCCGTGCACATTTGTGCTACTTTACATTTCTACAAGACAGCATCAGTCAGTGAACAGTCTGCTCCTGTCTGATCTGCTCTCAGACAAATGAAGAAACATAAGAACAGATGACAAAACTTAGTTTTCGCCTCTTTTTTCACCTGTTCAGAGCGCTATGGCTCTGAGCTGTTTTTGTCCTTACAGCAGTCTCTCATTGGCAGCGGTCAGCAGAAAAGAGCATCTGCCTTTAGGTTCATAAGAAATAATATATAGCCATAATTACTTTAATAAGAGGTCACTCAAGGTGAGCTGCTGTGACATTAGGTTCTGCGTTATGGGAACAAACTGAGCAGTAAATCGGAATTGAGCATTAAGGGCTACATTGTGAATGTAGCCAAAATGACTTTCATGCAAATTAATATATTTACATCACTATGTGTGTAATTTCAAGTAAAAGGTTTGTTTGCTTGAAAATGGGAATTCTTAAGGTAGTTTTGAGGAAACACAGACATTCAGCTGGGTTTTAGTCAGTTTTGTTTGAGGTGTAGTTATTTTCTTTGCCCTCAAAGTATGAATAGGCCGGCTTTGAGCCTGACCACCTCTCAAATCAAGGCAACACACCCCAAGCTCAAATTGGGTTGTGTTGTGGGTTGTGCTTTTGCTATTTGAACCAATGTGAGCACTGTGAATTGAATTACATCAAGTGGAAAATAGGATAGACACTTATGCTGCATGATAAAATAACTTGCACCAGCATACAAGAGGGCTCATTAAGGTACCACTTCAATTCTGCCAGAAATAATAAACATGTATTTGTAAGGGGCTAAAGCAGAATCCCACAGGTAGACTTGATAATAATCTCAAAAAAGCATCTTTATCTCTTTTATTTGACTTGGATTTTTTGCCTTGAGGAGGGAGTAGTCAATTTTGAATTGTCCTTGTATAATCAAAATGTTAATGTAAATGCATGTTGCATGTAAATACATATAAAAAGTACATTGTGTTTTGAATCACATATGTGACACTGTAGTGGCACATCCATCATCTTTACTCATTAACTTATCCAAGCTTTTTTTTGTTGGCATTAGTGTGATATTATTTGCAAAATAAGTCAGCAGCCTTTCATTTTATTTTATTTTTTTTAACAAAAATGAAATGCATACACTTAGTCCTTCATAATATATTGTGTGGAGGTTTGGCTCTCCTTTTCCACACCTAGTTGGTGGTGCATGTGTACATCAGTGTGTGAAAAACTGATCGCTTGTGGGGTTTCTTCGGCTGCCAGCTTCTGCTGATCTGAGCTTGAAGACATGAAAGACGGTAGAGAGGAGAAAGTGTTGGATGAAGGAGCGGGGGGAGGAAAGGGAAAGGATAAGAAGGTAATTCCCAGCCATGATTCAGTGTTTGATATCTGTACTGTTCAATTCTTCTTCTCCTGAGGAAAAGCAGCCCCTGTGTTTGGCTGTCTTTTGACTACAACTTTAACCCAAATAAAAGTTCACTGTCAAACAACCTGAGATGGATTGGAGGTGGAGCCAATAATAGCAGTTCTGGGACTTTCTATTTGTCTTGGTGCACAGGGGTGTATAAATTGGGACAGTGGGGAAGTAGCTGTTTGGCTGGAGAAGCTACAGTTTTGAGGAGAAAATATGGAGTACTGCAACAGCATCTTCTGAGTTAAAAGCTTCTTGATTTTCTGCTGTCACAGTTCGGAATCACATTTAAGTTTTTCTGAACTTGGCACGTATTTTCAGCCTAAGCACTTCTTAAAGAGCCTGTATTATCCTGAGTTGTTTACACCCTTCCAGAGCCAGTTTATTATAGTAACTATAAATAAATAAAACATCGTGTCAAATAAAGTAATAATAGAAATAGATTACTTGTAGCAGGGTTATCGTCTACACTATCAATGAAGTAAAATGCCAAGAAAAACAGTCAAGTGACACTTACATTTTTGTAGCTTAAAGGTCCAAGATATTCTGCAGTCTTGTCTCTTATGATCAGTCTCATCGCTCGAGAAATAAAGCTGTCTTTAAACCTAGTTTGCAGGACTGTTGGCAGCTGGCAGATAGTTTATGACCAAGCTGCTTGAGGTTTTGGCTGATCCTGTTGGACTTTGCCTGCACCAATGGGTTTACAGGTTCTACATGGATAGTCTATTAGTCCTGGTTGTACCATGGGCAGTCCTCATGCTCCTTTATGGACATGGTTGATGGCAACAGTTTCCATATGGTTTTAGTGCTCTTACTTACACTGGGTGCATTTTACTTGACCTAAGACATCATGGTAACAGGCAGATGAGGCAACAATGTAGCACACAAAGACATCATGAAAGTCATAGTATGTTAGTTTTACACATCCAGTGTAAAACTACCATTACTGAGCTTGCTGACATATTGAGCCTCCTGTAATGACAGCAAATATTTTTAAAGAGACTCTTTCAAATTTTGAAATAACTCTAAGGTCCAAGTGTACAATGACCACTTAGAATTTAAAGTTATCATCAAATGATGTGTCCAACCTGCAGGTGTGGCTCAAATTGCTCAATTTGTGGATTGGCAAACCTTTTTTACCACACCAAACAGAGGGACCTCCATACACCAGCAAAACTTGTCTGCGAAAACACCTTTGAAAACAATAAGAAGTTTATGTGTTATCACAGTTTTTTGGGTGAAATTAATCTGAATAACTCAAGTAGGTACATGTAGGTACCCTGATCTCTGGGTTCCAGTGAGTTTGGACAAACTCTCCTAACAACGTGATGCTTTCAATATCACATTATCGTTGGTGTCAGGCAGTCTCAGAAATGGCTCATGACCATTCCCTTCCAAAACTAATGACATTCCAATTTCCTTAGCTTGCTAGCACACTTGGCTCTTTAGACAAGGTGCAGAGGGTAACTATGACAGCACATAAATATTACCTTGCTTAAATTGTCATTGTGAGCATAAAACCCAAAGTAACAGTCACCCATAGTCAGAGGAAGAAGCCTCTGCTGAAGCCTCAGTATACTGTACATGTTATAATCACATTCCTCTTAGAAACATTTTGTTTCTGTCCAGCCTGCCCAGTCCAAGACCATATAGGAAAAACACGTTGACTGGAAAAAGTTGCAGTCATATAATAGCTTTGAACCTTGCTTGTAACACATTTCTAAGTTGTTTTGTCCTGATTAGTAAACATAAATTTTGTTCTTATTGCAAGGATACCAAAGCCTATAGGCCCAATTCAAGGGGCAGCGGAATTTTAAAGATGATCACATCACAGCGGCACATACAAGGCTTATCGATTTCAAAGTCTTGTAAGTAATACGGTCTGAATGAAATTACCGTAACTGCTTTTGTCATTCTGTTTTCAGTAAAATTGTTATATATCTTTCCGCAAATTGTTGGGGGGTCATTGAATTGTTATTCCAGGAGCTACCTTCTTATAAATTACGGACAGAAAAAATACTGACATTATAAACATTGGTTTACACTGCTAAACTCAAGTAACCCATATAAATGTAACAAAATAGTAACCACTCCCAATATTAAAAAAAACAGTTATTTTAATAATACATTATCATTTAAACAATAGGCTGAGTTACAGGGCATTCACTATATAACTATCGCTGCTGATGCAAATAAGGAATCCTTTTCAGAGATTTCATTTCACGTCAGCCACAGCAGTAAACACAGGCTGCAATGGCTGAATGACTTGATGGGCTCTACCTCAAACTGATGTGAAACTTCAGCTTTAGCCTTGGGATGACTGCATTTTATCCTTTAACCTGAACTTTTAGTTTTGTTATGTAAGATGTTTCTGAGCACTTGATCAGGATTTTTTCTGACAGCACCAACACTTGTTGTTTACTTCCACATCAAACCAGTTCTACCATAACAATGTAATCTTTATAACCGCCCATGGAAAAGTCTTTGATGTGTGTCCGACATCTTTAGCTGGCCTGACCCTGCAGTGGCTTGGAAAATGTTTGTGAGTGAAAAATAAATGGTCAACATGTCCTAAATCTGCGTGTTGTGTCCTTCAGCTTGTGAATGTTTTCAGCTCCAGTTTTCTGACTCATTGCCCAACAAAAGGACCCCGAACACAGGCAGCAGTGTCGGGCCTGTCCCAACAATTTGGGTCACACTGAGTGAGAGAGATAAGAGAAGTCCACTGAGACTCATTGTTTGCTGCTGTGTAAAAGTCCAAGAGACTTGAGAGGCAAAGATAGAGAGAGGAGTGGACTCATCAGCGTAAAGGACTTAAAGAAAAAGGAGAAGGCCAGAGGAGAGTCAATATCAAAGTGGAAAAACAAACACCTAGGACCTTGGAGTCTATAGGTGGACGTAAGAGAAGAGAGATGGGAAACAAAGCACTCGGAGCAATTGAGCCAGAAAAAAAGAAATATACAAGTGAGATATATCAAAGTGGGCTCTCTAAGTGCAGGAGAAACTGAATTGGGAGGAGGTGTGATAAGAGGGCTTCTGTGTATTCCAGAAAGAGCCAGTGTCATTAAGAGAGAGAGGTTGAAATGAACAGACATGGAGGGAAATGAGCTAAAAGTCCTTAAAGGCAACAAAAGAGTCCCAAAGGCTAAGAGAGACACAAATGGCTTTTAGTAGTACCAAAGAAGAAGACAACAACAGAAGATCTTGTGAGCAAAAAATCAAAAACTGGGATAAAAGAGTGATCGACACTTGACTTCTGCCAGAGGAGGTATTTTAATTGAAGACAGAAAATGTTTAGCTGCTGGTATTTTGTCCCCCCACCCTGCTCCAGACCGTGGAAATGAAGAGCACTCTGAAATGTTATCTGTCTGATCCTGAGGGGTTATATCATAAACACTCTCTCTCACACACACTCAACACCTTTGGGTGGCAGCAGTAATGTCACACGGATAGCCGGCCAGATAAATGTTATTTGTCCCTTCCTTGGCTCTTGTCTGTTACCTGGGGCGTCCTTTGTTTTATAGTAGCCACAATAATGACACTATGCTGAACTATGTCTATAAAATATGTATGTGTGTGTGCCTTATGTGTGTGCATTATGCTTACACCATTTGAGAAGAAGGTGCAATATGCCATAACATTGTTCAAAACTGGGATGAAACAAAATCTTGCAATAGCTGAAAAGGTGTTTTGAAGTGTTAATATAAGCCTTTGAGTCCCTGTATCTATTTTTTAATCAGGCCTAAACATTGTAATGCTTCTTAAAACTAGTTCATAGTCTACACCCGGGGATTAGTAAACTATGTTTCAATAAGAAGTTTTTTAGGTCTTTTTCATCCAACTGTCCCCATTCAACGGTCTGATGTGCAAGTTAACTAACACTTTTTGCCAAGTCTATGATCTTGTTATTTTTAGACCTCTCCAGTTTAATGTAAACTTGAGCTGCTTCTTTGTAGATTCAGCTCCTGGCCACATTATAATATGATCATGCAAAAATATCAGCGATAACATGTATGATACATTAAGTTATGGATATCAAGCACCCCTCTTTCTGCGGTGAGATCCTAGATACATGAGCTGCACATATATAACATACAAGGCATAGGGAATGGCATATATTTGAGGGCCAACCAAGAAGTTAGCTTCTGGTTGGCCACTTGGCTGAGGATTTCCTCCTAATCTAATGACAGAAACAGGCTGAGGAGGAGTTTTTCTGGAGTTCTGTGCAGACCCTGTCAGTCCCACAGGGGCAGAGGAAATGAAGGAATGAGGGGTGTGATGAAAGGCAGCAACAGACACTGGTTAATACTTATAATTACAGGAATCATATGGTCCAGTTTGTGCTTTCTTTGAGTGGTAGAGTAAGGGGGAAGTGTGGATAGTTTGATAGCTGTCAATTTAGATGTGCAAGGGAGTGTGATTGTGCATACAGATTGATCTAGTTCTCTTGACTGCAGTTATGTGGCATTTTGCACTCTTGGATAATTGCAGAAAATAACCTCTGTGGCAAACAAAAATTAATACATACTAGACGTAAATAGTCATGGTAAAAAGCTATTATGGAATCACAACAAGGCAACATGGCTACCACACCTCCAACACCTTTCCTCATGTTGTATCCTCTCAATTGAGGATTTCCTCCTAATCTAATGACATGATCAAAGAGGTTGTATTGAAGCACCCGTCACTTAAAAGTGATAGTCCAACACTTTTGTTGTGTTTTTGTCTTTCCTCAATCCCGGGTCCATGACAAGCAGATAGACACATTTCAACTCTGCCTGCAGTAACAAGTAAGGGATGGGCAAAGGTCTCCCACTGCTAATGAGCTTAGCTCAAATAGTTGCAAGTCACTGTGATGTATTAGCCTGCCTTTGTCTACAGTCATCATATCAACTCTTCAGTAACTCTGAAAAGTCCAGTGTGCCTGTTGTGACTAAACAGAGGCTTTGCTTTGTTGACCTATTTCCACAGTGGTTAAGTGAAGTTGGCTCATGAGTTGAGTCTTTTGAACAGCTCTTTTAAGTGAAAAATGAGAACCAATTCACAGTTGTGAGTGAGCTGTTGGCAAAAAAAATCCAATCTTAAATGTAGATTGCCTGCAAATTTGAGAATGGCATACAAACAAATGGCTCACTCACAACTGTGAATAGGATCTCATTGTTCACTTTGGAACGAGCAGTTGGAAAGACTCAACTCATTAGCCAGCGTCAAATCACTAGCTCAGACCACTGTGGAAGTAGGTCCCCGGGTCAGACAGAGTCACTGTGTAAAGTTCTCATGCATGTTGATGTTCCCGTACATGTGTGGGTTCTCTCTGGGCACCCCAGCTTCCTCCAGCTGATCAAAAACATGCTCATTGGGTTGATTGGTCACTCCAAATTGTCCTCAGGTATGAGTGTGTGTCTGTCCAGTTGGATAGTGACCGACTGGCAGCCAGTTCGGAGTGTGCTCTGCCTCTTGCCCAACTACAGCTGTGATGAGCTTCAGTGCCCCCCACGACCCAGAGAGGGATAAGTGGTACAGAAAATGAATGAATGAAGAAGCTACTGGTGCTGTCCACAGGAGGACTGAGTTTTTATTTTGTACATAGAAGTAATCTGTCATGCAAAAGAGATATAGTATGTGCAACACACTACAGGGCATAAAACTGAAAGAAGCATAATATAACCTCAACATATAACCTCACTGTAGATTTAATACAAGCATCTTGCATGGCCCCTTTTCTACATTATGCATCATGTGGTTAGGTTATGAATATTATCAATATTACTTTGAGTATTTGTACACTGGTTTTGCTGCTCCTTAAGGCAAAAAATTCAATTGCCTCTGCCTTCCCTAGCTTTTGTTTTTAAACAAGAGATACAATAAGATAGGACCCTCTTCTGGTTAAAGAAAAAGTATTGCAATGTGTATTATTCTAGATCAGTGTGTGCCGTGTTCTTTCACTATTTGTCAAGATGTGCAACACTCTTCTCAATTAAATCCTTGGGATTAATTACTTAAAGCCTTCGCATACTCACGAGCAAACTGCTTCAGTCCTGAATCAAGAGCCATTCAGGAATGTTAAAACATACTCTTACACTTTCCAACTGCCACAGCAAAGCCTGAGTGTTTGCATTTGTCAGCCTTAGCACAAGGTTAGAGAATGGCTGTTGTCCTTCAGACACATTTATCAAACACTCAAAAGAAACAGTATGGGGAAAAATATGTCAATCACATAGAGAGAGAGAAAAGACGAGTACTGAGATTGACAGACAGAAGCAAAGAGAAACAGGCTGAGGAGGAGTTTTTCTGGAGTTCCGTGCAGACCCTGTCAGTCCCACGGGGGCAGAGGAAATAAAGGAATGAGGGGTGTGATGAAAGGCAGCAACAGACACTGGTTAATACTTATAATTACAGGAATCATATGGTCCAGTTTGTGCTTTCTCTGAGTGGTAGAGTAAGGAGGAAGTGTGGATAGTTTGATAGCTGTCAATTTAGATGTGCAAGGGAGTGTGATTGTGCATAACAACACAAACACACACAGATCGATCTACAGGATAGATTCAATTCACAATCAAGTAGCCAAACTCCAACATATTACCAGTAGTTTATTTCTAATGGAATGATAAGAGTAAAGAACTTGTACACACATTCACCAGTTAAAAATGTAAACTTAAATAGAATAAATCAGACAATATGTATGTGCATGTTAGACTGAGTTCCTGTGGTAACTGTAAAGAGATTGTCACAGTTAAGTGTGTATGTTATCACTTCAGTTTGTTTTCTCAAGGAGAAGTTGAAAACAAAAAGAAAAGCGAGCGCAGAGAGGAAGTAGACAGCTGATATGAAATTCAAATTTGATAATGACCAAGACAAGAATGCTCCTCTCCTCTGATGACAGAAACTGACTGACAGCTTCCTCTTTATTTATTATCTTTTGTCTGTCTGTCTATGTGTCTGTGTGTCTTTCTGTGTGTAGCATGCACTGATACAGAGCTGCACAGCCTTGCTGCCAGACTCAAGGACTGGTTTGGAGTTCTCCACCTTGATGCCAACAGAGATCTCAAATCCTCTGACAGCTTTGATGCCACTGTTGGACGTGAGTACAAACTTTCACAAGATGTGTGTGAGTGTGTGTGAGTGTGTGTGAGTGTGTGTGCGTGTGTGTGCGCCTGTCTGTTTAACAGCCACACTTGTCTGTCCTCATGAGGCCTGGGAGCAGTGTTGACAACATGTCTACTCTGACAGCATGACTGAACACTTCTCAACTCTGCCACCAAACACAGAAATATCAGTGCGTTGTTATAAATAGTGGATATGTGAGATTATAAATTACCTGGACACTGGAGTATTAAAGCATCCTCAACATACCAAGGCTAACTTTGAATATGATGTAGCTTCAGATATCAGACATCACAATTTTCTCACTTCACTCAGGCCTTCATTTAAGGCAACCAAATGTAATTTCTGTTACTCAAAATAGCTGTTTCAAAGTCAGTCTTGGAGAGAGAATTTTTACAGAGAGGGTGGCATACCTGTCTCAATCCCTCAGAGTGCACAGCCCATCTGCAAATAACACTATGGAAGTTTGGCAACAAACTGCAATCATCTTGTGAAATATGTGTACTGCTTGTCACACAAATTCCTTTTCAGCTACAGGAGGCCACTTAGTCTTAAAGATGGGTAGTTTATCTGTTTCTTTTCTGTGTTTCACAGTTGCTTAGATTAAGAGATGAAAAAGGACTGTGACCTATTAGAGTGGAAAAATTACAAATAGACTGACACACTAAGACGGAGGACTAGAGTAAGGGTGAATCCCAATTCTACCCCTTAGCCCTTCCCCTTCGTCTTAGCCCTCTGTTTTCAAGGGGGAGGGGTGAAAGCACACTGCGAAGTAACAAGATGGCACTCAATTAAGCTGTTATGTCATCACCCAGAGCCACTCGCTGACTGTGACTCAGGCAGATAATAACAATAACCGTATCCACGGCGGTGAAATCTAGCCTCTTATAACGAGAAATTTTAAAATATGACCAACAGCTTAAACATGATTAATATTTACTTAATGATAAAAGAATTACTTACAATTATGAGCTTCCATTGGTCTCTTCTCTGCTTCGCGTCGGTGGCCGTGGATAGATATCGACGGTTAAAGAAAGCCTCAAAAAAGTAGTCTCCATTGCTGTTGGACTAACACAGTAAAGTTGTTGTTTCAGCTTTTTATGTCATTCGTTGGAAAATACTATAATGTTAGTTGGTGGTTATTTTTTATTGGATAGCTGTTCAACTTATCCCATCTAGTATGTAAACAGTTAACCTCTATAAAATATTCCTTTATTCATAAAATATAAAAATCACAGTCACAGTTGAATTCACCTACAGCTACTCCAAATGCAAGTAGTCTGCAAACAATGGGTTTATGACATTAGAAAAATCATATCACCTTCATAATGTCATCAAATGTAGGCTGTCTGTGTAGAGGAGATGACAGCGCTGTGTGATAGAGGCCTTCTGTTGCCACTGGAGAGGCACAAACCAAATTCTAACCATAGAAAGAATTGGACTAAGCAATGTCACGTCAGCTGTTTGATTATCAAAGGAACCTTCAGAATGTTGGTTGTACAGGTTGTACAAAATCTATCAGAGGAGACTCTCAACGAAAATTTATTTTTTTCCAGTTTGAGAAGAGACACAACATCCTATTAACCTGACATGCCAGATTGACAGCTCAGTATTGAAAATATTTCACTAATCCATCTGGGGAAGAGCCTTGCAAGAATGTTTTCAGTGGCAGAAACTTCAAATACAACAGCAGCTTGTGATTGGACGATCGTTTGGCTCAAAACATTCATCACAGACAAATCCATATCAAGCAGCGCTGCTATGACGTAGCATATGTATTGGCTTAACCTAGTGGCTAACGATTAGTCGTTAGCTGCTATTGCTTATGGCTGACAAGGGCAAACAGCAGTAAATGGCCGTTAGCCATAGCCGCTAACTGTTGTTAGCAGCTAACTGTTGTAAGTGGCTAACTGTTGATAACTGCTACGGCTAACCGCCAACTGTTATATGCCCTTGTTAGTCGTTAGCCGCTATGGCTAACAGCCGCTAGCTGATAGCTTAACTACCTTGAGACTATCGTTTCACATTCAAGGGACTGTGAGGAGTTTCTAAGTACTTACCAAAAAGTCTCACTTTTAGATATCTTCCTGATCGAAATACCCACTTTAAGATGACTTTTATAGCCCCCCCCCCCACCATCAAGGCTTCATCCCGAAAGTCATTAGAAAAAAACTATCTGCAGCTCCTCCTGCCACTCATTCCTGATTCTGTCAAGAGCAGATTCATCCCTAGCTAAAAAAAAGATTTTAAAGATGAGAAACATGGCCCTTAGCTAAGATGCTTGTTTTGAGTAGAAGATCAACACCACTGGGTGGGGGGATTTGGGGGAATAGAGGGCAATGAGTTCTGACAAAATCCGCAAAAATACTTTTAAAATCAGAGTCAATAAAATAATTTATTGAATTAATTTAAAACTGTGATAATTTAAGTCCAATAAATTGCATTTTAATGTGTTTTCTTATCAGAGGCAGTCTTATTTGGAAGACTATAGCATCTGTCTCCACATTTTTTACCAATGTTTTTAAATTGCCCATAAAAATGTTCTGCTGTCAAGTATTGACACGGAACTGTCCACTTTAAGCCAAAATCTTGAATAAAAATGTGTCACAACCAGATTGTGAGGTTTAGATACAGTAACAATGGTGACCTAGCCCAGAAAATAGAGAGCCCATTGATCCCACTTTGTGTCACACCTCCATGATGTACAGTTTTAAAACAATCACTTCAACAAGCTCTCAGTCTGTTTCTCTCTGTATCTCACATCTCCAGATTTTGACACAAGCATCTTGCCCATCTGTAAGGACTCTCTTGGCTGGATGTTCAACAAGCTGGACATGAATTTTGACCTCTTGCTGGACCAATCAGAGCTGAGTGCCATTTACCTGGACAAGTATGAGCTGTGCATGAAGCCCCTGTTCAACTCCTGCGACTCCTTCAAGGATGGCAAGCTGTCAAACAATGAGTGGTGCTACTGCTTTCAGAAGCCTGAAGGTGAGGAAGAGGATGCAATAAGAAATAAAATTCTGCAAACTGATGTTAGGCTTTAGAGAATTGTAGCAAGAAAAGAAAAAAGAGCTGGTCAGCACAAGAAATACAAAGTTGGCAGTTTCAGTGAGTCCTTAGTGTAAACTCAATTAGCTTTTATGAACATACTAGCCATTTACACTGTACATCTGCTCTTACTGTGTCTATGTTGATGCGCTTTGGGTTAAAGAAAGATTTTGTGACTTCTTGTACCTCTGTGCTGGTAGCATTGAAGAAAAAAGATCTGACACATACAAAAAGAGAGTTTTGGAAATTGCATCAGGCAGCATAATTTTTAACGTGTAAGTCTTATTGTCCAGAATTTAAAAGGTGCTTGACTTTGTTGTATATATATTACTTAAAAGTAATCTATCATCGTTAACAGTTTTTAAGCTATCAAGACCAAAACAGCGCCTCTGTACAAACTTCAGCACTTCGTAATTTTTCTCTAAACTTTTTCTGCCCCTTTTGACTTGTTTCACTTGTGCATGTTAAATTTATTTCACATTTGGATCAAACCTCAAAACAGCATTTAAGAAAATGACCAAATTAAAGTAAAAATATGTTCATTCTCCAACTTAAAAAGTTTGTTCGATAGATGTGTAGTACAGTAAGTATTAAACATGGAAGAGCCTTGAAGCCTAACTTAGGCAGCTGGCTGTGATTTTCTCATGACTGCATTATGACTGTAGTTCACACACAAGACATCAGCTACAAAGAAGCCAGTGAGCTCATCTTATTGTTTTATTACATAAAAACCCAAAACCAGTGAAGTTGGCACATTGTGTAAAAACAGAATACAATGATTTGCAAATCCTTTTCAACTTATATTCAATTGAGTACAATGTAAAGACATGGTATTTGGTGTTCGAACTGAGAAACTTTATTTTCTTTTGCAAACTGAGAATTTAATGGCAGCAACACATTGCAAAAAAGTTGGCACAGGGGCATTATTACCACTGTTACATCGCCTTTCCTTTTAACAACACTCAGTAAACGTTTGAGAACTGTGGAGACCAATTTTTGAAGCTTTTTGGGTGGAATTCTTTCCCATTCTTGCTTGATGTACAGCTTAAGTTGTTCAACAGTTCGGGGTCTCTGTTGTTGTATTTTACGTTTCATAATGCGCCACACATTTTCAATGGGGGACAGGTCTGGACTACAGGCAGGCCAGTCTAGGACCCACACACTTTTACTACGAAGCCACGCAGAATGTGGCTTGGCATTGTCTTGCTGAAATAAGCAGGGGCGTCCATGAAAAAGACGTTGCTTGGATGGCAACATATGTTGCCCCAAAACCTGTATGAACCTTACAGCATTAATTGTGCCTTCACAGATGTGTAAGTTACCCATGCCCTGGGCACTAATACATCACAGATGCTGGCTTTTGAACTTTGCGCCTATAACAGTCCCGCTGGGTCTTTTCCTCTTTGGTCCGGAGGACACGACGACCACGGTTTCCAAAAACAATTTGAAATGTGGACTGGTCAGACCACAGAACACTTTTCCACTTTGCATCAGTCCATCTTAGATGAGCTCGGGCCCAGCGAAGCCGGCGGCATTTCTGGGTGTTGTTGATAAATGGCTTTGGCTTTACATAGTAGAGTTTTAACTTGCACCTACAGATATAGATGAACTGTAGTTACTGACAGTGGTTTTCTTAAGTGTTCCTGAGCCCATGTGGTGATATCCTTTACACAGTGATGCCGGTTTTTGATGCAGTACAGCCTGAGGGATCGAAGGTCATGGGTAATGTTGTTCAATGTTGGTTTCCGGCCTTGTCGCTTACATGCAGGAATTTCTCCAGATTCTCTGAACCTTTTGATGATATTATGGACCGTAGATGATGAAATCCCTAAATTCCTTGCAATAGCTCGTTGAGAAATGTTGTTCTTAAACTATTGGACAATTTGCTCACGCATTTTTTCACAAAGTGGTGACCCTCGCCCCATCCTTGTTTGTGAATGACTGAGCATTTCAGGGAAGCTGCTTTTATAAATAAGTGTTTAATGAGCATTCCTCAACTTTCTGTCTTTTTTGCCACTTGTGCCAGCTTTTTTGAAACATGTCGCAGGCAACAAATTCCAAATGAGCTAATATTTGCAAAAAATAACACAGTTTACCAGTTCAAAAGTTAAGTATCTTGTCTTTGCTGTGTAATTAATTGAATATAGGTTGAAGGGATTTGCAAATCATTGTATTCTGTTTTTTATTTACGATTTACACAACGTGCCAACTTCACTGATTTGGGGTTTTGTAAATGTCACCAAGAGATGGGAAAAACCTGTTACATATTGCATATAAGCAAGCTTTCATGTATGAAGTTAAATTCACCATTCTGTATAGATTAACCATCAAACCGCTATTTCTAGTTGTGCTTATCTATGAGTGTGTGCAATTAAAAAGAAGGACTCTGGGAAACAACCAATCATTAGGAGGAAAAGTCCAACATCAGAAGACTTCCTCCCCGGAGTGAATTGTGATTTTCGGTTGAAATAAAACATAGAAGTTCAAAATATATTTGAAGCTAAAATCAACACAGCAGCACTATTGAATGCTGAAAGAAATACTGTCTAAAAAGAAGGCTTTAAATATGAACGTGCAAGACAAGGCTTGTAACATCAGTTTTAAGCTTGAGTGCACAATCCCGTCCAGTCCCAAGTCCTGCTTGGCAGAATTGCCCCAGGTTACTGCTTTTTAATACACAATGCTTGTTATAATAACAACAATAGTAATAATACATTTAATTTTATTGCACTTTACATTTTCGCAATCTCAAAGTGCCTCAGAGTAAGTTAAAAACAATGAGAAAACAATTTTATTCAGTTTATAATTGTCAAGATAAATAGATTCTTCAAACAATGGAGAACCAACAAAAAGAAAATAAGCAATTTTTTTAAGTAGATAGGTTTTAAGATTTCTTGTGACTGCAAGCTTGTTATATTATTGTTTAATTTAAGGGTTATAATGCATTAATGTAAGCGTAAAAAATGAAGATTAAAAACATGAGGGCCAGACTCAAAATCAACAATTTTCTTTTAACTGGTCATTGCATCAAAAAGCGCAGACTCATATTTTTAAACACAAATGAAAGAGAACAATAAAAATACAAATGTTAACAGTTGGCACAAGGAGTTCAGCGCATTGTGCACCTGAGATATTTAGGTGTAAGAGACAACCCAAGGGCCAAACGGCACAGAGGAGTTTGTCTCTGAAATAAACAATCCAGTAGAAACATTTGAGAAAAGTAGAAGTTGACCAGTAGACGTATCACTTGTCTTGAAACTGTAAGCATAAAAAGGTCAATCTATCATGTTGCTTATACAGAGGCAAAACTGGAGCTGAGAGCCTGTGATTGGAGCTAAATGAAATATACTGTAGCTTTAAACATGAGGACAGATGGTCATTACATACCGAGGGGCTTGTTTGTAAATTCACAATATAATAAAAATCTTTAAGAATATATGTTTTAAGGTGCTAGGGGTAATTATAGAAAATAATATAGGTAGACAGCTAAAAGTAGTACAATTTTGTTCATCTATAAATTAACTGTTTTTTTTGTTTTGTTTTGTTTTGTTTTTTTGGTTGTTTCAGGACTGCCGTGCCAAAGTGAGAAAAGCAGAATCCAGAATCAGAGTCGGAGGAAGGGCCTCATAGGTGGGTCTACATTATCTACAGTGTCAGCACAGCATCATGTTTACCACACTAACATGACCACTTTCAATGCCAACATACACTCACACCTCCATAAAAAATGCATTCCCTTTCAATGCATTCAAGTCAACAAAGAGAAACCAAAGCATTAAACACACTGTACACACACTTCAAAGCACATCCTGACATTTTGTGCTCATGTCGTCTGTCCCCGCTGGGCAGATCGTTCAGCTCGACTCACAACAAAACAGCATGAAAAATGAGCAGGGACTGGGTCAAATGAAGGTAATGGAGCTAGGTGTGTGTTTGTGTGTATATGTGTGTTATTGAAAGTGACTGCTTCTCTTTAAGCAGAATATATGGTTGTTGTCTTGCAACCTTCACAGCAGTAATTGATTGTTGATCTCTCTGTGTGAATACACAACTTCAATCACAACTACAAGACACCAAACTACTCCTCATCTAACCCTCCTCCCTTTCTTCTTGACCTCTCTCCCTCCCTCTCTCCATCTGCAGGCTCCTATATTCCACGTTGTTCAGAGGAGGGCTACTTCAAACCGACCCAGTGTCACGGCAGCACCGGCCAGTGTTGGTGTGTGGACAAGTATGGCAATGAGATCGCTGGCTCAAGGAAACAAGGCAACCCAAACTGTGGTAAGACCGGAGCACACACATTCACACTCACAGCACAATACATGCTCACATAAAGCCAAACAACAGTTCTGGCTGTGTGTGTTTGCTCTCATTGCCCAGCTGTCTCTCAGAGTTAGTACTTTGATCCAGGTGGACTGCTACACGTCTGTCCCTCCTCTGTTGCAGAAAAGGCAGCCTGCAGAGCTTCTGTCTAACAGAAAAAAACAAAACACCTTCAGTCTCTCTTATATGTGCTCAGTATCTCTTCTTGTCTTTTCCTTTTCACATTTATCAACATATCAGTGATCACTTAGGGAAGAGGGAACATTAGGCATGCCCCTGAAGCCACTCTGTCTGCTTTATCAGTCATCAGTCATAGACCTGATTCTATCCGCCTCTGATATTCAGCTCCTGTAGATTTGAAGAAACATGAGAGTACGAGGACTAAGGAGGAAAATCCGTCACACTTGTCAGCAGAGATAAATGTCAAATGGATTCTTTAAAAAATAAATGAAAAGCAGAAAATAGGGGATAAAAACTTGATCTGCGAGCTGGTGTTCACATGCACAGGATGCTTTCAGACCAAGAAATATAAAATCAATAGCTGTGATATGTCAGAGACATACTTAAGACAACAGCAGCGGAAATTTAAAGAGATTGGTCAACAAACCAGAAGGATCTTTTTGTAGTGAATCAATGGTTTAGGCATTTGTCTTTCTGTATAAAACAGAACAATAATTAACAAGAAAGAATCTGGGCAGACATACTGATTATCAATCAAACAGCCAACTCACAGTCACAGATTACAGCTCACTTTAATGCCAGTCCAATCCAAAGCTGTAATTGCAGCTTCAAATATTGATGAGGAATCTCTTTGGCCACCAAACACACACACACACATAAAAACACGCACAAACACAGTGACAGCACCAGTCCTTTGTCTCCACTCTAACAAGCTCATCTAACTCTGGCTGAACAGCCTCAGGCAGGAGCAGCCAGGATGTCTCCCTTTTGGCCTTGCATATAACAATCAGGTAGAGATGCAGCAGCTTTCCCCTCAGCAGCCCAAGCACAAGAGCACCACACTGATTTTAATGCTGTTAGCACCTATCAACCAGTGTGCCCTTGCACCCGCCTTAAAGAGGCTTTTTGAACTAAGCTCTCAAGGATTTAACCATCCCGATCTCTCAAACGCTGGAGGCAAACATTGAGATGACAACATCTATTCTCACTGCTGTTACACTGGATTTAATGTTTGTGCTTAACATGAGAAAAGTTTTAACTTTAATTTAGATACGGCCATTTTCACATGTGATACCCTGATATTATTAGGATACTGTACAAACAGCCTGCCCAGTTAACTTACTGTCGTGGCCATTTACACTTCTCCTCTCAGCAGGGAGTATGCCTTGTTGGACCAGGGAGAGAAGTGGTGGAGAGGGGTATGGGGTTTACTGATCGGCAGGATGCAGTGGCAAACATACACATCAGAAATCAGTGTCCATGATATGATAATGGATTAACAGTGACTGTCCTAACTTCTTCGATGCATGTTAAAAGGTGTATCAAATGCATCAGCTGAAGAGCACAGGAGCACGCAGAAGTGAATGTGACACAGCATCACTGCCTGCAGGACGATTACACTGGAGAAGTTGCAGAGGTTTGAATCCACATCCAACAGCAGCATGAGATGGCTCTTTGTATGTGCAAGAGACCCTGTGGTAATCATTGTGGTCTCCATAGCTTTGATGACATGCAGTGGAAACAACAATCAAATGTCCAGATGTACATTATAGTTTGTGTTTCTCTCCTTTTTTATAAAAAAACTTCCACAATAGCAGTTGTTTTTAATCCACCCTGTAAAGTCGCCCTTTTCTGGTTTCGCGCCAGTCGCACAGGATAAGTCATCTCCCCTCCCCACTTGTGAATTACCCTGATAATTCACTGCAGAGCTTAGACATCACCTACTCAGATTTGTCACTGATAAAACTCTAGGGGGTGAGAGGAAGTTACTGGGGTAAATTCCATGTGCAAATCTCAACTGTTTGCGTTCAGAAGTATGGCTCACCAGCTTTAAGTCTTGGTAATTTCAGTGTTCTTTTGCAAGTGTGAGTAGGGTCCAAGTAGTCCTGTGAACTAATTTGGAGAAATAATGGATAGTGGTTGTTTTACCTGTTCTCCTGGACATGCTATTTACTTTGTCAGAATGCTAACTGTCTCCAGATAGATCTAGAGAGTTATAGTCCATATTTATTTATTTGTATGGAGGAAATTTGTAACAACTGTTATCACAGCCCATGGAAAATGCTTAGAGGGAAACCTTTGAAAAGTATATTCAGCAGGTGAATGGATGAGCGATCCAACAATCACATTTATTATGGGTCAATAACATAATGTCGTGGGCAGGTCCTACTGCCATACAGGAAAGAACATGAGTCTTTTCTTAAAACGCGGTGGCTGTCAAAAAGTTCGTAGATTTGTTATTCGTTTTTCATTAATAAAGAAAAACATGTGGTCCCGATCCGAAAAACTGCAGTGGAAGCTGTTAGCGTCTATGCTAGTCTCTGTATGGGCAGTCACTTCTTTTTTTCACCATACTCAAAGCACCCACTTCTTCTTACTCTAAAGGAATCGAAATGGGCAGTAATTAATGCTTTGGGCAGCTCACAGTGGTTGTAGTTTGGAACTTGGCAAGATGGATCTACCTAGTTACAGACATTTAATCAGGCTGACCCATCTGCACTGCGAAGTTGAAACTCTATCTCTTTAGAGTTCAAGCTAAGTCAGCTGCTTCTGTGGTGACACTGTTCATTCAGGCAGAATGCCTTAAGTCTGAAGGTGTCTCAAGGAAGTTATTCAATGAGTTAAGTCACTTCTCAATAAATATATTGTGGTTCTTCTTAGCTTTCTCAAAAGACTCTTTATTGCTAACCTGACAAGCCAGATGGACAGCTTCATATATCTGCCACAGAAATATTTCACAAGTCCATCTGGGTAGGGGCCCTTTTAATTTGTTTTCAGGGGCAGAATGTTTAAAAAAAAAAAAACACAAGCTTGTGATTGGATAATCGTTCTGCTCGTCACATTCATCACAGAACAATCCATATCAAGCAGGGCTGCCTCCTATAATGAAGCAATGTTTTCATTGAATTTGTCATTATTTTTTTTCTTTTATATATTTAATTTTTTTTATTATTTTGTTTATATTGACTGCTGATGCTGCTCAGTGATTTTTGAAGACTGTATGATGCAAAATGTTTGTTTGTTACTTGAAATGGCTGAATAAAGAATTGAAAAAAAAAATAGCATACTTTTTTGTTAGCTGTTAGCGGCTAACTTAGCGGCTAACAGCTAATGACCGTTAGCCGTTAACGGCTAACTTAGCTGCTAACGGCAGTAAATGAGCGTTAGCCGTTAGCCGCTAACTTAGCCACTAACGGCGTTATACTATTGTCTTACACTAAATCGTACCACACAGATGCTTCATTTAACACTTATATGTGACATGAACCTCGTCAAAGACAATCCCTACAAGTAAACTTCTGTGGAGGGCATATTTCGCCAAGTTTTACTAAGTATCTATGTGGACAATAGGCTAATCGGCATATCCGTTCTCGACTTCCGGTTTCAACTTCCAGTTGTCGTCACGTCTGCATTCTACAGCTCCCTCCTCTCTTCCCTGATTGGGACGTTAAAATTTTAGCCAAGTGAATCCATTGAATCCATTGGTCAACGGAGCGCTACAAGATGGGATCTGCAGGATTTCAGGAACTGAATCAGGCAGGCCCATCTGCTATGCAAGGTTACTTTATTGTGAGACAGGGCTGGAACAGCATGTAGATGCAGCCTGAGGTATGTCAACCATCAAATTAATTAATCTCTTTGTATCTTCCTGTAGATGAGGACCAGGAGACATCAGGGGATTTTGGCAGCGGGGGTGCAGTCATCCTCCTCGATGACCAGGAGGAGGAGCCATCACCAAGTGGGCGGACCCGACAGAAGAAGAGGCGGGGCAGAATCCATCCACGAGGGACCATTGAGGATGACGAGGATGAAGATGACGACAAGGATGATGAAATGGGATACATTTGGTAGCTTTGCTCCATGAAATTCTGCCATCAGCCAACCAGGAAACTCCCTGTAACTCAGCACAGATCTGAAGCCATTCCAGTCTCTCCTCCCCCTCCTCAGCTGCAGTCCATCCCTTGACTCCTGAACTCCTGTCCCTTCTTCACATCACTTCAGTGAACCTCATCTGACCTCTTACTTTCAAACATTTATTTCTTTCTTCAGACAGAAAACAGAGGGACTATTAGATTCCAGAAACTGTCAAGACCCTGTAAGGATGTTACCCACTCTCTCCTCTCAAACCCGCAGCCTTTAACCTCTTCAAACTTGGACTCACTTCTCTAAATTCTCCATCGCCCCCCTCTACCCCCTCTTTTGACTTTGTATGTCCCTGTCAGAGCCTCTGGTCAGTCTGTGAGCCTTCATGCATTAGCTGGATGTAAATATGTCCCCGCCAGGAAGGCCAGATTATAGACTATCTTCCCTGTATTTCCATCAGCGGTTCATTATCATGGTCTTTGTTCTCCTCTGTCAGGCTCCTTCCAGTGTTCAAAAATGTCCCCACACCATATTGCCAGGCTCTGAGATGCTCCTGCTCTATCTCTGTTTCCCTATGGAGGACTGTAAATTATAAAACCGTTGATCTTGAATGTCCCAGAAAGCCCAGGAAGCAATGAGATTATGATGTATTGTCGTTGTTGTTGCATGTTTCTCATCGTGTTTCTGTAAAAGAGAGAATAACCTGGTAAGGTCTAGCTCTATGCATCTCAAACAGAAAGTGATGCCTATTTGGCTGCTACAATACTTTGTTGCTATGTTGATGCTGTCTAGTGTCTTTTTGGTTTCCTCTCCCTATCTCAGGAGGTAGGAAGGTGCATTGCCGAGTGATAGATGTGTAGGAAAAGTGAACTGCAAATGCCTACAGTCCAAATGTGCGGCATCTCAGCTTAAGCTTAAGAAAAGTAGAGCTGCTGAGGCTGCTTGACTGACTGTGCAAGGACACTTGAAGAAGCTGCTCCTGATCTGGGAGGTCATGTGAAGGTGAGCAGAGAGGATGCTCTGTTCGGCCTCCCAGCATTCGATATGTTTAGTTGAAAGTTAAAAATTGGAATCTCTACCATGTCATTCAAGTGAACTTTTATTTGTAACTTTGAAAATTTAAGTAAAGTGGCACTTTGGGTGTCTTTTGAACCTTAAAGGTCTGTGTTCATGTGTGTTCTCTTGCTGGCATAAGCTGCATCTCACCCGATTTTCCAATATATGATGAAATAAAACACATTTCTATCCCTATACTGTGAGATTGCAAACATATTTATGACATTCTCTCACTCTTTGGTTTAATTTTTTCATCTGAGACTCAGATTTCTCTGTAGTAGAACAATCAAAGCTCTCCATCAGTTCTGACCTTTTCCAACCTTGAGACAGCAGCCTTGTCTGTTAGAAGCAGACATAAATGGAAGCAGCAGAAAATACTCTTATCACTCGCCTTGAAGTGAGCAGAATCACAAAGCCAGCAGGGCCCACAAGGACATAAAAGCTTAATGAGTGTTTTTGTAATATCACTGGCTAATAGGACAGCTGACCCCACTGGTCTGTACCAGCCCACTCAGCACTTTGGAAACACATTGTAGAAACAATCAGAGGGTAAAAAGGACAACAGAATCTCCTGACTCCAAACAGCCGATTCAGCAGTTCAAACAAACTATTTTAGGATTAAGTAGACAATAGGTTTATCTATGAGCATGAAATCCTGCTGTGGACTGACTGTAACCAGCTAAAGCAGCATCTTCTTTCAACAAAAGTCTACACAGCAGAAGCTGCAGAGAAAAGGCTTAGTTTCACACAAAGTATTTCTTGAATATTGCATTGCATATGACCATCTCAGTTGATTATGAACTTGCTCTTTGAAAGTAAGATTTAACACTGTAGAAACTTTTTCTAAAAATCCTTTCGGGTACAATTTGGTTTGAGGTAAAACATGCTAAAGATATTTTCTGTCAACAATTAAAGCTCCTGTGAGAGACTTTTGGTCTGTGTCCATTTTAGTGTCCCTGCAGACAAAGCAGTGCATTATACTTTCCTAATTCTTTCCTGTTTTTGTTTTTGTTGCATTTTTGTTTTAACATAAGGACTTATTTGATCAGTAAAGTAAAATGATGATCCGATGTCTGGCCTCCAAATTCCACATAATGCAAAAGCGCTGTGCAGCACCACATCTCACAGCGCCACAAAGCCCTGTAGGGAGCAGGCCTGATCACCAGAGAGCCACAAGCTCTAGAGAATAGCTATGTCACACGTTCATAAAACATGTTATAGCCTGAGAAAAGGAATAAACACCTCATATTGCTTTTCTAAGGTCCCTTTGCTGGTCCCAACCGTACAGCTTCGTGATTTATTACACTTCTATCTACCTGTATCCTTGTAAAAAGGATGTTTTGTGTCATATATACAATGTTATACATTTCTGCACCTCTATGATTCACTAATCTTCCTCCATGGTTTCGTGTTGCCTATGGGACCCTCTGACCAACTACTGACCTGATGCTTGTGCCTTTCGGTTGTGACATAATGACAAACTATTGAGGCAATTTACGTTCAAGAGTCCATGCATACACGTTGACTTCCTGTGTGGTGCTTTCTTAACGACAGTGAATTCTCAAGGTTTGAAAGCGGCCCAGAAAATAGACCTGAAGCGAATCCCCAGTGCTGTGGTGCATGCGGCACTTCAGTGACCCAGTGCTGGCGCAACGCAGCAAGTGCAACGGAATTTCTCTGATAGACTAGAATGGAAGCTAAGTGCTCCGCAGTACGTTTCATTTGCAGCAATGCGCTTTCACATAATGTGGAATTTTGAGGACAGCCACTGGCAAGCATCCTGCTCTTTAACTGCTGCAGTTTGAGACGTCTTATTTCTTTACTATGACTTTGTCCCTTTTCCCTTATTTCCTCTATTGTGTATATGATTTCTGAAGATGTCAGATGAAACCTCCTTGTGTCTAATTATAGGCTACCATTATTGTTTTTATTGTACATTATAAAACCATCCATTTGCAGGAAGATGAAGTCTTCCAGAAAGGTTGCATCCAATTGTCCATTAGTCCATTGTTTAGATTGCATCTCTCTAAACAGCTGATGATTATGCAGTTGCACAGTGAGCCATGAATAGCTGCTGATAAACATATTCTGTAGGTGATCAAACCTTGTAACCCTTTGGATGCATCCCCCCTCTTGGCTTTGAAACCATGTTGTGTTTTACATTCTAAGCAACAGCAAACAGTTTCACAGGTGACACTGACAGCATGATTCAGGCTGAGACAGCTCACAGCTGCAACTGTTTGAATCAAAAAGACTTTAAAATAGTCTTTTGTGTGGCAAATTTGGCCTGAACTCAACTTCAAACTTTCTGAACGGCATAGAAAACTGATAAAACTAGTGCTGTCAGACAATTAAAATAAGTTAATCTAATTAATTACCGGATTTATAATTAATTAATCTAATTAATCGCATTTTAATCTCATATCTGCTTAAAGTACCCAAATAAAGAATTTGAATTCTAGGATATTATAAAATTGTAGTGCATGACTAATCAAATGAATACACTAAGAAGTGAAGATTTGTAAATCCACATTTTTATTGGTGACTAAATAAAACCAAAGTCAGGGCAACTTGTCCAGATAATTCTAAGCTCAATCAGGCAACTCAAATTACACTTTAAGTGTGTTTCATAAATCAAATTCAAAATAAGAAAAAGGTTGAGGAGATCCAGCAAACCAAGGCGGCCTGGTGCATTATTAAATAATGTAGTTCAAATATAGATAAATAGATTAAAAAAATAAAATAAGACTAAGTCTTAAATATGCCATTCCTGTTGTCACCTCGGTTTTGTTTGGTTTGACTAGATGTGCATGTGTGAAGTGACGTGCCACTGCCATGTACGGGTCCTCCAGCTGGCCAATATCAAAATGTTTGTGTGCTATGATTAATCGCGATGAATTTTTTTAATGCATTAATTTGCGGTGTAATTAATTAATCTAATTAATGCACTAAAGTGACAGCCCTACATAAAACATAAAATTACCTCTTCAATGTGGACTCTCAAGCAAAGTGCAGAATATCAGGTATAAGTACCACTTTGATCAGATACCCTTCTTCATCCTTCTTCCACTCAAAAATGTCAGTATGTTTATCAATGACTGTCCGCATCTTAACATCCCACTACACAGCAAGGGTGGGAAAAAGCTAAAATAGAACCAGAAAAAGTCTGGCTATGTTGAGGGCCAGGCAAAGAAATGGCAGGACCTTCAAGACCCAGCGAGAGCCCTTTCTGGCCATGTTAAAAAATGTGCTCGGTCAACAGCAGTATTGCATACCTCTGGCCAACATTTACCTCCTTGGCCTGGTTTTAAACCGCACATCCTTAAACCGATTTGGCTCAGTATTCTCCTTTATTAGCTGCTGTGCCTGTTTTTTCTGATCTTCAAATAAGCAGTCCACAATCCAACATTGAGGGCCCAATGGTTCATGTTAACTCCAAGCCCTTACCACTTAACAGAAAAAGATTGTTATAATTCATGTGGTACCTCAGCACTGGCAAGCAAAATCAAATAGGAGACTTTTATTTGTCTGGAAAACCTCAGCTATCAGAACATTCTTGCTATGATACTAGATTGTTGTAGTAAAAGCTGTTGGACCATACTGACAGAATAAAAAAACAAAATAGGATTTAAATCTCAGAACTATAAACACATCACATACAGATCATTGGTGAAAAAGCTTTAGTTGATAAAGGGAAAAATAAAACATCTATTATTCAAATACTTGCACCTATTCCTGTAACAGTTTCTTGCCCTAATACCTATTTGCATGTCATGTCATACTCTGTTTCTACTTGAGGTCGAGAACAACGTCATCTAAACGTGGATATTTAAGCTAAATGAATTTCAATGTCCCAATGGTGAATTTAATCCTACATATCCAATCCTACTTATTTATGCTTATTTAATGCTGTGTTGTTGACCATTTTAACAAGGCTTTAAATGTCAGTGTAATATAACTACAAGTCATATTTTGAAGTTTAACTTTTTAATGCCTGAAAACACAAATTATAGTCAGCAAATTTACATATTTTTGGAGCTGAAATGTTTATTTCACTTTCTATTGAAATCCTAAAAAATCAAAATTTTCCATAAAATGTTACATATAGATATATATTTTTTTATCTCATTTGATACATTAGGTGTTTTTGGCAAGAGATAATCCATTTGAGGACATTTTTATCATTACCTCCGCCAGGTGGTTATGTTTTTGGGAGAGTTTGTTTGTCTGCCTGTCTGTGAACAAATTAACTCAAAAAGTTATGGATGGATTTTGATGAAATTTTCAGGAAATGTTCAGCATGGGAAAAGGAAGAAGTTATTCAATTTTGGTGTTGATCCGGATCAGCGTCTGGACGCTATGACGAAAAATTTTATTTTTGTGAATAACTACTGAACTAAAACAGATATCATTATGAAACCAATTGCTAATGGTTTGTTTTCATGGTCAAGGAATCTAAATATTTACATGAAATAAAGTTAGGACTAAATAACAATATGGGAGAGGGCTGTGGTGCTGGCTGAGCCCTTGCGCTCTCCAAGTGCTTTTCCAGTTTACCTGATTGCATTCAGTGTTTTTGGGATTTGTTGATCATATTGATATTAGATAGAGGTATCATAAAGGTATGGATCAATTATGATACAATAGGTGTTAAAGGGTTAAAGCAGCAATATGTCTTCATTCTTTCTAGTGGCTGAGTGTAACCGCACTGTCACACCAGCATGCACTTCTTGATATACAGAGAGAGAGAATGAGCTGACAGGGAGACAAATGAACCATGTGGACCGATAAGGTACAGTATTATCATATTTATTTTTGGATATATTAAGTTTCAAACATCAACTCTGAGTTTGTTACCTTAGCCTTTGCATGTGTATTCTGTAATTTAAACCATATCTGTTAGGCTGTGCCCAAAAACTAAGCTGGAGGGACTTATTTTTTTACTCAATGGTAGAGATAACTTTGAGTGTTTTAAACTTTCCAAGCTCACTTGAGGACCCTCAGAGATGTGACTGCAGTAGGCTGACTTTATGTCCATAGTAAAGTTACAAAATAGGCCAAAGGAGATGCTGATAACGACGGAGCAGAGTGACACGATACAGCTGTTCCAGACCATGTAGAGAAACACTTGACAAATAAAATCCATCACCTGCTGTAACTTTTAACACCAACATGTTCAATAGTAAAGGCACTTGGTGATTATATGACATAAAGCTTTGCTACAACATTTCGTGTGTTCATTTATGTAATGTTCTCTCTCTTTGTCTTATGTGTGTGTTAACCCTATAAAGCCAATTGTATCATATTTGATACATACTTTTATAATACCTTTTTCTAGTCAATATGATCAACAATTTACAAAAAAAAACATTTGAATACAATCAGATAAATGATAAAAATGTCCTCAAATGGATTATCAGTTGCCAAAAGCACCTAACGTATCAAATGAGATACAAAAAATCTATATGTTGAATTTTATGGACATTTTGATTTTTATGGATTTTGGCAGAAAGTGAAACAAACATTTCAGCTCCAAAAAATTAGATTTTTTTGGCTATAAGGGGCCTTAAAGAGTTAAGTTTGCATGTCGTCACTGACTCTTACAGACTGTGGCTTACTGAGGGAGAGGAGAGAACTTTCTACATTATGTAAGGTACTTAGTGACCATATGGAGCTCATACAACCCCACTTCAAAAAAACTGAACTATCGCTTTAAAGGATTAAGAGCGTCATCAGAAAAGAATCGGGGAAGGACCAGTGAATTATCTTTTTTTCTGTATTGTAAGGTTTTGTTATGATGAACAATTCCCACAGATTTTGAGTTGTGTAACTAATTTGAATTGATATTATTTAAGTTATTTTTACATATTTCAAGGTTCAGTTCTCTGTCATTATGAAGAATAAAACTGCAAACCATGTCAATTCAGTAAGATAAAACTTTATGCGTCCCCACGAGGTAATTCAAAGCTTGAATCCCGCATTGGATATCAACGGTCATAATAACATAGGACAAATGCACTGAAAACAAAGAAAACCTGACACTGGGGTATTCAGTGATATGTTAACAATATAAGCAGTACAAATTTTTTCTTTTACTTTAAATGTGCTGGATATTTACTTACATGATTAAAAGCAACATTTCATGTGTATATGTCTTAATGTTTGTGAATTAAACTACCTTACCATCTCCCTGTGATTTAGTGCAAAATATAGAAAGAACTCAGATGATGATAAATCACTAATGTAAGGCTAAATAAAAACAAGAAAAGTAAAAATCAAATGGGCCAATATAAACAATGCCTGGGCCAATCTCAGGATTAGTGCAATTTGAAAAAAAATCATCATGTAGACAATCAAAAGTAAGTTATATAAGCACGCAGAACTATTTTTTATTATGTGCAGATGTGCAGGATATCAGACATGATAGAAAATAATCTCGTATTAACACTTAAGTGTTTGCTAATGAGCAAAATAAAACTACCAAGAACCTTCATCTCATTTAGAGAAATATAAGAGAAAAAGTCCAAAATGAATGAAAATGAGAGAACTGGTAACAGGCAGATCCACTGGAAGGCCTGGTTCACTTTTAATCCCCATTATTATAAGGGCTATTCAAGGTCTATTTAAGCATAGTTTTGCATTGGCACACTGCATTTGACCAAATTAACACTGAATATAAATATAATACTCCCACAGAAATGACAAGAGTCAGAAAACTTTGCAGTAATTAATGAAACTGTGATCAGTAACCTTCAGCCTTGCAGACCTATCAGAAAACATACCTGTTATTGTCTGATTTCAGTAGCAGTGGTGTTGATTTTGTCTACTAACAGAAGTTGATGCTGATCACCTGGGCAACTATCTGAAAAAAGCACTGAGTTCAGTGCGGTGAAGTGTACAGAGTAGGTATCGTCAGCTAAACTGATGCTTTAAGTTCTCTGTTATTAGCTCAGGTATAACATACTGAACGGACATGAGCTAACTAAGCTTTAGACCATCTGATTGCTGGTCAACAACCTCTGAACCGTACATCACTGCATTACTACTATTGGGGAGACCGGGTATGGTTGTAACACTTTTTGCTTCAGCACCTTTGACTCACTAAATTTCTGAGATAGAGTTCTCAAACTTTGATACAAATTACCCATGTTTGTCTACTACAAATTGCACAAATTCAAACTTCTCCTGGAATATCACAGACCTCAAGAGGTGATGTCAAAGACATGCTGCTCCTTTGTTACAACCTACCCCACTACCGGGGTAGGTTGTAACACATTCTGGAGTAAGTTGTAATGATATGACCAAAAAGCACAAAAAAGCCACACCATGTGATATGCCTCAAAAAGATATTTATTGAAATTAAAGGGTGATCCAGCAATTGTCCCTGTCCCTCTCTTTGACTGACCATAGCTCAAATTCACTTTTTGTTTGACTCAAAAGTCTGTTTGTGTGTGAGCAAGTTTAAAGCAAACTTCATGAATAGTATGTATGCTTAATGAGGCTGTAAAGAACATGTAGGTCTTACAAAAAAAAGTGTCATGATAATATCTTTAGACTAAACCTCGTAGAGTCTGACTCAGAACATTAGCATGTGTGGCTAACACGTAGGTAACAGGTGTCTTGCTAATGTTTGGTTGTGTCAATTAATGCCATATTGCTGTTGAAAGAGGCTGAACTGATTTATGTAAAAAAGCAAAACAGCAGAATAAAACCTCAGCAGCTCAAATGAATTTGCAAAATGTTGAAACCAGTTTTTTTATTTACCCTCTGGCTGCAGCATAACCAGGTCAGCATCTGACCTTAACCTGTTTCCTGAAGTTTTCACCAAAATGTCGAAGGTCCTATCTTTACTCTGGGACAGCTTGTTGCCCTGTTTTGCTCCTCTTTCTTCATCAGTCCTCATCTATCACAGTCCTTTGTCATATCATAGCCTCAGCTTTCATGAAACTGGTCATAGACACAGATGAACTGTCAATTATTTGTTTTCCTAGCGCTTAAGTCAAGCTCTTGCCTAGCGATATGACCACAGCTCGCTGGCCAGAGTTATATAGTGCAAGTGCAGGGCAACAGAAGCACTTTCTGGGTTAACGCTAACTCTCCCAATCATTAGGTAAAGCTATCACTAAAACCATTACTGTGACTTTGAATAGAAAACTTTAATTTAGTCTTTTTGATTTGTCTTTATACTAATTAAATGCTGATTTAAATCTGTAGAATTAGGCTAAGACTGCAGATTTACACACATTAGCTGCCAGTTTTCTCTCACCCTGTCACATCCTGAAGTGTTCTTACGAAGTCATTTTGGTATTATACACCTGCATCAACAGGTAACTCGGATGGTTTCATGCCCTTCAGTTTTGATTAATTATTGTGCCATTTATTATTCAAACCGACAGAGTATTCATCGGGAGTTCATACAAGTCTCTTTGTGTACCTAAAATTAACGGCCGCCATAATCCCTGGAAAGATTGACAAATTATCTTGATGGACTGTGATTGCTTTTTCTATATCAAGCCTCACTGTAAACAGCCAGTTCATACGCTGTCTGGTTGTTGTGCATCTGCTATTTTAAGGCTATGCTTGTTTTTCTGCTTGTAAGACTTCTCAAGGCCACCACCCTCAAAGGACAATTTCAGTGGCATTTTTGTTCCGTATTAATGATACCCTCTGATACTTTAGTTGCTCCAAAATGAATCTCTGCTGTAGTTATCAGCTAAAAGACATGATAATATATTGGAATCAGCAGTACTTCTACCAACTACAGAAGTGAGTGACATATTAGCCTCTTATTGACCATGTGTTAGTCACAAATGGTCAATAAGGAGAAAAATAAACATACAAGACAGACTAATTACATAATTACACTTATTCCTGAAAATTGTATAACTTTTATATAATTCTTTGTTCCACTCTTGAATGCAGCTTCTGTCTCAACTTCCAACACAGTTGTCCCCGTAAAGATGCATTGTTTGGTTCGAGAGATATTAGCAAGGAACTTGTGATTGGAGGGTTAAAGTCAGTTGACCTCACAAATGAAGACTTTATGGAAAAAGGACAGTAGCAATCTAGCAAAAAGGGGTTGACATTATAAACAGGTTAGATTCCACTGCAGCAACTATGAATAAATGTGTGTTTTTGTTTCCTTGACTGAAACTGTGTGTATTTGGGTTGAAGCAGGTCTGGTTATAAGGGCCTTTTCTTGTCATCTCCTCCTGTATGAGTGGGCTGTGTCACTGGAGGTGTAATTGTCCATGTTGATTATGTTTTTGTCATTGCTCCTGAAGTTTTAGAGGAGGATATTGTTGGTCTGGTATGTGTAGCTGTTGATTTTATTGTTGGTGTTCTTGTAGATTTGTTGGTGTAGTTTTGTTGCTGATTCTTTGGCTGTAAAACAAGGGTAAGTTGGTTTCACTGTGGATTGCAACTCATTACTTTTTGTTTCGTTTCTGTAAATTTTGCCCTCATATGAACACAATTTGCCAGTCTTCGTTTAGCCAGAATAACATAGTGATTGTGAGTACAACAATATCTACATACTGCTTCCTTCTGTTTTTTTAAAGCTGACTGACCACTGACTGATTGACTATGTGATTTTTCACATGAACTTCATGGACGTGTGTTTTTTAGAGTAAGCCTGTTAACTCTTTCAATAGAAATCAGCACTACGCAGCCAGCAGACACAGGATCAATAACACAACCAAACAATTATTATCGAGTTTATTTGTTCAGTTGACATCAGTTGCAGAAATGTGACACGCTGCATTTCCTCGTCATTTGGGAAATCTACCTGTACAAGGAGATCAGTGATATTCATTCAAACAGGATAACGGCTCATAAGTCATATAAACTTAAACTTTAACTTGATGTAGATATATTCCCAAATTAGAATTCAGAGAGTTTCTCTTTACTTGTAACTTCAGTCACAGCAAGGCTCCTGTTTCACACACCAATGCTTACATTCAGCCTCTGTTGTTCCCACATCCCTACACACACACATCAACACATCTAAATACATTCATTATTGTTTCTATTTCCCCCCTCTCTCCCACTCACTCTCCTGGAGTGAGTTCCATCTTCATCTCAGTCAGGGTGATGCGTTGTTGTGTTTTATCCTGAGGGCACTCTCTTCCTCTGTTTCATTTCTCTGTTGGCTGTTTTATTATGATACACAGATGGTTTCACTGTCAGGTGGCATCCATGGAGAGTTGAGATTGGCAGCAGGGCTGGGGTGTTTCCACAGGAGGGGTCAGTTTTGGAATTAAAAGGAAGCATTTTAATGAATTCTGTGGCAAAATGTGTGCTGTTGTTTTCTTTGATTTGCCATTAGAGGGTTGATTGTGATTTACTATTGATATTAGTCATTGATAATTGATAGTATCAAAACACTGCCAGCTTTAGAATCCATTGAAACGCAGGACAGTGTAAGCTTATTTTAAGCCCATTCAATTTCATAACCAGTTTTACCTCAGCTCGCTCTCTTGTTCCACAGTCACATACTGGTGGTGTTTACTCTTTATTTACTCACATTAGATGATTCTGTAGCTGTCAAAATGTGCCCTTTTTCAGTAGCTAGTTGCTAACTTATCAGTCTGTTCAAATGCAGACTTTACAATCAGGCATAGACAGGCCTTGGGTCCTAATAAGGGCTGAATGCTTGTCCTTTACAGCCCTGAAAAACAGCCCTACTGCTCTTGTGCTTCAGCTGGAGATACCTTTTTATCTTCACACAATCAGACTGAGACTGTCTCTGATGCAGCACCAGGAAAATGTATTCCAGCCTAACTTCTTCCCTGAGGGGCTCACAGCTGGGTCCATTTCGAGTTGCTTCTTTTCAATAACTCTCTTAAGCATTTGACTTACTGAGACAGGTTTAGTTCACCCTTTACTTCTACTTATTTTAGCAAATTATTCAGTTAAATTGGCTTTGTCATGGATAAGCCATTCAGGGATTTGTCTGTAAATATGTATAGTTATTTCTTCAGCAGAGGCAGTAATATGATCAGTTCATTGTAGAAAATAGAATAAAATGTTAAGTCTCTTTTACCTGTGTAAGAGTCAAGTATTTTTCTTGTATCTTCTTGAACCCGTTCACTGAAAACTCTATATCACCAGCAGAGTCATCTGTGACCTGCTGCTTGGCTTTGTTTCTGTGTCAAATCTGCACTGCTATGGCCTGTGCTGAGTAAATATACCTTTGTGTCAGTGTGTCTATGCTGCTCACCAAAATGCTCATGTGCAATGCCATTTGTATTTTGTCTCTGATATTCTCTACTTTTGTCTAAAAATCATTGAGAGATAGACTCATTGTTTACTGTTGGTGCAGAAGGCTGAAATGATGATAAAATTCTGATTTGACAGCAAAGAAGAAAAAGAAATCTGCACAGTTACATATATGACTGCTATATCAGTTGAGTTAGAGGACTAATGTTTTTAAGCACTTGATTGGCCACTGAAATGAGACAAGAAAGACAAAATACACTTCTGTTATACTAGCAAGTAAAGTCACTATTTTTTGGATAATATTCTGCGGCCATAGCACTTCATGGTGCATAAAAATAGGCAAGCATTAGCCCCCCAGCTGTCCTGCAGACCAATCCCAGGGCTTGCCATATGGATGTGTTGTTAGATATTTTCGGGAGGTGCACATCAGCCTACAAGCATATCTCTTTGTGTTGGTTTAGAACTTTTGAACTAGAATGTGGACTACAGTGTAGCTGTTGCAGAAATATAAATCAGGCTTTGGTGTGTTTGGTCGTCTTCACACCAACTTTGGTTGTTCTGATACAAGAGGGCATTCTGTGCTTGGCATAGCTTGTTTCAGTATGAACACAGCCATTGGTCCCTGTTTTGGTACAAGCAACTGCACAGGGATCCCCTAAAGAAGTGGCCTTGACTTTCTTCCAATCAACCCCTGTTGCAGTTGCAGTGAGGACACAATTGACCCATGCAACTGTCACACACAGGTTGGTAAGCTAACTCATCACGCAGCTGTAGTGGTATAAGCAGCAGTAGGAGTGATTATTGCATTACAGTTACCAGACAACCAGACTGATAACACAGTACACTACATAATAATGTTTGTGATTCCACAGGGGTCATATTCTGTGCACAGACAAAACATATTTTGAAAATAGCAACAGGTTGACATTAACTCACCGTAGATAATCACAAGACTTAACAATATCGGCTGATGCAACGACTGTTTCAGATTCCAGAATTTAGTCTAGCTCGTTCAAGCTGCATAATTCATTATTTTTCCTATCTACTTTTCTTTTCTAAGTCGGGCATAAATTGTTTTAAGTCTAGTAGAAATCCAGGCCACCACCCCTGCCTGAGGAACCACTGCACCTCAGAAAACAAAAAGCTTACTGCTTATACTCTTTATTGTTTAACATGTCACTAAAAAATAGCTGAATCTTAGAACAGTATCAGAATGTCTCATTTATGAGTAACTGGTGACTCTGCAGAAATAAGGACTAACTGGGGAGAAAAAATGTAGATGACTCAAAGCATGTCTGTGTTCACCATGGGCCACCAGAATGCTCAGTCTGTCATTTGTGTGGTGCTGAATAAACAGCTAACAGCTGAATTTTAAGAGCTTAAAAGACTTTTTGTGCTGTGGCAAAAAAAAAAACCTGCTTGAATGAATGTAAGAGTGATGCAAAATGAACCATGCATAACAAAACAATGAACCTTAAAGATGCTGAAACCAAGTGAAGCAATTCAACACACATCTTATACATTATTGATACAGAAATAAAGATTAAAGCAGCTTTAAAACTATCCTGCTCTCTAACAGCAAACCAGCTTTTAACTGAGCTACAGCCTTCAAAATAGCAGGTTAAGACATTTTTCAAGTCTGCTCAGAGGACCATTTTGAGTTTGAACTCAGCAGTGTACAAGTTCGCCACTTAAGCCGATGAAATGTCCAAGCAGCTCTCCAGAAGTCCTCCGGGTGCAGAGAGCTGCAGGTCCTTCCAGGTACTTTTCATTCTAGCTGTGTGATCAAGCACCGCTTTAAAGCCCAAGCCACAGGAGAGAGCAATTAAGTACCTGACAGAAGAGACATCCAGCAGTGCTCCCGAGCCCGAGGAGCAGATTTGAGGATCACTGGTCTAAAGCCTGCCTATGTAATTGGCAGAGACATTGTAATAAGCAGGGATCATCTCTCACTAATCTGTCACAGCCCACCACTTCCACTTCTGCTCTCTCTCTCTCTCTGTTTCTCTCTCTCTCTTTCATAGCTTCAGCTGCACCCGCCAGCTTGTGGAGCATCTGAATGGATCAGAACCCCTCCCCCATGTTGTGCCCCCCCAGTGAAGGTTTCTTGGATCTCCATATGGTAACAGAAAAAACACCATCTCAAAGTTACATATTTAGAGAGAGATAATCCTGCACTGGTTAAATCTCTGCCAGTGAGGTCCCCCTGAAAGAACTAAATATCTATTTGAATCCCTGTTGAATAAATCCAACAACTCATAAGCTGTTCCAGTGGCTTCTCTCCCAGCAACACTGATAAAATAAATGAGGACTTTCAGGTGAGCACTCAGGCAGGAGAAATGACATTAAAAGAGCATCACATTACCTTTGAACCACAACAAGTATATTTTTTCTTATCTTGTTATTGCTTGGTTATTTTTCAAAGCCAAATCCTCCCTTTCCATTGAGCCCTTTCATGCTGTTTCCACTGTTTATTCCTCAAACAAATACTTTCTTTTCCATGCAGTGCTAATGTGACTTGAATATCCAAACACAGTGTGACACCAGTGCCCTCTGGTGGTTTGAGTTTGGCTTTGGGGAGTTAATCCTTTTACTGCCAATTGTTTCATGAGGGTTTGAATTATTGTTCTAAGTACCCTGATGGATTGCTAGATGTCCTTTTCATTAGTTCTAGCTAAATAAAGATTAATATTCTAAACTCATCCACACAGTCCCTACTCATTCATTTCTCTCCTTTCTCTTCCTGTCTTTCTACTCTGGTGATCCACTCATCTGGGCTGTTCACTATCGTAAACACAAAACCAACCAGATTCTGATACTGCCTTGCCTAAACAATCATAGTCAATCCTTCATTTTAGTGTATTTCCAGTAACCCCTCTACCCACAGTCTTTCTAAACAGGGGTGCTGTGGCACCCTGGGGTGTCTTCTGGCTTTGTAAAGGGTGCCTCACTTCAATGCATTACCCAGTCTCATGTTTCCCATTAATGGTAGTTTATCATAATTAATTTATAAATGTTTTAATAGCGGTCTCTAGTGCATCTAATTCTGTAGTCAGAGGGATGCAGAATGTTCCTTTGTTATGAGCCCATCTTGTCTGGGGTGGCTTAAGGTTTCTCACCCTTCTTTAGGGCGCCTCGATAGAATAAGGGAGGTTGAGAAACACTGGGGTGGCAAGGTGGCACAGCAGCTAGTGCACATGCCTCATAGCAAGGCGATCACCGGTTCTGTCCCTGTGATGGTCAGGGCCAGTCTGTGTGGAGTTTGCATGTTCCCCCTCTGCATGCATGGGTGCTCTCCAGGTGCTCAAGCTTCCTCCCACAGACCATCATAGCTGGCCTCTGGGACTTTCCCTGATCATTTTGCAAATTTCATAATTCCTTATTAGTAGGCCTATTGCTGACATGTCAAAACCACTAAAAATGTTCTTTTTCTTCATTGCTGAAGTACCACTGGATGATGAAGTTGATGGCTCAGATTCAATTAAAAGGATGAAAATGCTTGTTTAGTCTTATTTTTTCACCTGTGAGATGCATAAATGTCTTGGTGCTTTTACAATTACTGGCTGTATATGTTTAAGCTATTTTTAAGCTGCTTCAGATGACCATTGAAAAACCTGTGGCAGCAGCATGTTGCTCGCATTGTTATGATGCATGTATGCTCTCTGATGGCTGCATTGTTTTCTTCTCTGTTGAGAGAGCAATGAAAATCGAACAAATAAATTTGTAGTAAATATCTGGCTTGTGATTTAAGAGAAGTATAGTTTTACTATACAAAATATATATACTATAGCAAATCAGAGCGTTAGCAAATGAATGAAAAAAGTTCAGTCTCTTTTGTATTGACTGCAAAAAAAAATTCCTCCTCTTCTAATTTGGTTCATTAAAAACTGATATTTGAAATGCGAAGGATCTCTGTTAAAAGAAACAGTTTATTTGGATTTGTGAGGTGAGGTCAAAATGTTTTTGACCATATATTTGAAGAAAAAAATACTTGTTCAACATGTCATTCATTAAACCAAAAATGAAAACTTAATACAGATATTCTTAATGTAATCTCTTTATTCACCATCACTACACATTCTTCTTCATCTTTTGAGTATATTTCTATGTACATTTGCATGATAGTGGTGGTTAACAGAATTTTAACACTTGTCAAAGCATAGAAGTCATCATAGAGGCACTTTCACCACAAAACATCTCCGCGGTCCTGTCTTTGCTCTGTTTCTTCCAGTTTCTTTCATGTGAAATCAGAGGTTTGAAATAAAAAAGACCTCCTTGTCATGCGTTGTATAAAAACCTTTGGGGTATGGCTGTAGATTAAAGGCACTGGAATCAAATATTTTCTTAATCTGCGCTGTTCTTGAGGGCAACTTCATACTCATCCATTTATAGTAAATAGTAAGCTGATTAGAGCCCTGCACTGCAAACAGCATCACTGCGTCCTTTATTGGAGGCTGAGGAGCTCCAGTCTGTCAACTCATCTCTGGTTTGCGATTCCTCTCACCAGCGATTACTCTGAGCAGCAACTTCTAAATCCATAATTCTTGGCAGTCTACCACTGGCCCCGCCCTCCAGGTAGCCTGGCTTCACAGCAGGTGTGTCTGAGAGCCTCCTCTTGCTCCTGTTAAGATCTGGACAGCAAGATTAATAATGTCATCAATTTATTGGCACAGGTGGAAGCAAGAGCCAAACACAACAGATGGAGCAGCAGATTCAAGTCCAAGCTGGAACATCAGACTCTCACCTGAGATGGCCAGTAACATCTTGCGCCTGGCTCCAAAGGTGGACACGCCCACTTCCTTCAGGTCTTCATCAGACAGAGTGAGGAAGGTCTGGTAGTCAATCTGGATGAGAGCAGATTAAAGTTGCAGCATGAGGCTTATCAGCAAATAATAATAAAGCATTGAGGGAAAGGAGTGTGTGTGATACTTTCTTATGAAACTGTTTTCATTTTTTTTTAGAAAAGCACCTTTGTTTGTTCAAAGATTTATGACGCTAAATTATTGTTTTCAGTTTTGTTGTTTATGTCAAAGTGAAACAGTCATGAAACTTGTTCCAACATTAGTCTTTTGCCCTATCACAATTTAAAGAGGAAAGTGAGTGACAGAAGGTAATTCTGTTATGAAGCAACGTTTTCACATTTAACTTTAATGTAAGTGGCGTCAATTGATCAAAAACAATAGAAAAAAAACATTTCTTTGAGGTTATTGGCCACAAAGTATAAGCCTTTTAAAGTATAAACCAATAAACAGATAGACTTTATGGCTGATTTCTTAAAAAGAATTGTAAATGGTAAAGGACTCAGAGTGCTTTTCTAGCCTCTCTGATTACTCAAGCACCACTGTAGGTCACATCAACATATTCACTTACTGATGGTTGATGTTTCTATGTTAGTTGGCCATTAATTATCACATTCACTCTGTTTTTGCTATACCCATTTACACACTAATGCTGGGTTCACACCGCAAGTGACCCAGCTACCAAAGTCACGTCGCCCACTGACGTAGCGTCGTGCGTCCATAAATACCTCATTTTGGTAACCACTGCCATCGGCCGTCGCTCGATGACGTCCCGTCTGCTCGAGTTTCACCGCGATCATTTCATATATCATATAATAGGATGTATAAGCGGACATTATTCCAGCTGTATCCTTTTCACTCACTTATCAATCACAAAACACTGCAGCTGATGCCCTGCAGCAGCATTATCTGTGGGTTTACCGCGGTCCGTCTAGGCGGACATTAGTGATGCGTTCCATTTACCTCGGAACTGGGAACTGGGAAATGGACGTGAGGTCATCTCCGACTTATCTGCATTCCAGTGGAAGTCGGAAAAAAAACGTGCCGGTCAACCAGGCTATTGTTAGCCGTTGTTAGCACGCCCTGCATTGTTGTTCACAAATATCACATGAAGAATGTGTGTATCACTATGGCAGCATTTTTGTAAATATAAGTCTAACACTACTACGTGTCCAGCTGACTTACAACGACACACACTGGTCAGAAGTGCAAATAAATTGATTATTACAGGAGCTAAATAACTGTTCACACTGGGGGCATCCATCTTCGATTGTCAACTCGGGGATGGCGAGGTTCCCCCGAGTTCCTAGTAGGATATTCTGACCTCGGGGGCCGTTCCAGATAAAATTTCCTACTCGGAAGTGGGAAATTCCGACTTCCGACAACAACTGGAACGCACCATAGTTCCGCCTAGATGGAACTCATCTGCCGGATAGTCAGGATGAATAACTGTCTGTCTCGGGTACCGTCAGACGTACACACACCTCTGATTGATCAACTTTTTTTTAACTTTCACATCGCGCAACGAGTGAAGTGATCGGCTGTGTCTGAAATGGCATACTAACGTACTACATACTACATATCGAATGTGTATATACTGTATACTACATACTATTAGTATGATTAGAATGCCAACCGTTCACACTGTAGTATATTACTAAACTTCCCATGATGCATTTCAAACCTCCGACGACAAAAATCAGAAGCACACCAGACTATCAAATATCTCTGTTGATTCGCCACATTTGAGAGTTCAGAGAGCATTTTAGGCAAGAAAGTCACCACGTAGAATACCAAAATGTGGTCATTTGAGCCATAAAACGCACAGATACAAATTTCATTTTGGCATTTCGGACATTCCGTTATGCGCGCCATTATGCTATTGAAGAAACTTCCGGTTGGCTCCAAAACAAGAGCCCATTTACAAAAGTGTTAATGAACTATAAGGAGATAATAAAAGATGCATTTATTTTGAAAACGTGAAGTTTGCTAATGGCTGATTATTAGCTGAATGCTGGGCAGTTTGGTCGGTCTTAATGCATGGCGCAATGCATTATGGGGCTTGCAATGCATTATGGGGTGTTTGAGTGTGACTAGTATGCCCACCTCGCATACTTAAATTTTTTTCCGATATAGTATACATCCGGGTATTTCTCGCACACTCAATCTTTTCATACTATCTAATGTGAACACACTACATACTCATTTTGACGTCACACTCAGTATGAGTAGTACTTTAGTATGCCATTTCGGACACAGCCGATGTCTTGTACGCGGCTGTCGCATCGCGGGAGGGTTAGCCCCGCCTCATCGCAGCTGTACATTTACTTTGCATGGAGAGTGATCGCCGAGGTAGTAAAAGTAGTGTCCGGTGTGAACGCACCTCGATGCAGCAGTGGGAACGTCCTAGGCTTTAGGGTCGTACCTAAAGTCTACCCAGAGCTGGACTTGAACCTTTAGATTACTAACCAAGCACACTGTCAAACTGCACCGCTGACACCCCAATCATTTTTCTCTCAAAATAGAGTCTATACCAAAACTGATGGATCATAAATTTACAAAATTCTCTTTATTTTTAAGTAATTTAAATTGCATTCAACCAGCCCAGTGTTATCATTTCTACTCCTATTGGTAAAAACTCCATTTGCTCTAGCTCTGACTGTTTAGGTGTTCTGTAGTTGGAAGGACAGGGAGCCTGTTTGGGAGGTCTTTATCAGATTGTAAATCTCCAAAGATGACGGGATTTTTATATATTCCTCAAGGAAACGACAATTTAAAAGCCTAATGTATGCAAATTGAACCCATGATGTTTGGCAGATGTCTTTATTTGTTTTACTCCTTTACTCCTTTCTACTCTTGTTTGTTTGGATGTCAGTTTTGTATTTCTTCTTTTCACACAAGATTTAATTTATTTTTGCTGTTGAATGCAAAGTGAAATATTACCATACATTATTCAGTAAATCTGAAGACTAATACTTTTTGAAGATAATGAAGTCTTTTTTTTAAAGAAAGGATCTGAAGAAACCAGGAGACAAAGACATAGTGCCCTCTAAATATATCATCAATGTTATAATTTCAGATTGGTAATTTTAGGTTTTTATGAACTGAGAACTTGTTCACAAATACTGTAACAACACTAAGTCTTGTAGCATTTAACTGTGCAACTTAGCTCCCCAATCCATAGAGCAATTCATTGGTGAATATTTAACTGGTATAGCTATTTAACTGGTATAAACTACAATGCTTTTTACTCCAGTTTCAGAAAAAAATAGATTTTTCATCCTCATTGTGACATTGTGTGTCTGCATTTTCTACACACAGGTATTTTTACCTCTTGTTGTTCAAACACATCGATGTATTTGATCAGTCCAATCTGGCTGAGCAGCTCTGGCAGGTCGTCCATCATCTGGGGGGAGGGGCTACGCTGACTGCAGGTTGACCCTCTGCGGGATGAGCATCCATTTTCAAAGTGGCCATTTGTGAAGCCCTCAGCTACATATGAAAGGTCAAAGGTTAAAAGCTGTTTCTGACGAATTTTATATTTTCAGTAGAAACAGCCAAACTGGACTTACAGGATTTGTCATTTCTGTTTCTACTCATTGAGGAAGCAAAAGCAGGGAAAGAGGAAGCATTGGAGGAAAAAGTGGATGGTGGCGAGGATGGGGAGGATGAAGATGAAGAGGAGGAGGAGGAAGTCACAGGCAGGGATGAAGGTGTAGATCCACGGCGGTCCCTCCAGTTGTCTGAGTCACTGCCGCTGCAGAGTTTCCCTGTCTGAGAACTCCAGCTCTTTGAGGAAAAGAGGAGAAATTGTCAAAGCCTGAAAAATGTATTTATCTTTGTTTCTGCTTCCATATCACAGCAGCACCTTGTACATCTGTCAATGTCCCTCTCTTTTCTTCTCTCTGTCCTTGTTTTCAGAATTAGAGGTTCATATACAGACTGCTACAAGGGGCTAGGAAATTTGGGAGAACATAATATTTTCTGAGCCACAGATGGAACAAGAAAATTAAGTAGATCATGCTTCTATAGAAAGCCCTGTCAGCTGAACCATTGAAGTAGCAATCCCAATATGTTAATCAATGCATCTAACATGGAGGCTGCTGCTGTCTAGCTCCCAGTGCATCAGAGGAAAATTGAATTCATTGGGTTTCTGCTCTTATTACCTCACCAAGTCTGCATCTCCATCACTGGTCTCTAAGCATTCAGTGAGCGCCTGTTTAGGAGGCTCTAAAGAGCTGAAACAGGTAAAGCAGTTTCTGAGGATTGGCTGTGTTGACTGAGGCGATAGTATCAAGCCCCAGGTAATTGAGAGTACAAATTGGCAGTGCTTACCACACAGGGAGATAAATGTTTGGAAGTGTTAGAGGGCAAGACCAGTAAATGAGACTGTGCTGGTGGGCCACAGTAGGTGTGCTTGTTTCTGCAAAAACAGCTTTGGCAGCCAAAATCAATGCAATTTAAAGTTAGGCTGTCTCAAGTTAAATGTTGGGCTGTAAATCCTTTTGATGTTACTTTAACATTAACTTGTTATCCTTTCCTACCTGTTGTTTGCTACTGATAGTGCTCAGATAGGGTTTGTAGCTGCGTCGGCTAACGTTGCGTAGCTCTTTTACAGCTTCAGCCGGCATGGACTTGGAGAAGCCAAGGCCGCTCCAGGTGTCTGTGGGTGTCCGGACCTCTGTGACCACAGGCTTCCTCTGCATGGCTGGCAGAACAAAGGCAAACACACAAAAATGGTCAAAATGTCTCTTTAACAACTGTTTAATTTATGTCTTGGCAACAGATGAAGTCTAAACAAAGCACTTCACTAGCTAACATGTTAGTTTAAATACAGTAGATAATGTGGTCAAAAAAGACTGATATTTGTGTCCTTTTTATGGTTCTGTCAGTTTGTTTTTTCATCATCAAACAAAAGGTCTCAATACCCTTCTGATTTTCCTTCCAGTCAACTTCTGAGAGGACTGGTGCATTCACTGTCCTTCTCAGAGTTCAGGGAAAATTGCTGACTTTCTCTGTTACTGATGAACTGAAATTTTCCTTCAGCAGTCGCTCACACAGTCTCTCTCTAAGTGCAGGAAAGATTTTTTTTAATGGATTTAGCCCAGCCTTTAGCTACAAGCAAGTCTCTCCTGTGCTTACCTCAACATGTAAAACAGTACTCCAATTACTATCTTTCTGTTACTTGCTATGCAACACATTCCTTTTGCAATTGAAGGGATCTGTTAAAGAGTTAGCTTTTCATAAAAGCAGTCCAGCTATAATGTAAAATAGTCCAACTACCCTCTCAATTTTGTTGCCCCAAATTTCCACTACAAGAGTCGGGGGGGGGGGGGGCATCCTTGGTCAAATGTTGAAGAGGGAAGATGGAGTTAATTCAAGTATTGAAGTGTGATAGCACCAAACAATAGGCAGAAGATGCAAAAAGGCGATGATTTTCTGAAATTTTGGGGGGACTCTTTCAATTCCCCTCTGTCATATAGCCTATTATACAAGCTGTGTTTTTTTACAACTTTAAAATTCTATTTGACTTCTCCTTGCAGACAATGGCAACTTAATGGTGCCATCTAAAAAGGCATTTTTGCTACTGAATGATGAAGGTATTAAATGATGAAGCACAGTCAAAGCCTCTCCAGCAAGGCACAGACTAAATGAAACTGCGAATGCTGACACTCAAATGGATGCTAAGCCTCAAAGAAGAGTTTGAGCACTGAAAGAGAATCCATGTTTGAATGTGATTTAAAAAAAAAAAAAGAAACTTGACAGCCCTGCAAAGCATGTGATATAAATGCGATTATAACTGTTGGGTTGTGTGTGGGTGTGTGTGTATGTCCCATTCATATACTGGCATATGGGTGTTTTAATGGCTCTAAGGCAGATGGCCCATTCAAACTGCTAATTCATAATCCCATAAAGAAACACTGGGGGAATTTAGCACCATTTGGCTGTAGATCTTTGCCGTAGCTCTTTCTGCAAGACGGATGAGGCAGTGTGTGTGTTTATGTCTATGCATGTGTGTGCATGGGGATGCCTTCAAACTGTGTCTGGTTGCGTGTGTGCGTTGTCTGCTTTGTAAATTAAGTGGGAGTGCCAGTGTTGCTTTTTTCTAACTCTGGCACACTGCAGCACATAAACAGGCCCCCTTAATCAGTTGTGTTGGCAGTGAGCAGGGCAGAAATCAAGTGCCTCTCACAGCTCTGGATATTAATATGTCTCCAAAAATTGAAATAAAAAGGCTACTGTATCATGGATAATAATTTGACATTAAATTGTGTTTATACGGAAATGCAAAAATGTTTAAGTGTGTTAAAAATTTCATTATTCTTTTTATTTAATTGAACAGCTGTGTTTGAAATACTTTATCAGTGTGTGCTCCAAAACAACAGCTTGATCATACACTGGAGGCTTTTTGATGAGCAATATATGGTAATTATTTATGATTCAATTTTTCCTGCAAATGTGTTTTTAGGTCAGTAAACAGAAGCCTGTGCAGAGATCCTGTAACAACAGTGAGAAGCAAGAAATGTGAAACACTAAAAAGTGCTAACCTCGGGTTGCCAGCAGTTTCTTCTTCTCGTAGTCATAGTCCTACAAAGCACAAACAGGAAATAGGGTGAGTAAATAATGCATGAAATTGAATTGGGTTTTTCTTCCCTCTGGTTGCAGAGAGCAGGCAGAGAGAGGCTAACACATCATCCTGCTGCGACAGTAAACTCGTTAATCCTCCATGCAATAACCTTTGAAAGTGAGAGATGACAAAAACAGTAAGACGGAGAGCAAACAAACAGAAATTGATTCTCAAAATCAGATTACATTGAGGTCAGGGATGTGAATCCAAAAGGTTATGTAATGCAAAAAATAAAATGTTGCTGCTGTTTTCAGTTTAGCTTTAGTGCGATGCAGAAAAATTTGAGGATTTACTTTTGTCCCTGTCCTCGATACGTATACCCTCATCTCTTAAACTGAAACACTGCTGATAAGATTATGCTAAAGGAGATTGCTTCAAGGTTAGTGTCTTGAAGTGATGGCTGAGGTTGGTGGGATGAGACAGTCAGGGCCAGCTTGCTGTCACATTTTGGGATGAGGATTGGGGTTGTTTGACTCATAAGATTACATGGACCATATACCCATGGGACTGCAGTGCTGTGATGTTGGAAAGTATGTCACTCGGCTTTTGTCATAAACACTATGTGATTCAGGAGTTTGATTTTTAGATCATTTCTCAATTGAAAAGAGAACATAAACTTTATTTGGAGGATATTTTGGACCATGTTACAACCTAAAAAAACATGTTTAAGTAGCCATGAACAGATGTCAGATTAAGGCTTAGCATTAAGATCAATAACCTGACACACAAGATAGATGGTTCAGTGGTTCTTTACAAGATACATTTCATTGGTCCATAGTGCCTGATCAGGCAATGCCTCTGTAGTTTGAGCTCAATTAATTCCAGCTTGGAGCTCTGCAATACGGATCTGCCTGATTACAGACATGGAATCAAGTGGATCCAGCTGCTCTTCAAGGTTACCTGGAATAATCATAGATACAATAGCTTGCTTCAGTCATGATTCTGGTGATGTGCAAAAGTCAGCAGGGACAGGGAGTGAATTGGAAAGTGATTGCTCCAACTCAACCAGCTTGGCATCAGTAAATATGATATACTGGCATAATCCTTACACCTGATGGGAAAGTGACTTTTACTACGGACAAGTAGACTTACATTTCTAGAGTCAAAAAAATAAATACTTTTAACTCAGTCCTGCAGACAACATAGCAAGCAGAATGATGGACTGGATCTGAAGGTTGACAACTTAACTTTTGTACTCAATAGCTTATTCTCAAAACTTGGACTTTTTTCTTATGTCAAACACCAAGACCTTTTAATAAATAATGTAAGTGTCACTGTCACACCGAGTTTTGTATTTGCAGCTTGCTACTTAGAAACACCTTTTATATAGTTAGACAATAAATACTTGGGCAAATATTGGTGTAAAGTCACCTGTCAGTCCAACCAAATGCTGCATCGATGACACAGAAAAAATATCAGCAGGAATTAAGCTTGAAAATGTCCAGCTAATGTTAAAATGTCAGCACAGATTCATCCATCCAGTCTGCAAGTTTATATGAATCTCTTTTAATTGAATGAAAATATATTTTGTAAAAAGCCTCTTGTAATGTCTATCATTATCAGACATTGATTATAAATGAGAGGTGGATGACATTAAGTTTTATCTTACTGCAGACGTAGATAATCAAATGTGTGTTTATGATAAAACATGGTCCAAAAATCTCCCTCATGATACAGTAAAGACAGTGGGCATGGATTCAAGGTCTACATGACAAACAACCAGTAATATATGTAACATGTAGCAGTACAGCATGATAAAATCACTGTCATCTTAAAGCATGAAGTCACAGGAACATGCCACTGTGGGAATAAAGTCAACTGACTAAACTTATGGTAAAGTATTCTGTTTAAAGCAAATAGAGAGCACTCGGGAATGTACAAGACACTAAAAGACAAAGAGAGACTAGGTTACTGTTTTATTTTTTGGTTAATGTTGCTCCTTCTAAACCAGAAGCCAACAACTGAGTACAGGATGTCCAGGCTGAGACTGCCACCGTTGGTCTGACAGAGAGCAAGTTAGTTGCAGCATGACAAAAGCTGCATGTTGATAAGTCTTTCACCACTGAAATCTTTGAACCTCTTAAGGAAGCTCAAGGGACATGTTTACATAATACACATCACATGAAGAAAGGCACAAGGTCACGATTTACAGCAAATGGCCTGAGAGCCAGGTTGTACTATAGCTGGCTTTGAAGCTAGTATGATACTGCTACTCCTGAGAGTAAAAAGACTTTTGATCATAGGACTCAGTTGATATTGTATTCCTCTGAGCCAAATAAACATGTCTGTTGATGTGGAGTATCATTTTGTGAGGGCAGTAAAACAGACCCGAAACCTCTGTTTTTCCTCACCTGAGCCTTGGATGAGTCAGCAGTTAGATCATCAGCTAGTGCCATATCTCTCCTCAGGCTGTTCCTCCACTCACTCCTCCCTCCCTCCTTGTCTGCATTGAAAGATCTGACACATTCAGGACACACACACAGATAAAGAGACGAGGTAAGGTTAAACTCTGATGGCCTCTATCAGAGGATTTCAAAGACAGCATACTGATGCTTTATAATTACAGACTTTATGAAAGGAGGAGCTGCTCTATTTAAAACTGTGCTGGGCTACACAGGAAGGGGCATGTGGGGCCAGGGACTCTTTTTATCAGAGACAATTATTCAAGGTCAACAGTCTTTTCAGTCTTAGTATTCTGTGGGATAAAGATTTGTGAAAGCATGCAGGGTATGATCTTTTTGTTTGTGTGCTTTTACCAAACTGTGTCAAAATCTCATCAGGATTATTAAAAGAAAACAGCTAGAAATACAGCGAGTGCTTAGGAGCTCAAGAATAAGAGGATATTCACCCTCTCTCAGCTTTGTGACAATACTTAGGGCCAAAAACCATGGCAAGACGAATCAGGTTAGTATGCATTTTTATCCATTTATGACCAACATTAGACTAACCCTCGGGGGTAAAACAATCTCCCTCTGCTTTATCGATCACCTATATAGACTCTGTATGTAAACAGAGTGTCTGCTTGGATGCACCAAGTTTATCCTTGCATAACTCAGTTAATATAGTAAAAATTTAAGCTACACTGAAAACAATTATGAGGCCACTTTCTGTCCATTAAAATGCAGCCTTTCCCAGCTGTCATTGGGCAAGAGGCGGGGTACACCCTGAACCGGTCGCCAGTCGATGGCAGGTCCACATAGAGAGACAACCATTCACTCTCACAGTCATACCTAAGGGCAATTTAGAGTCACCAATTGACCTAATGAGCATTTTTTTGGTCTGTGGGGGGAAGCCAGAGTGCCCTGAAAGAACCCACACATGCACAGGAAGAACTTCACACAAAAATAATAGAACCAGTTCTTACATCTTACAATGTTACAATGTTATAATTTCATTTAGTGTGTCTCAGCAAAGTGTCTGCATTATTCTGAGGACATCACCATCTTTCCTTAACCATTTCTGCATCTTCTGGATTTGCTCCTGAAAGCCTCTGCTGTGCAGACAGCTTCCAGAATGTTCAGGAAACCTTTTGGAAAGCACGTTGAACTTCTTAAGACATCAAGTAATAATGATGAGTCAATGCAGAAGCCACCATGAAACTGAACCATAAAGAAAAAACATAACAAAACAGTAGTGCCCAAGGTTGCAGCCCTTAAAAATTAGCCCAGAATTTATAACCTAGCATTATTTCCTTATGCTGTCTATATGGCTAAATCTTTGTCTAAAAGCCATCATGATTGTCCTACTCCACGATTTTACAACTCCTGATGTGGTCCTTGAAGTATCTGCACTGATCTTTCATGATTGTGAGATTAAGCGCCATTCTTTACTGATTCCTAGGACACTCCCAGGTATGCCTACCAACAGTGCACAGAAATTCATATATTGCCCCAGGAATGGAAAGTTCCTGGGGGAAAGTGTGCAGGACTCACAACATTTTCTTCATCAACTCTTCCTGGTCTTGTCAGTTCTCTAGTGTCCACCTTAAATGCAACAAACTGCTTCAAGCAATTGACAACAGACCTTGTCGAGTCACCCCAATATCATAATCATCATCATTAAGTCCTCATTTCATCAACATTGATTTCACATTAAGAATCATCATACTCAATGCTGAGCTGTGCACAAAGAGCTCTGTCTTAAAGGGGACATTTTTAAGGCTTTCAAACACGTTTTGGGGTACTTGGCATTCCCCCCAGCCCACAAAATGAGATAGTAGACAACAAAAATCTGTATTTAGCAGGCTGCATGAATGTAAACTTGTGGTATGTGGCAAGCTGTTGAGTCTGCTGATATGTTGTTACATTTTATTTTTTTTATTTTATTTAACCTTTATTTAACCAGGTAAAAAGACCCATTGATATTGAGATCTCTTTTACAAAGGGGACCTGGCCAAGAGGTCAACAGCACATGTCACAATAAATAACAGACAGACAATAAACAATATGATAGAGCAGCCAAAAACTAAGGACAAAGGTTGACATATAAAGTGCAGCAGAGGAAGTCACAATAACAACTTTAAAGTACAATTTTAAAAACACAAGCACTGTTCCAAGGTCTCGCAATGTCTGTCAGTCAAGATAGAGCGAAAGTTCTCCAATGGAATAAGCTCCGACATTTTTAAATCAGACTGGAGGGTATTCCAGGCTGATGGGGCAGCACATTACAGCATCACCACATATATTTTCATATATAGGCTACCAGCCTCAGAGGACCAAAGGGTCCAGTGATTTAATTTTGTTTTTGAAGGAAATGAGCCGGCTACAGTCGGCTAAAACCTATATATGTGTGTCAGTCACTTCACGGTCAACTGCTTCTTCATCTTCACTCAGTTTAACACAGGACTGGCTACTAAACTTCCTGTATCTGGGCTCAGTACCAGTTATCTGCTGCCAAACCTGATGATGGATATGTAAGTAGTTTAATGCTGTGTAGTATTTTGCTCATTGCTATGAGCTAATGCTAACAGCAGGGGTAACTTCACATGTTTGTCAATGTTAACGTTACTTGTTCAAAGTCTGAAGGGTAAACTTCAATGTATGAACATTCCTACATTAGTCAAGAGGAGTTTAACAGTTGTCTGAATATATTCAGTCCTTTATCCACCCCATTACTCCTCCATTTCTGCTAACACTTGGCTGGAAGGTGGGCTAAGTCGTGGCAGTCCCACTGCGATGACTAGGCCAAGATTATCATGTGCGTTAGCCTGTGATGTTTGGGGGAATGAGCTTTGCTGTTGCAACCATATGTGCAGTAACTGACATGAATTAAGGGTTCGTATGTGTTCAGGACTGTAAGTGGCATGGTGCTGGAAAACCAGCGCACTGCACTTTTCATGAGTAACACTGCAAGTCTGCTGTGAATTACCATCTGTACACTGCTCTGTAGTATATGAAGGCGGCCACCCTTAAAACCAGACATTCTGAACAGAGAGGTTATGTGAGCATGGAAAGAATGCAGCCGTGCTTTATTTATAGGCCAAAGCATGTTACGAACATTTAATGACATATGGGATTCATGTTAAACTGCAGGAAAGGAGAAAAATATGGGACTTTTAAATCTAACTAGTAATACCACTTTTTGGACTACAGAAGAGAAGAGTCAAAATAAGAGCATGATGTTTCCCTAAACAGTTGAGTCTTACAATCTCTTTTAAAAGAGATGCAGACTGTGTAGATCAAATAGAGTTGGGTAAATAATTCCACCACTTGGGAACAACAGAGACGAGTCTTAGCTATTGATCTGAGCCATGTTAAGATGAGAGCACCATTATAAATTTTAAGAAAGAAGAAACAAACAAACAAACAAAACAACCTTAAACTGCCAGAGTAATGCTTTCTAAAAATACTGTGGTTCCAACTGTGCTAACTTCATTTTTTTCTCCTCATTTATGTATTTGTTTGTATTTAACCGAGACTGTGGCCTACTTTTTGTTGTTTGATCTGTTTATTGATACGTGCTGAATTATTGCATTACTTGTAGGCTGTATTTTATTTCCTTCGAGTGAAGAGGAGGCAATTTTAGGATAAACTACATTGTATATTAATGTAAAACTATGAATGAAGCAGAAAATTATTAATGGTGGTATCAATTTCAGTTCCGTTCATCATGTGAAAATGTTAAGTTTGTTCTTATCTGTAAAGAAAGTCCAGTTTTTCAGTGTTTGCTATGGTTCATACATGGATCTGAAATGATTTGTTGAGGTGTCTTTTTGGCCTTTAGCTTCACTTTGGCATAATGTAAGCAGGTAGAAGTATGCCTTTCATCTGTGTACATCATCACTGCTGCATTTGCTTACCTATATGTCAATACCTGTCCTGTAGAATGACGTCTACCTTGGACAAAAACCTTAGTGATTTCAGGACCCTGGAGGCTCCCCCTCCGACCCATCAACCCCACCCTGCTGATGCTGCTGACTGCGTCACAAGCCTCAGATGATAACATCCCCATTATCTTAGGGCTCTCATCCTCTGATTGGCCTGACAGGTCATCATTTTCAAGGATCTGAGGAGGAAGAGACAGTTTGTTGTTTTACCTAGTTTTGCTTTATTCCCTTAGAAAAAGTTCAAAGATTTATATCACACCTTCTCTAGCTGGCGACTGTCGTTTCCTTTCAATGCTGTCCTCCCATCCTCAGCAGGAGAGGTAAGGCCTGGTGGAGGTGAAGGGCGGAGCTTACTCAGTATCTCTGAAGTGGGAGTAGATGCTGAGCCTGTTACACAAGACATTGTGAATAAAAAATAATGTATGTTTGTTTGAGCTTGACAGAAAGATACAAGGTTAGTTGAAATTTGTGCCCTTGGTTGAAGTAATAGAATATGAGTAATTGATTATAAATCAATCAGAAATGGTTTTCCCTTTGGCAGCTACATTGCAACCACAATTTTAAACACAACAATGACTTAAGATTAAAAAACAGTAAATATCAGATGCATTTATTATCTTAAATTTAACACTGAAGTCTCATTTGCAAGTCTTCATCATGAACCTTATTTCAGACACTTGTCCAACACTGGTTTTCTACATCCCATAGTACTCTATACCAAAAAAACAAACTTAAAACCACGCAGATTATTTAAAAACATGGATCAGCGTAAATGCAATCATTTATGAATGCCAGAAGTTAATCGAGAAAAAGGCACTTTATGAAATGTTTCTTAGAAATCTTTTGTGAAAGTGTGAAAGGACTACCAGTGTTTGAGCAGTTTTTCTTTTTTCTTTTTAGAGGGGGGGAGGGGCAATGTAGAAGCAAACCCCACTGTGTTTTTTAAAACTCTTAACATATGGGCTTTTCATATTCCATTTTACTTAAGTGAGAATAAAATTACCCATACATTTTTGAAGGGTCAAAAAACTAAAGAATGGCCAAACACTTTTAGGATAACCTCAAAGCTCCTTTTTAATCTTTTACTCTTCTTTTATATGTATGGATATTTGTGTATGTAGGTGAATGTATGTATATGTGTGTATGTATATGTATACGGTACATAGGGTAGGGTTTTCACTTTTTTGTGTTTTATTTTTTTCTTTATTTTTTCCTTTTCAATTTATTAACATTATTATTATTATTATTATTATTATTATTATTATTATTATTATTATTATTATTGTCTGTTTTCTTTCATACAAGGCTCACTCTTCTTGATGGCATATTGTGTTATTTGTTTGTAAATATTGTAAAATGTTCAATAAACTCTCTTGCAAAATAAAAAATAAAAAATTACCCAAACATATGTATGCTCACCCTGCTCAGCTAGACGAAGCTGTTGCAGCAGCATGTTGAGCCAATAGTTGGTAATCCCGCTGCTGACCAATGCGGGGTCAGGGGTCATCTCTGTTACCTTGGAAACTTCACAGGAATCCAACCCGAGGAGCAAACGACGTGCCTCGTAAAGACAGGAGATGTTCCTCTCCAGACCTTTTACAACCACAGACTGAAAGGAACACACCACATCCTTATCAGCATTCAGCATGACATAACACATTTGACTGGAGGCCACAGGATTAGCATCTAATATCAAAGTGAATTTTTTAGACATTTTTCAATAAACATTTTTATTTAATCCTCTGCATTCAAATAAGCAACCACAATGTTTTTAAAGAAAAGCGTACGATTCAAGTTAGTTAAAAAGAAAAAACTTAAAGGAGACACATCATGCTGATGCATGATTTAATATTTACATATAATATAATAAATTTGAAAACAAGACCTTACACCGCCTTAATTTTCAAAAAATGAGATATTGTATTTTTTCTGATATCCTAGAACGGGATTTGATGCCTTTGAAAATAGGTCATTGCGAGATGTCCGCGAGATTTAAATCGTCGTGACGACACGAGGTACCTTTCTTTTCATTGGAGTAATCTGATAAAACACTTGCTCCTCTGTGATGTCCGTTAGCCACAAAACCATCACCGAGGAACACATTCATCCAGCAGCAGTATATAGATCCCTAGCTCACACTCACTCATTACCAGCTCTGGCCTGTAGGGGGACTCAATATGCGGTCGCTGCTTTGAGCCTGCCGGAAAATACAGCAGAAGAAGAAGGACAGGCTGGCTCTACCCCCGATAGAACTGACCAATCAGAGCACAAAGGGCTGTGACGTTGCGAGGTAACTTTAGGTCAGCCTGGATACCGAGTGTTTCAACTCGAGCTTGATAATGGCCTAAAATGAGGATTTTGAGAACGCTATTGTGGGGCAATGAAGGAACTAAATGACTTGTACTGAGGGCAGAAATGCTTTACAGGCATCCTAGTCTGGCATAGTGAAAAGGAGAAACAAGCATGATATGTCTCCTTTAAAGTAAAATATAACAACAAAGTCAGTTGTGTTCTTTCTGGGTGTTTCTATTATGAACAAAACAGAAAAGATAAACTAAGTAATTAATAAATTGGTACCTTGCTGGTCTGTTTGATTTTAGGTTTGACACTAATGAAGACTCCCAGGTTTTGCATCATCTGAACCAGTTTACAAGGATCAGCCTCCCCATCTTCACGCATGTCAAACATCAAACACACAGGCAGACAGTCCTACATGTTCACACAGAAAATCATACAGAATATTAAACACACAGCTGTTAGGGGGGGTCTGTAGATCACAGAGTAACAGAAAAAAATGCTAATAGCAAACTAGTGCACTTCATAAAAACAGAAATGCCTCCTGTACCATGAGCTGCTGACGAGCAAGACACACTCCATCAGGGCTGCCCTGGATGAGCAGAGAGGGGGGACCCTGAGGGGCACTAAGGTCTGGCAGGATTATCTGGGTCTGTGTCTGGTGCATGACGCTCAGAAAGTGAGCCCCATTCTGTCCCAGCAGGAAGAGGTGCTGCTGAGAGGTGACATCAAGCTGGCTGCTCACTATCCCACTGGAGAGGTCAGAGCCCAGCAGCAGGTCCATAAGGATGCATGTCGCCTTCTGAATGACAAGAAACATGAGATGTAAAACTCCCGTATACAATAGTCGACATCTGAAAGTAGTGAATACCATTTAATAGACAACAAGAACAAGAACACACAAGACAGCCACGTGGAGGGTTAAAGCATTCTGTGGCCCACAGTAATGGAGGGGTCAATGAGGGTTAGCAAAGACATAGCCCATCCAAAATGTAAGCAACAGGATCTTTTGTTCTACCCTAATGCCCACCCTTGTTTATTACTGTTTCATTATGTAAAATACCTCTTCTTCAGATATTCTTTTGCAGCCTTTGTTTTTGTAATGTTAGTGTTGCTGGTGGACTAATTGAATTATAACTTTCAGGTGGTAAATGTTGTGCATTAAGATATATAAAAAATCTTTTTCCAATCAGCCCCATTGGCTCAGCGTAAAAAATTAGCCACTGTTGATGTTCAATATTAGCTCCAACTTGCAACACCATGGCTTTCAGACCACAACAGGTGCATGTGTGTGCGATTTCATGACTGCATTGTATCCTTGATGCCAAAGCCTCGTCTCTCTGAAAGTTTAGAAAGAACAGTGATGAATTTAGCCACATGTAACCTGAATAACCAAATAACTGCCCCGAGAAAAACTACAGAACCAGAAAGCACTCATACAAACCTGTATACATGTAAATAAAATCTCTCAAACTCCACCACTGTGGACATGCTGTCAGTGGTGTTGTAACAAAGTGGAAGTGATTGGGAACAACAGCAACTCGGCCATGAAGTGGCAGGTCACGTAAAATCACAGAGGGGGTTTTGCAGATGCTGAGGTTCATAATGCACAGAGGTCGCCAACATTCTGCAGAGTCAATAGTTACAGCTGAAGGCAACTTCTTGTGGCCTTCAGATTAGCTTACGAATGGTCCACAGAGAGCATCATGGAATGGGTATCCATGGCCGAGCATATGACACCAAACCTCAGGGTGCATGCACAAACCACCATGGATGTGCTTTCTTTTATTGACCTACTTGCAAGCGTGGTGGTTTGCAAATGCTAAAAGTTACATAAAGTGCTAATCTTAGTCTAACAATAGATAATGTAACATGATGCGGATAAAAAAAACAAGTCACAACAAGCACACAGGACCATTTAGAGCTGAAGAGTTTATCTACTGACGGTAGGCAGAGACAGACCAAAGCTACCCATGGACTGCCAGTGTTTGAGATAATTAGCAGTTGTCTGCTCTGCCATTCTCTTCCTTGTTATTGCACACACAGTTGAAAGAATGGTGTCTATCATTCACAAAAGACAAAAAATGGTGTATCCCTTTTATCACAGATCCTGGATAAGCTGATAAGGAAATTCTGCATGAACTTTAATTTTGTGTATGTAGTAAAGTCTATTTTGACACGTACCTTGATGGCAGCTGTGTTGCCCTGCAGGCCCCAAACGGTGCAGCAGCTTTCATAGAAAGCCGATTGTGCCTGAGGATGTGGTGGCACTGCCCTGAAGCTCACACTGACCCCCAAAGTCTGCACTACCTGCTGGATGAGAGGGGAGCCGACATCTGGCAGGGCCTGGGGCACCAGACTGACTGGGAGGTCAAATGTCAAGGACAATGGCTGAAGGTCCTGGGACAAGACAGTGGGGATAAAAAAATATAAATAAAAGTTGTAATGAGTGTGAGGAATACTGCTTTCACACTAAAGTGTGTTGGTCAATGTGGGTTTTTTTCAAAGCAGGTTAACTCACTAACAATTGACAAGTGACTCCTTTCCCACTGCCAGCAGACCTGTGTCTAATCAGCAAGACGAGCTGTGTGGCTGTGTTTTTGCCTCTAGTTAAACTACCTAATGTCATCACGGTGATGAAATCATCAGCACAAAGAAACATGTCCAAGTAAACAGTGGAAAGGAGCTTGGAAGACGTGGACACGGTGGTCAGCTGTTTTCTGTACTTTGTACTTCTGTCTTTCTTTAAAAATGTACAAACTCGACGCAGACTGAACAACACTCGATGCTGATGATACAGAGGTTGGTGGAACTTGTTGCTGAGATGGCCAAGAGTCATGTAAGTTACAGACAGGGGAGGAGTGCAATATGCCGTCGGCATGTTACACCGACATTCATGATGTAAAAAAGCAGGTCGACTCTGGTGTGATGTTCCCACTGATGCTTATCAGAAGTCAGCCGATAAAAACCTGTGCTGATTGCAGGATCAGTTGACCCAGATCAAAATGCAGATTAAACTTTTTCAAACTGTCGACAGGAGCCGATCTTGTATCAGGTTTAAACATGATTTTGACCAGTCTGAAAGGGGTAAAAGAATACATAATGAAAGAGGAGGAGGAGTAGCTGACAGACAGACGAACAGGCAACAACTGATTGGAAAATGTAGCAGTCTTCTTCATGTAAAGCCATTTTTCATAATTTTGTTGACTGAGGTGTTTTTATAGGAATAAATTTATTGAGACAATTCAAGGTCAATCCCAATGTCTCAGCTCACTTAAAAGAATGACCACTTACTCTGATCCTCCTCCTGGCCTCTTCCACTCCCTCTATAGGTCCAGCAATGGAGACCTGCATAAATCAACAAATGAAACATTCAAGCTCAGTTAGTTTCTTTAACAATCTTGATATTTTGGAGGTTCACTTATAGTCTGCACTTCTTTGGTCACCTGGTTGCTTTTTTCCCCAGAGGCGTTGTGACGGTTAGAGTCTGGGAAATGAATATGACATGATGTGACCTCCATCACCTTCTTGATGTTACCTCCACCTTTCCCGATCACATGGGAGTGCTCTGTGTAGGCCACATCCATCTTTAGAGTCACCTTGTTCACCTGCATAGCAAAGAAATAATGCACTCATTAATACCTACTGCTTTTAATTATGCCAATTCAAAGCCTTTTTAGACCTGGGTTGGCCACAAGAAGAAGTTAGAGCTCACCCTGGTCTCCAGCACCTCCAGTATCTTCTTTTTTGCCTCCATAACATTGGCTCTCTTTCCCTCCACCTTTACATGTGGGTCTTTTATGTGGAAATTAATAATCACAAAGCATGCTTTAAATAAATATCAGAGAGTGTGCTACAATTTAATGGATTACAGGAAATCATCATCATTGTATCAAACAAAGACTGCCACCTTTCTTTGACTTCGCTCCAATCTTCAGTTTTGAAGGCCATTTCACCTGTGTGTCAGTTTCTCTCATCACCTGTGGGAGCGCACACAATGGGTGGGGGCGTGAAACACTGTTGGGATGTTCATTGTAAGCCACAGAGATACACAGTATAATTCCTACAGTTTATAAACACAAACACATTTTGACGCAGCTTTCAATCTTAGAATACAATGGCCGTTTTGCATTGAAAAGACTGTAATTAACACCTTCATGAAACCAGCTATCAGTGGATTCAGAGGCTAGCAGAGACGATCACTGCTGATTGTGGGTATCTTTCTTGAAGAAAAAGCTGATCATTTGTTTGATGAAAAGTTTTCTGAAATGAAGTTGTACTTACTCTGTCAAAAAACTGTTCTCCTGTCTCACCATCTCCATTCTTCGGAGCTGAAAGACAATGTGAAAAATAAAAAAAACGAGAATTCCTGCATGTTGTGTTGGTCTGCAGCACAATATTTCTCTGTTCACAGTGAAGGAGGGGGTCGGAAAGTCAACATGCAAATGTTGACTTGGTTCAAATTTGCTGAGCAGCTGGAACAATAGGTTGCTGGGAACATAAACAATTTTAAAAGCCTGTCGCTCCTTGGTGACATTTACAGGGTACTGGAGAAGGGGGCACCCAGACACACCATGAGTCCTCCACCACCCCCACCATCACCATGGGTTACGCTGGACAGAGCTGAGGAATGGGCAGAGAACAGTGTAGGGTGGAGAGAGAAGGTGGTGGTCCACCGCAAATTAGCCTGGAGACAGCTAATCACATTGTGGCATTTGTTGATGCAAAGAGCTCTCACTGCACCATAAAAAGAAGTTTAAAAAAAAGCTGAAAAAATCAAACTAAATTAAAAAAAGGAGTTCAAGTTTTTACTTTTTAAAACCAAAGAAAAACTAAGAGAGAACATATCTATTTACAGAAGTTTAAAAAGACAGAAAAATAAATTTGAACAACAAATTTAAAAATGAAAACAAAGGAAATTGGACATTTCTTTCAAAATGAAAATAAACAGGAAAAAGAGCATTTGGAAAATATTACTGGACCATAAAAACCCAAAAACAACTACAAGCGAAGAAAAGAGACAATGTAAAACAATAATAAATATCTTTTGGAATGAGAATAAATGAGATTAAAAGGTGAATATATATATATATATATACATATATATATATATATATATATATATATATATATATATATATATATATATATATATATATATATATATATATATATATATATATATATATATATATATATATATATATATATATATATATATATATATATATATATATATACATATATATTATATCTCAGAAAAAGAAGTAGACAAGGAAACTTTTGCAAAACAAAGAATAAACTAATCACTCACAAAAAGCAATGACAATAACGGTAACAAGTTATGAAAAAGGGCTCAAAAACATCAACAGAATGCATATCATTAGCTTAGAACAAAGAAAGTCAAATGAAGAAAAAAAATATTATTTTTATATAAAAAGAATAATATGAATCAAAATATTTTTAAAAAGAAAGAAAAGCAGATAAAGATTTTTAATCTAACAATTTAAAGACATAAAAACAAAAGAAATTTGACAAATCTTAAGTTAAAGAAATCATAGTAATGTAAATATGAAAACAAAAAAGACACAAAACACTTATCAAGGAAATAAGCTAATACAGGAATAACTAACCCTATTACAAACAAAAGGAAGGAAACCGTAAAACAAAACAAATTAATCTAGATAAAGAAAACTTATCAGATGGATAAATATAAAACTAAGAGAAAAGGTGTCAACTAAATTAACATTTTATGTTAAACCTGAAGAAAGAGGAGGAAGTGTTGTTTCACAGCTTATCACCTCAAAGGAGGAATATTTACTTGTTCTGGCTCGCACACTTTCACACAGTTATCAGCTCAGAAGCACTTCAGTATTTTCATCATGAGTCGGCTTTAGGACAAACACCATCCTCTATCTACATCAGTCGCTCTCTGTCAGGAGGAGTTTTCTGCGGTAACACAGGGGAGGCATTTGTCATTAACCTGCCAAGCAGCAATAACTTGCAGACAACGCTACCTCTGCTTCTCAGATAGGAATGATAATAGCGGAAATGAATCCTGAATGCATGAGCTGTTGCAGGTCATAAATCATGATGACACTGTTGCAGACGGGTGGAGGAAACAACCAGAAGCAGCCAGCTGGAGGCTGTGACTGACACACAGGGTCAAAGAGATAACACAGACAGTGAAGAGGGGTACACAAGGAGAAGATAGCTAAAAGAAAAATCAGCTTAAAGCTTTAGTATTTTCCACTTTGAAATAGTTATCTAACAGCACAGCAACTTTTAACCAGGAGAAGTTGTCTATCCCATTTCCAAAGGGCGTCAAATGCTTTTGGCACCACATAACTTTGGCAGCAGACAAGAAAAACAAGAATTCTCCTGCAAAATAAACTATTATCTTTAACTTTATAGTTTAAACGTCTTAATAGAAGGCAGTTCCCTAACTCAAAATTATTCAGACAGTCCAACAGTGAAGCTAAGAGACAAAAGACAATGTTAATAGATGAAGCTAAGAGAAATTAAGGATTAACTGAGCAGGATCAAACCAAAGTTGTTTTTTATACATTTGTGTATGCTTCATGAAACATTTGGCTAAAAGTCCGACACCATGCTGGCCATGTTTCTGTTGGATGTAGATAAGGCTTTCTTTCAAGTATGATCAAGTCAGTGGTCATGCCAAGGTGTGTTGTATTTCTATTGTTTATCAAAAGCTAGCCAAAAGAGATCATGTTTCACTCATCAAAAAATGTTGTTGTCCTTTTTAGCAGCTTGTTAAGCATTTTTTTTTGTATGACGTGATCAGGCTCTTTAGGTTACATATTGTCTCATAAAATCTCAACATAACTCCTACTGTCGCATTGTGTCCTCGGTCGAGTGACCCATCTGTTTGTTATCCACATCCCTTTTCCCTTATCACAGAGGCTGGACCCTATCCAGCTGTCATTGGGCAGGAGGCTGAAGGCACTGAACCTGACGCCATCCAATTGGTGGACCACTTAGAGAGACGGACAACCACTAACGCTCACAATCATCCTACAGGCAAATTTAAGTCGCCAGTTAACCTAACAAGCATCATTTCTGGTCCGTCATCGGGAGCCATGATACCTTGAGAGAACCCACGCATGCACAAAAAGAACATGAAAACCCTGACAAACACAGAGCTTTCAGACTTCAGCAGTGTGACACTTTCTCAAAATCAGGCTTTTCCTATTTCAATAGGACGGTTTTTTTTATCTGAAAGATGTAAGACCTACTTGTGAACATGTGTATGTTGTCTGGTGTAATCATAATGTACCACACCATCCTCCTGAATCGTGTTTTTTAAAGAGAATAATTAGACACTCACAAAACAACATGTGCTCGAGCTTCTTCCGGTCAATCCTGAACCTCTCTTCCACCCATTCTGGGTCCAAACTCTGCCCTCCTCCGTTCTCCTCCTTCACAGAGCTCCCTCCACCCTCCTCCTCCTCTTCATCCTCCTTGTCCTCTCTGTCAAGTCGGGCCGTGCTGGGCTCAGGCTTTTCTTCTGAGCCGGGTCCTACACTAATGTCCAAGTCAGGCTGCTGGGCTGCTGCAGGGGCCAGGACTGGAGAGCTCTTCCCGGCTGGGCTGGTGGGGATGGTGGAGGCCATAGCAGGACTGAGCCCTTCGTCAGTGTTTGTGTTGAGTGAGGATGTGTGTGCGAGTGTGTGTGACCAAGGAGACCAGGCAGGGAGAGAAAAAAGGGGAGAGGGGGTGAGAAACACCCCCCTGTGCCTTTTCTTTAAGTCCACCCGCCCCTTAAACTTAATTTAGTACACAAATCATTCTGTCTTCTTTTTTCAAAAACATTTAAGCCTAAAGGATTTGACACCAGCGTTTCTCAATGCACAGATACAAAGAGAGGAACTTTCTTCTCTAAATACAGGATTGGTTTTGCATGAAGAGGACCTTAAAAGCAGCCAAACATCTACAACTTCAGCTGAGGCTCACTTTGATGTGAACAAATCCTCGGTAATCCTTAAAGTAACATCCAGATTACACAGATAGGTGGACCTGGCCTAAGATAAGACAAGATACACATCTTACACTCACAAACACACTCACAGACACACATCTTGGACAGCATCCAGCACACACAGCTAACAAAACAAACGGGTCATCCAGTTGGGTTTCTCTACACAGCCGTCCACCTCTGCTCTCCCTCCCTCCCCATGAATGAGACATACAAGGGCTTGAGATTCCAGAGGTTGGGGTGAGGAGGGCTAGGGGGTTATGCTGCAGACTGAGTGTGTGGTGTTTGTGTTAAAAGGGGCTAACAATAAACAAGCACCTATCAGGGCTGGAAGAAAAGGTACAAAATGCTCTGTACATGTAGAAGTCTGTTATTCAGGATCATAGTCAGGGCAGTGATAAACGGTAAATGTTACAAGATTATTTTAAAATTTTTGTTTTGTTTTTTAGGATAAACCCCTTGGGATGTTTTTTAACTGCTGTTTTTAACAAGGTCCCATCTCAGCAAATGGACGACAACACACATTTATTTCAGTAATGAAAATACCTAAAAAGCATACACAGATAGATAACAAGCCTTGAACATGTATAAAGCAGTATCAGTGAAGATGATAATGATGACTAGTAATCATTAATATTAAGCCGTTAACTTACATAGAATAAAAGAGTGGACCCAAAGTTGTGCCCTGAGGCACACCTCACTATTGACCCATCAAAGCAAAGGGACAAGAGAAGTACTAATATGCTAACTTAGTCCTGTATTTTTCGACTCATTTTTCACCAGTTTATTTTAAGATAAATGGACCAACAGCCTCATGGGAGAAGAGAAGCTTAAATGTTAGGGCTCTCCCTGCTGACTGACAGCAGTAAACCTCACTGCCATCATAATGACAGATTGGATGTGGGTCTAACAAACTGGCAGCAGAAAGATTTGGGTGAAGCCATGATGCTGCCATACTCATCTTAATCAAACTTAGCAGCCCTGTAAGACTGTCTGACCAATAGTTCTTCTGCATTTGTCAGCCATGGCCCATCTATTCAAATCCAGCAATCCCCAACAAAGCAACAATGGGCTCCCTATAATGAAAAACATCCCTTGAGTGCGTGAGAACACCTAGTTCTTTTATATCTCAAGACTCAGGTTTTTACTGAGACTCAGGTTTAACTAGGAAGTAGCTATCTGTATTTAGGCTGGAAAACATCTGTTCCCTGCACACAACCATAAAAGGTCCAGGGATCATGCAGCAAAGCTCAGGCAGACACTCAATGAAAACTTTTTGACACTTCCCCATGGGATTCAGTTTTCAGCCCTGGGCGTTGCTGTTTGGTTAGCTCGAGTTAGATAACAAATGCATTTTTTATTGATTTGTAAACGTTAGTTATTGTCTCACAGATTTTTGCCCAAATGATCATTTTCTTAGTAGTTTGATTTAAAGTTGTCTTTTTATTGCTAACAATAAGCTCTTGAACATAAAGATTAAAAGCTCTCCTGATAAGTGTGACTCCTTTCAGGGCTCTTGACAGAACAATAAAGAGGAAAGATGAGGAGACATGTACTGATTAGAGTAAATCAGCTTTCATTAATGACTTGTGTCAGCTTTAAACTTACCAAAGAAGCTGTTCTAAATAAGGATTTGTTGACCTATGGCCACCAAGTTGCAACAGACATCTTTTCTGGACTGAAGTAAATCTAGTTTTCTATTGTCTGGGAGTAAAAAAATAACAGCTAAGGTTTTATCAGCAGTGTATTAATGAGTTGTTTATTTTTCTGTATGAATACTGCTTTCTCAACACTAAATTCTCTGGGTGCTGTCTGTCACTCTGCCCTCAAAAATTATCTGGTAAAGGTTTGTTACTCATCACTGTGTCTGATATGAGAAGTCAGGTTGTTTATTTTGCTTTTTACTTTGTTACAAAAATGTATGAAAATGTGAATACATATGAAAAGCATAAACTTAAGTTACACATGAATGGCACAGAAATGCATATTGCCTGCAACACTGAATCAATTTATCATGAAAAGAAGGAAAAAAAGAGTATAACAGAAAAATGAAACCAGTTAAAATGCAAATGACAACGTTCCACTTCCCACTCTTTCACTAATGTAATATTCTAACCTAAAGTGCTCTTTGATTTTTTGTACACTGTTAGTGAGTTTAGCATGTTATCACCATGTGATAGAACTTTGAACAATCTGAACATTGAACAATCTCAAGTCTCAAGTCTCTTCAAATATTTATCTTATCATTTTATAAGTGTAATTCATGTTTCTTTGTTTGTTTTTTTGTGAAAAATCCCATCCTGCTCTTAGACAAAAGTTAAGAGTCAGGTTAGAGTTGTGTGATAAAAGTGTTAATCAGAATTTACCAGAGATAAACACAGATATACACATGAGAATTATTTCAAGCAACAGGCACACTTAACTTTGCCAGCCTCTGTTCATGATAACATTCTCGGTTCAGCCAAAGCTGGTGCACTGACATTTTGTGTTTAGAAATAAATCAAGCAGGAACAAAGAGCTCCAGAGATACACACAGAAACATTAAAAGCAACACAAAGTGCAAAGGCGATCTCAAATATTGCTAGGCACTTATTAAATCCCTTCCCTGCTTAAAATTTCTCAAACTTTAGAGCCTGATCACAGACTGAAACATGGATGAAAACAAACTGCTCAATTAGTCAGGTCTTCAGGGACTCTGTTTCCAGCTCAGCTCTCTGTTTTTCATACTGGCCTGACTAATTTGGCCTCCGGCGAATGAACAAACATTATTTGGCAGTGCAGTGATCTTACTAACATTAGAAACCACTGCAGGCGAGGCTCATTTGCCCAGCGAGGATTCTAAGTGAAAGACATGATGACTGTGTCACCATGGAAACTGGTCAAGAAGTGAATAATTCCAAGTTAAATCTGAATACACAAGAGCAGATCTCCTCCCTGCAGCCCCCCGGTGAAGCCCTTGTCTAACAGGAGGAGCGTGTGTTTCCAGTAAGAGGCAGAGTGTGCGTCACTCTTTGATCTACAGGCCAGGGAAAGAAAGGCCAAACCATCGTGCGGAGTGAATGATGAGCTCTGGACTTTGCTGAATCAACTCCACAATCCAGAACTGGGAGTTTTCTTTATCCTGAAAGAAGAAGAGAACTTTTTCTCTCTTTTCTGACATGGATATTTACCTATGAATTACTGCATTTATACAACCTTCATCCTGAGAAATCTTATCTGTATGATACATACTATATCCTCTGCTCTGAGACAAAACTGCCTCATTGAAAAGTATTCAGAAGAACAAAAAATTGAGGATTTATTGGAAAGAAGCACTGCAATCTTTTAATTAATCTCATGAATCCTGTTTTTTCTCTGAGCCATTTTTTATGAGGGAGCCTCATTATAAAGCAAAATTCTTTTCCTCTGCAATTTTCATATTTAAAAGAATTTGCTTGCCTGTTGGAGATACTCAGTGATCATTTAAATATTTATATGCTGCATCATATTAATAAGAGAAAATAATATACTTAAATGTAAACTGCCATTAAAAATATGTCCCCAAGTGTCTTACTCTCAAAGGTGGAGGGCATTTAAAGATTGGTTTATCCTATTATCTCTTGACTCAAGACTTGTGATGCTGTTAACTCTTTACTATTTAAATTTATATGGACAAATAAAATTGAATGGGTCTAAAGAATAACATGCGTTCGAAGTTGTGCAGAAGGAGTCTTCAATGTGCTAAATTTTCAAGTTTTGAAGTAAGTTTTACTCCTCCTCCTATACTCATGTGCAGATGCTGCTATTTCTCCTAAAGTAGATTCATATTTCCAAACCATGTGTAATGCAAAGATCAGAATGGATGAAGTGAAGTGTCTGTCTCTAGACAAATCTCCATGTTCAGATGTCTTAAAAAGAAAATTCTATCGGCATTTCAGGGAACATCTCAAAGACCCTATTTTCAAGATGATAAAAGAAGTTTCTGAAACCATAATTCTACCAACTACGATGAGGCAAAGGGTCATTACTTTTATTCCTAAACCTGGAAATGATCCAAAACTAATTGACAATCTTTGACCTATAACCCTGCTGAACAATGACTATAAAAGTGTAATGCACATCTGTGCAAATAGACTTCAAAATGGTATCACACAATTTTTTTCAGATACACAGTCTTTAAAAAAAAAAAAAAAAAAAAGAGCGGTCAGTTCACAACAATATGCAATTGGTGCTTGATCTACTGGGTTACGATGATGATATATTAATTGATAAAAAAAGAAAAAGGATTGGATTTCTGTCTGCGTTTTATAAAAGAGTAAGACTGAATGATTAATGCCACTTTGCAAAGAAATTTTCAGGTATTATTTTTCACCTGTTTGAATTTCCTTTTAAGAGACAATATAATTCCCACATGATGAATTCAACTTCATACTATGTCAAAAATACAGTAGGTAGGTTCATGTTTCAGATGCTCTCTGTCTTTGCTAACAAGCTTCTTCTTGCATAGCACTATTAGACTATGGCCCTGGTTGGTGGTAAAAAAAAATTGAAGTTTTGGCTAAGCTCTGAAGCATGCTAAAGGGCTAGACTGCTTAAAATTTCTGTGTTATAATGTCTTTCCTAACCCCCTCTGGCTCTCTGCTTCTGTCTCAACAATCAGTCTGCCCTTATATCTGTTAGAGCATTAATTAACGTTGATCTGGAAAGTAAACAGTTGAGTCCCTGCATTATTATTAAATATCCGTCCTGTGCTTGCTTTCAGATCCCTGTGAGATAGAGTATTTTATTGGGATCCTTTTACGGGTTGGATGTCATAAACATATGTTTGATATTAAGGGCGGTACGGTGGAGCAGCAGGGGGGAACTTTCTGTGTGAAGTTTGCATGTTCTTCCCGTGCATGCAAGTTCTCTCCAGGCACTCTGGCTTCCTCCCACAGACCAAAAACATGCTCATTATGTAAACAGGTGACTCTAAATTGTACTTAGGGATGAGTGTGAGCGTGAATGGTTGTCTGTCTGTCTATGTGGCCCTGCAATCGATTGGCGACTGGTTCAGGGTGTACCCCGCCTCTCACCCGATGACAGCTGGGAAAGGCTCCAGATATTAGCATCAGAGTCTGACAGTTTGCAATGTTAATTTACAACATACATATCTTTTGGTAATCGAGAGTATCTGTATTCAGTTGCTCTCTGTTGGTTTGAATGCTGCTCTATTTTTAGTTAAATGCTCTAACCCTGCTTAATAATGATTCTGAAGATCTAACGCACATCTATGCAAATAGACTTAACCCTATAACGCCAATTGTATCATATTTGATACACACTTTTATAATACCTCTATCTACTTAAAATGATAAACAAATTACAAAAAAACATCTAAATACAATCAGATAAATGATAAAAATGTCCTCATATGGATTATCAGTTGCCAAAAACACCTAATAAATCAAATGAGATATGAAAAAATCTTTATGTTGAATTTTATGGACATTTTGATTTTTGTAAGATTTTAGCAGGAAGTGAAATAAAAATCTAATCTCCAAAACATTTGAATTTTCTGGCTATAATCTACAGTCTTGGGCCTTACCATGCTAAAATCTGTGTCACACAAATTATATTAGATATAAAATCTTTTTTTTTTTAATCATTTGAGACAGGTAGCAGCCACAGATGATGTTCAGTCATAAAATGTGCAAGTAAGCCTGACTAGGAATCATGGCCCTGATGCTCTCCACAGATCTGAAAGCTGCCTCTGATGCAGTCACCAACACTGTGATTTCGGTTTGTAATAAATCTCTCAGACATTGTACTTCTTTCTTCTTCCTTGGGGGGTGGAGTGTAGATACTTTTATGGAGGTAGATATTGTACATCCTGAATTTAAGATATTATGTATTGAAAATATGAGTAGACACATTACATTAAATATATTAATATCAGGTTATAGTTGATACTGGATGAATATTTGATATGATTAAATATATAACATATTTGTAATAGTTATGTTAACCCTCTTATTATCCTTAAATTTTCAAGGTTTGTCCCCAAAAAGATAACAAAAGAAAGGAGCAGATTTAATAACAAAGGCTTGAATTTACATTAAAGAAGGGATCAAAAAAATCCTTTAAAAGGTCCAAATACAAAATCAGTCCTTAACAAAAAGCTCAAAACATACAAAACAAAGTCCCAACAGAAACTACCTTCAAACTCTGGAGAACACTTGAGATACTGGCAGACATACACAAGGAGTGAGGCAGGGAGGACAAATGACCGAACAAAGAGAAATGAGAACACAGAGACCAAGGGTTCATCCCAATTGTTCCCCTTATGTCATGATACTCCCTGTTTTGAGTTATTTAGTTTTATTTTGAATAGTGTTCCTAATTTAGACCTGTGTTTCCTTTTTTTTACTCATGATCTTGTTTTCTTGTCATAGTTATCTGTTTTGTGTCTTGCTTTCCTTGTCTTTTGTTTCCTGTTTCATTTTGAAATCTCTGTGTTCCTCGTGATGTTTTCCTGTTGATACACGAAAATGTAAAACTGTTTATGAAAGGAAAGGGGGTCTTAAACATCAATCAATATGGTTCATGTTGTCAGAGAGATGAATGCGCACCCCAAATTAAGAAAATATTTGTATAAAAGATTTTCAGGATACACTTACTCTAAAACTGAGTGGTTGACCTTGTGGTGGCACTACAGGAAAGGTCATATCATCACCAAAATCAACAGGGTGTATACTCTTGTGTTCATTAATGTTGTCAGTAAATTTGAGAAGGGTAGTCATTTACTAAAGTTAGTATTAGACCTGGTTGCTCACAAGCTTTGTGCTGATAAATTTTGGACCCAAACTGAGGCCTGACATGAGGTAACATTTGGATTACTCCTGATTAAGCCTCACAGTCCGCAGTGTGATCATAACTGACACAGTTTTTAAATGAAGCATGCAGGGGCGTAGAATTGGGTAGGGATGCTAGGGACACATCCCTATCAGTATTATGCCACTACCACATGGTCCCTGACACAAAACACAAGCATAGCATATAATGCTATAACTAAAAAATGCTTTTATTTAATGCCAAAAAGATACACATTTTGATTATTTTACTTATTATCCATATATTATTTGTGTATTGAAAGGGAGCAACTGTTTCAGCCCAATAATACAAGTTTGTGGGGAAAAAATACAATAAAACCTTGGATTAAAAACATGACTTTATAAATTTATTTTGTTGGGGAATACACTTATCAGCAGTCCTTTTTCGTTTTGGTTATATATTTATCAGACTATTACCATACCATCAAAATATCTGATTGATTCCAAATTGTCCCACTGCTCATATGTCATGCATCAATATATTTTTGTCAAAAAACGGACAGTAGAGATTTAGGAGGAGAGGTTGGGGGTAAAGAATACAGTATACACTGGACCTGGATGAAGATGAGCATCAATAGGTTATAAATACATTTTTAAAATCCTGTCATCTGTTAATCCTTGTATTCCGTATTGCTGTGGATTGACTTGGGGCACAAATTGTCACATATCCCAGTTAATTTCCCCCTTTTATCCCACTTTTCTCCTTTTTAGAACCACAATATTTGAATAATTGTGAGCTTCAACTTGAGTCACTGCAATATGTTTTAGCTTTTCACTTTTTTATTTTTGTTTGCAACATGAAACATAAAACTGTCTCCTCCCTGTTCCTCATCAGTCAGTGTCAGTCCCCCCAAGTCTATTATTTTTATGATTATGTATTTCTATTATTTCAACTATTATGTTTTTTGTTTGTCCTTCATCTTCCATCAATATTTACACTATCTCCATCTCAATGCAACAATAAGCAAAGGGACAAAACTGATGAAAAAATGTGTGTGTCCCCAAAAAGTCTGTCATTGTTTTCAAATCAAAATACTAAAACACAACCTCTATTTAGTATCTTTAGTGACACAACAAAACACATATCAACTGTTTGAGTACAAATAAACAAACTCAAAAAGGGTCCTCAGTTTACTCCTCTAAAACAACCACAGCTCTACTTCTTTATTACAAACTTCAGTCTTAATAATGTGCCTCGCAGGTCATATCTAGACAATTTTTTTTCTTTTTTTTTAGTTTATTATTGCAAAAACAAACAAACAAAACAGACAGAGACAAAGGCAAAAATAGGCATATAACAGGCAAAGTTACATTACAGAGAACAGAGAAGAAATAAAGTAAAAAAATACAAAAAAGGAGTGAGCTGTTTAGTGTATAAGATATGTGTGCGTGTGTGTATATGTGGTGTGTGACTGTGTGTGTGTGTTTTTTTTGTTTTTTTTTGTTTTGTTTTGTTTTGGTTTTTTTTTTCAGGTCTCAGGTCATATCTAGACAATTTAAGAGGGGCAGAAAACCTAATACAACAAGTGGGTTTTTTTTTTGTTTTTTTTTTGGTAACCTAAACTAGGATGATATAAAACTTAGAGTTGAATTAGAAACATGAATTTAAGTAGAGGATCAAATCGTCACTATAGATATAAAAACTGCACAAACAGAAAAATAGTATGAAAAAGTTTTTAGGAGCACATTCTCTCCAACTGTGTAATGTTATACTTTGGTCTGAGACTTGATCCGGTCAAGGGTTTTTCTCATAAGCAGTCTACCTGTTAAGTATTTTATTGATGAAGTGAGAAAGCGATGTAATAAAGCTCATTTTGTTAATTCTAAAACAAAAGAAAGGACAAGTATTAGACCTGTCAGTTTTGTAATGTGTCCTGTATTATGGCAATTCCCATTTGTCGACATCGTCGTTTCACTCTTTTGACTTGTCTGAGGGACACTGCCATTCTGGATCTGACCACACGGGGGCGCTGTGGTGTAACTAAACTTCCTCCAAACTCCTTGGTTGCGTCACCGGGGATACTTCCGGTCCGCTGCCTTGCCGAGTCGTCTCGTGACCGTTTTTATTTACCACGAGCTAAATAAACCTCAGAGACCGAGAAGATTCCCGTAGGTACTCATGGGGCCTGAAGACCCCGTGATGAGCCAGCACCAGACCTGAGCATGTACTTAAAGCATCCGTGAAGAAGAAACGCCATCATGTGGAGGGTTCACGGGTTTGTAGGAAGAGGTGAGGCACACATGTCTGTAAGTCCTCTGTCACAGTCTTAGGTTTACTCTGACAGGTTGATTATCACCCAGCAGTCTGGACAGAAGCTGGAGACTCCCTTAATGCGCATTCAAGACAAACCTTTAAAGAATAAAAGAAAATGTTTTAAACAACAGGCGATACCTTATGTAACAGGCAGTGAACGCACCATAGCCGGTTTATTTCGGTCTGTCTGTCTGTCAGAGGGGTGTGTGTGTGTGGGGGGGGGGGGGTTGTTGGTGCACATGCCATCATGTGTAATGTAGTCATAACATGCACTCAGGCTACCTTGCATGAAACACCTGCGTGTGCAGACTACTGCAGTTATAGCAGTAAAGTACTTTTCGTCTGGAGCATTTACAACATTATAATCGCATCTTTAATTACGTTTCAGACTGATAGCACAATTATATGTTGATTAAATGTATGTTTGGGCTGTAAATACGTCTTGCTGCAGAACTAAGTATTTGTCTTTCAGTACACCAAAATGGTCACCGATTTAAAGAGAATTACTCACTGAATGATGATCACAATGTAATGTTGGTCAGTCTCTCCTTTTAAAATTTAAAAATGTTATTTTTAGTGTTAACTAAATGGTCTTTGGAGCTTACCACATGAGCAGGGGTGGCCAATCTTTTTAATGGAGGGCCTAATACAGAAAAGTACAAGGCTAGCCACATTATACCTCAACTTAAGTGTCAAAAAAGTTTAGAACTTTGGAATGATAAGTGAAATTTCAGCTGGCCCTGGAGATCCAGTAGATCTGCCCCTGATCAGGACAAGAAAGATGCCCTTTGCAGCAGAAGAACCGCCTTGACAGCTCAACATGACAGCCAGACAAACGCAAAACAAACTCCATGAAGCTGCCAAACACTGTATGTTATGGTTGGTGCTCATAAATGGTTTAAAAAAGACTGTTGGGAAGAGTGTTAGATAATCACACAGAGGTTTCAGGGTAGAGAGATTGTTCAATCTTTGATGTATTAACTTTCAGGATTTAGTCAGGGAATTTAGCTCTGAAAGAAGGAAACGGTATTTGGGAGGAGATCTGGCTAATTTTTGCTTATAAGTAAAGAACTTTCCATAAAAACAGAAAAGGTTCATCACATAAAGAAATGCACCATCTTCAGTGTCTAGGGATGCAAAAAAGATGTAACAGTCTGCTACTTAAACCTTGACCCTGCAGCAGACAGTAAAGAAATACGTGTGGATTGAGAGATTTTTTGCTATAATACATTACTTTTCTTCCTTCAAACAAACAAACCTTCATCATATCATGGGAGCCAACTTTTGGAGTTTGCTGCGGGCCAACTGAAAGTGGCCCAAGGGCCGCATTTGGCCCCCTGGCCATAGTTTGGACACCCCTGACATAAAGGATGACTTTTTTACATAATTATTAAGGCTCTATTGTTTCCTAGAATTCCACTAAAACAAGCATTTGCATTCAGTCATTGAATGATGTATTGAGTGTTTTTATAAAAGAACATTAAAAGTTTGCTCCTTTCAAATAAAAATGACCAATGTGTTTAATGTTCAAACAGGTTATGAAACAAACATCATGTGCTTAATATATTACTCATATTATGTTAAGTAGACAATAAACAGTTCAACAATACAGTATTTTATAAAGATGACCCTCAGCCTATCAAAAGAGTAGATCTAACATATATCTATCTTAGTCTTTTTCTTAGAAATTCACTGATTAATAACTTCTTTATTTTTGTCGGAAGTCTTCACCTAAATTTAGTTGTTGAGTTGTCCCAAAAACTTGTAACGCATACAAATTGTATCTTTTTCAGGTTGTCTGCAGTACATTTAAATAATTGAAAACATTGAGTTGTTTCTTTAATTGTGTTTTATTTAGAGTTTTCAAATCACATTATACATCATTTTGGTGAACTGCAGACAGAGTCAGATCCTAGATAAATAGAGTGTGTTGGGAGTATGATGTGACTTGTTAATCAGTCTGAATGGAAAATCGGTTTTGAATTAAATTGTGAGCCCAGAACCAGAATCTCAACCAGAACTAATCAAATTGTAACCTTGAAAGATTCACATCCCTGCTAGGTAGTATAACTTGAAAATCATGCTTCCTTGAAACTCACCACCACACTCCAGCGTCTGATTTCATGTTTTTTTTTGTTTCCCTGTGCTTCTTAGTTCTGCATCGTTGCCATGGCAGCGTCCCACTGCGGCTGACGCAGAGCCATTATGTCGATGACGAGGTTATCAACGGCTCGACTGTCCTTTCCACTTCCCGACATTCATCTGACAGCAGGTACTCTCCACAGTGCCATCCTTCCCCTTTTGTCCAGTGTTGTCTTGATCTTTAACAGAGAAGAGAAAAGAGAGGAAGTCTCTGTGTTTTTTTATATTATGGTGAAATGCCTTTAAACCACTGACCATCAGCTAATGAACAAGCAGCCTCTGATTAAAGGTCAAACCTCAGATCCCTTTATTTTGGTTTCTTAACCCATCTTTGAACTCCTCTCCCTTAAACTGGTTTCATCTTATGTCTGAATGAAAAGGCTACAGTCAGACAAGAGACAAAGTCATTCTCTTCACAAACAATATTTCTACGACATGTAAATGAAGGAGAGTAGCACTGGAAACCAATAAAAATGTTGTGTTTTGTCTGAATCTGTTTTTCTGTCTTTAGCTATCAGAGAGGTGAGGATGGAGAAGGGAGAAAGAAACACAGAACATTTCAGTTTGGCTTCGCGGAGCTTCCTCGTTACACAGCTCTGGATGCTGTCGGATGGGTAAGGCCTCTTCTTTATAGCCAGCACTCTTTAGCCTCAGATTTTCAGTTTGAAGTTGTTCTTCTTCAGTTAATCAAAATGTTAAAGGAAACAGTTTTCTGGCCTCTTTTGTTCTGACACGTGTCCTGTTTGAACCAGGGGCTCGCCAGCAGGAGACAGGGCTATGACACTGTCACTGTTTCTGCAGCTTTACATTTTCTTTGTCCCTGGGAAAAGTTTGGCACTCGCTTTCAGATTCATCCATTATGGGGTCCGTCCACACTGAGACAAGTTCAGGTGTATACAGTTTTTAATCATGCAGGCATTTCATCCACACAGATCCTTTTTTTGTGCCCAAAAATGAACAATGAACAAATCAGAGAATGCCCGCCTAGCATTTCTGTGTGGACATCAAATATGTTTAGCTTCAGAAACTATGGCGTTATAGCAGGAACGCTGGCCTACAGTGGGCCATAGTGCACCGCCCTCCTTAAGCCTCATGAAAAAAGAGAGAGACGAAAGAGTTTAATGTGCCAGTGTACAACAGTATTGTTGTCCAATCAGCAGCCTGAATATCGCTGCCATGTCACTGTCCAACCAGCAGCCCCGCTTACATGTTGAAACTATTCTTTTCAAATTTTTAACAATATTTCCGTACTATGCATTTCTACGGGCTCCAGGAGAGCTTGCCCTAACGTGATTTTGTCATACACACGGATGCCTGCTTGGACAATACATACAGCGCACGCACGCACGCACAAGAGAGAGAGGATTCAGAGCTAAACTTGATAAATGATTTTATCAGTGGTTAATCAGTATTATAGATGTATAAATATAGTAAATAATATTGTAAATTATAGCATTTGTATCAAGCTGGAGTGTTTCCTAATTGTTCTTTTGTGATTTTTACAATATTTTGCAGTATTTTTAAGTGTTTTAATATATTCTCAGTTTTTTGTCATGTTTTGACTCATTATGCGCACATTAATTTCAACTTCAACTTCAACTTTATTTCATTTATATGGCACTTTTCATGCGTTTAGCAACACAAAGTGCCTCACAGAGGATAAGAACAAAAACAAAACAAAAACAAAACAAAAGGCAAATATCATAAAAACCCCAAACCTCCCACCCCCACAAATATATACGCGCACACATACATACCCACACACACAAACATACACACACCCACACACATACACAGGCTGTTGCTGAGGAGTCATGGCTGGGCGCCAAGATCTGAGGTGAGGAAAAAGCCGCCTTTGGGGGCCGTGCAGACCGGGAGGAGCCATGGTCCATGGCTGAAGGGGGCGCCACCACAGGGACCACCCCAGCCCAGGCAGACAGGAGGCTCCACACCAAGGTGTAGAGCTCTGTAGCCACCAGGGCCGGAGCCATCCACGAGACAGCGCCCGATCAGTGGACCAGAATCAGCTCCCGGTGTGGCAGGCCCCCAGGAGGAAACACTGGGAAACCGAGGGGCTAAAATAGTAAAATGTGATAAAAGGTATAGAAGCTAAAACTGAGGGAATAAAACAGTATTCTTAAGATAGATTAAATAGATAATGTGAAATAAATTAAATCTAAAACATCAAAATAAAACAATAACATAATATAATAGGATAGACCAAGCTAAATAAGTAAATAAAATGATAATAATAATAATAATAATAATGATACTAATATAAATAAAGTAATAATTAAAAAGTGTAAAAATATGGGTAAGCATAAAAGGATTAGGAGGAGTTAAATTAGTCAGTTAAAAGCCTGATAAAAAAGATGGGTCTTGAGCCTCTTTTTAAAAATATCAACATTCTCTGCACCCCTGAGACTCTCCGGGAGGCTGTTCCACAATCGGGGGCCATAATAACTGAATGCCGCCTCCCCGTGAGTTTTAGTTCTAAATTGTGGTATTGTTAAAAGGCCGGCACCGGAGGACCTCAGGGTCTGCGAGGGTTGATAGGGTAAAAGTATTTCGGATAGATAAGATGGCCCAACACCGTTAAGACACTTAAAAACTAATAAAAGAACCTTAAAATCGATCCTGAAACGCACGGGGAGCCAATGCGGCGATTTTAAAACAGGCGTAATGTGCTCCCGCCCTCTGGTCCTCGTCAGCACGCGTGCGGCTGAGTTTTGCAGTAATTGTAAATTGTGCATGTTCTTTTTGGGAAGACCAGAGAGCAGGGGATTACAATAGTCTAAACAACAGGAGATAAAAGCATGCATCAGCACCTCTATGCTGGCCTGAGAGAGAAATGGACGGACTCTGGCTATATTCTTAAGATGGTAAAAACCTATCTTTGTAATGTTTTTAATGTGGGGAATAAAAGTTAGCTCAGAATCTAAAATCACGCCCAGATTTTTTACAGATTTTGAAGATTTAAAATCCAGTAACTTAGGTAAAAGTTTCTCTCTCAGGTCTTCAGGACCAATAACTAAAACCTCTGTTTTGCCCTGGTTGAGCTGTAGGAAGTTTGCTGCCATCCATGACTTGATGTCTAAAATGCAGTTTAAAAGGGTGTCAATTGGCCCAGTGTCATCAGGAGACACGGCAATGTACAGTTGTGTGTCATCAGCATAGCTATGGAAGCTGATGCTGTGCCTCCTGATGATGTCCCCAAGGGGTAGCATGTATAGATTAAAAAGAGTTGGACCTAAAATTGACCCTTGGGGAACCCCACACTCTATCTTATGGGTTCCTGAGGAACATGCATCCATACTTACAAAGAAACTTCGATCAGTCAGGTAGGACGTGAACCAGTTAAGAACAGTACCAGAGAGGCCGACCAGGTGCTTCAGTCTATTTGATAAAATGTGATGGTCTACTGTATCAAAGGCAGCGGTTAGATCCAGCAGAACCAGCACTGTGAGTTTGCGGTTATCTAAATTACACCTGATATCATTTAAAAATTCATTCACTCTAAGGCTAAGGCTGGGAAGTGAAAGCAAACTCCAGCTGAAAATCAATCCCTCAAAGAACAGCAAACGAGAGCCCACTGAGTAAAGACAGAAGGCAAGCCTGGAGAGATAGAAGTGCACAATGTGCAGAGAAAGCACTCCATGGATGTGTGAGGCTTGCAAGCTTGAGCTCTCCGTAAGAGTGTGGTCAGGGAGTGACAAAAAAATTTCCCTAGCCCTGTTTTCAGCTGGAGGTAGATCATGTCCTTTTCCAGACAGATCACTGTCACTCCCCTACCTAGTTGCTAGCTAGCACTAAAAGCTGAGATAACAAGGATGCACACAGGCACAGGTTTGACATTAGAATCAGCCCCTTTCACTAAGATTGACTGTCTGCAGATGAATGTGGGATGAACATGTTTCAGATGTTATGCTGATGAAATGATGATATCTGACACATCTGAATGCAAATTCAGAGAGGAAGATTTAATTGAGCAGGACAGGACAAATTAGCTGTTGGACAAAACTGTTTTCATGAACAAACACAAGACAAAATATTTACATTATGAACAAAATACTTGAAAAGAAAAAAAACATTGAACATTGGTATCAGCATTAGCCCTGATTTCCACTGTCAGTGAATCACTTCTAGACTATTAGACAATCTTCTGGTTGACTTTGTCTACTCTTCTGTAAGCAGCAAACCAAAAACGTTTGCAACCTCAGACAGTGAAAAGAACATTTCGCATTCCAAAGATACCTTTGCTTTTCTTGGGGGACACATTTAATGCCGACTATACCTCCTGGTGATTACTGAAGGCAGATTTAATGTAACTTCTGCAACAGTTAGCATTCAGACCGTTTTGCACACCGTTTATCATTTGCAGGACACAACAAGCCAGCTGCTCCATAAACTGGCAAACTTCCTGATGGAAACACTGGAAAGTAATTAGCAGCTAAAGTCATGAAGGCTTGCCAGCTGTGGGAGGGAGATGGCTCCAGTTCACAACCTTCAAGTGGACATGTCCCTGCAGCCCCTGAGTGGCCCACAGAGAGACATCAAATTCTGCAGTATAAGAGAAAAATCTATAAATAACTCAGTAAAGGGATTTTTGTGATACTAGAAACTTCTTACCAACTGGAATAAAACAACATTAGAGAAAACATCTAATTACAGTATAGCTGTAAAATTGCATTTTTACAATTTATGCAGCTGTTTTTCTGTTTTGTATTCCTATGTCCTTTTATCTACATGGCCTTTTTTTACTCTATAAACTTAATATCAATGCTTTAGATCCTCTGCAAAATTATAATATGTCACTCATAAAAGATTTTGTCTCTGGACGATTTATACTTGCATGGCACATTTACGTATACTATATGGTGTGATGACAGCTTCCTGGACCTTATGCCCAAGTCACACATTCCCATTTCTTATGGCGATTGTGCACGACTGTACACGATTGATGAGGCTACGATTGCTATGATACCGGATGAAATGACTGTCTCACCCCTGGATACACCCCATAGATACACCATCAGTAGTGCTTCTACAGCGCTTTGGGGGCGTTCGTCCCGCTCCAGATAGGTTAATGCAGCGATATGACGAGGATTCCATGAATTTCCATCCCGCTGATACAACGTCAGCACCGCTTGATGTCACAGAAGTCCCAACTGAGCCCCGTCGCTTGTGCCGTCTTGAACGGGACACAGTCGGGGCACAAACGGATACATCCGACAGCTTTATGAGTCGTCCTCATAAAGCTTTCAGGATTGAGCCACGATCAACCCGACTGAGCTCCGTACATGCCGCACTAATTCCGTTCGCATTAGGCTTCCATCCCGCTACACTGAGTGCGGCGATTCTCCACGACAGTTTTGAACGGTTCGAAACTGTCGGGACCCTTCCACGTTCCCCGCCGTTCATCCGCGACTATACAACGCTGATCCAGACCAAGTAGCGCATGCACCACGACCAAAGCATGTTTTATCAGAATTATGACAATCATGCACAATCGCCATGAGAAACGGGAATGTGTGACTGGGGCATTAATGTCTAAAAGACAAAGGAACTGGTAATTGACATTAGAAGGACTGGCCCGGGGGTTTGACCTGAAGCTAGCCTCATCCATGGTGAAGATGTGCACATTGTTGAGTCTCTCACATATCTTGGCACTGTGTTTGACTCTGAGCTGAAGTTTGTTCAGAACACAGGGTCAGTAGTGTCAATAGTTAAACGAGGTCAACAGAGGATTCACTTGTTGAAGCTGAACTCCTTTAGTGTTTCTGAGGGCTTCCTATCTTGTTTTTATCATTCCTTTAGTGAAGGTCTTTTAACTTTTTCCTTTATCTGCTGTTTCATGGATTATCAGTGAAGAACAGACGCTGCTTGAACCAGATGATAAAAGTCTGATCCAACATTATCGGAGTACAGCTGATAGATCTGAGCTCTCTTTGGGAGAAACGCGTGGTCCAGAAAGCCAGAGGAATTATGGATGAGCCCGGACACAATCTTTTCTCTGACTTTTCTCTTATGCCCTCTGGACGGCGCTACTTTGCACCCCCAAGGAAAGTGGAAAGATACTCCCCTTCATTTCTCCCCTCAGCCATCAGGCTGCTGAAGTGGCCTGTAGATGATATGCAGCCTGTGCTGAATTCAAAGTCTCAGGAGTGTTTTATTGCTTATTTTATCTCTTTTACTTCCTTATCCGATCGTATCTTAGTAATTTCATTGCAGAACTTTCTTCTTGTATTTATTTAGTATTATTTCTGATCCTGCTAAAGTTTGTTTGTTCCCTGATTTGTTGGGATGATTCAGTAAGGCGGGGTAACTGAACTGAATTGTCCTTTGGGGATAAATAAAGTTGTCTGAATCAGAAGCTGAATGTACTTCATCAGCAACAACGAAATATGTATTTTAATTTCATTTATGCAGTTGGTGTCAAAGAGTTTGTGATGCTAGAGACAGACAGAATGTCCTCATATATTGTGTAGGACAATCAGGACGGAGCTGAAGGAAGTCATTTGTTAACTATTTGTCAATTATGTGTCCATAGGGAGCTGCAGCAGTTCTCTTCATGCAGATCTGCAGGAGGATCCACTCAAAGCTGTCCTCAGGCACTGAGCTGAGTCCAACCCCTGGAGGCCTGTCAGTGCCCTCTAATCTGCACAAGTGTGGCTACCGCCTCCTGCTGGAAACACGTGAGTTTGACTGAAACGAGCAATATTTGATGCTGATTTCCCACAATTTGATCAAATGATGTGTTCCACTGGAGTCACAAAACTGTCCTGTCCTTTGTTTCTTGCCATGAGCTTTGATCAGAACCCTGACTCTGATGTGTTTTTATCTGTTTGGCTCCTCTCTACAGTGTCCAGACGTGATGTCCTTCCAAGAGGGAGGAGTGCCTCGTGTCTACCACAGAGGCAGATCCAGGACGGGTCTGCAGCCCACAGCAGCAGCAGCAGCAGCAGCAGCTCAAGTGATGCCAGTCTTCAAAGCAGAGAGCAGAGCCATCTGACTGCTGACTGCTCCAACTCTGACCAACAGAGAGAGCTCTTAGGCCATCATTCTCTTAAACAAGGTTTGTTGTGTGCTTCAAAGTGTCAAAATTAAAAGGCTATTCAACCTTTTTATGCAAATGGGGTCAAGAATGGAGATGGAAAAGATGGATCTTGCTGATTACATACATTGAATCAGGCTGATCCAGCTGCATGGAAGGGTTAGTGTCTTGACAAAACAAAAAAAAGAAGTTTTTTCCCGATGAAGTGATCATTTTCACAAGAAAAGTTTATAGGATAAAGAAAAGAAACAACACAGATGCATGGAAACTTTGGACATTTTGTAGTACTGTCATTTTTGTCTGAGCAACTTTCAAGTATTAAAAAGTGTAAAATAAAAAAGTCAAATATGAGATGATCTGGTTTGGCCCAAAATATAGCACTGAATGCAATAAGGGTAAATATTATTAACTATATGTATAGTATAAACGAGGATGCTGATAGCCTCGTGTTTCTATCGGTGTGCATACCCATCATGACGCTCTTGCCTCGTGCGAGTGGCCCACATCTGGTTCCATTCTGAGCCCCACTTGCCACGTATTTCAGTTCTCTGTTTACATTATCAAAAAGGTAGGAAAACCTGAACAATAATAATGATAATGATGGAGTTGTATAACTTAACTTTTTCATCCAAGGGTCAATTTTTTTTTCCAATTTTGGCAATGTTTTACTTTTATTGTAAGAATTTCTGTGTTGCTTTTCCCACAGAGAACTCCCCTCCATCAGAGTCCTGTCCTCTGCAGAATGACGCCAGGCAAAATGATACAGAGACAGAGGGTGCTAATGACAAGGTAACCATCTACTTCCCCAAACTGTTCTAAAGTGTTTTCAGAGATGTGATCTTTGTTTGTTAATCCTCCTGTGTGTTCTCAGGCTGTGTTGTCTGATGAGGAAAGGCTAACAGGAGCAGCTCTGAACTTCAGACATGTTGGTGATACCAGCATTCCTATCATCTTAAACATAATGGGTAATTTTTACTTAACACAAGTACACACCAGTGATTTACACTCCTTTACTGTTACTCAGTGTATTGATTTTCAAGCAAACTGCATGTCTTATGATCCCCATTTTACTCGTAAAAATATGATTGATGAAAAAGCTGTGTTGTCTTCTGATTTGTAAATTCTGCTCTTTATCTGTTGCAGGTCTAGAAAGCGCCAAAAGTGAGAGTTATGAGCAAGCTTTTATTTGTTTTCTGGCTGCAGCTCGGCACGGTTATGACAAGGCTCAGTTTAACACTGGTGTTTGTTATGAGAAAGGCAGAGGAGTCACCAAGGACAAAGAGAAGGTGAGGTTCCTGACAGCAGTACCTATAAAACTGAGAAGAAACCGTCTCTGCCCCAAAAGTCCATCTGTAACAGATTTTCTTGCTTTCTCTTTCAGGCTCTTTATTACTACCAGCAGGCAGCAGTCAGGGGTCACAAACAGGCTCAGTATCGCTATGCAAAGCTGCTCCTGACCAGCAGAGGGCGTCAGAGTTTAGAGGAGCTGAACGAAGCCATTGAGTTACTGGAACAGGCTGCAGCAGCAGGACTCACCAAGGTAGGAATCAAGACAAATAAATTCACTGTCCCATCATAGAAGATAATCAACTCTACTGTTACAGCACATTATGACACAATTTCACATGTTAGTTCAGTCTGTCTGTAATTAAAATGTGTATTTTAATCTGCAATGTTACAAGAACTTTCCATAAAAACCAATGCTTTGACAGACCTTTATCAGAGGACATCTAGATACATCACAGAAGAACAGAAAGTTTATGTATTTAAAGTAAATGTGTTGGACTTCCCATATGACTGGGTGATACAACAAAACAAATAAATCCCGGATTGTATTTAATTTACAATGATTATCTGTTTTGCTTTTGAACTGAAAGAAACACTGTAAAAAGAAAAGTAAACAAAAATAAACTGAATCAGCCATGATGGCTTTCAATAGAAGCTTCAAACCAATTGAGACAGACAGTGGTGCATCAAACTGTGTAATCAAGGGTAAAAGTCAAAGAGGTGTGAGATGAATGGTCGTTAAAAGTCAAACGTTCTTTTCAGATTGAGAACATGAGCAGTGAGGAATTCAAATCTTTATTGTTTTGTAACAGGGGTCACCAAAGCATAGATGACTGTAAGTTTCTGGTTAGATGAAATTATTATGAAGTTTAAGAGGATCTAGAATTTTCTACTTTTCCAAAGTCTTGATTTTCCCAAAACACATGTTACCAGTATTGTTGATTCACTGCTTGTACTTTTATCAATGTTTTAAGATTAAACAGGACTCTTTAAAGTTATTATCAGTGTAAAACTGTTTGCTAATGCATTAAAGGTCCACATGTCTGTGGAAATGTGGATCAGTTTTTTATAAACCATCATTAATGGCTGTCATGTCTGAATATTCTGGATTAAAAAACATAAAATGCACAAAATGATCAGTGGATTTCTTATAAGCTGTCTGGTTACTTGTGTAACACTTCTGCCATTTAAAGTCCAGTAACGTGTCACATTGATGCCTGTCAGAGTTTGAGTTTCTGTACGTCGGGCTCACAAAATGACTTTGCTTTTTGTTTCTGTGCTTTTGCCAGTAAGCTGTTGTCTTGTCTTTTCTTTCATGATTATGTCTTAAACAGGAACACAATCTGTCAAAAGTGCTGCCAGCCTCTAAACTAGTTTTATGATACAGCACCAGAAAAGTGTCATGAAATTATTGCATGTTAATGTTATTTCCTTCTCCACATTATATTTTTTTATAACATATTTAGTCCTGTCTAAGTACAGTTAATAATATTTATTCTCAGAAGTTTATCCCTTCTTGTGACAGTTCTTTTTCCATATGAATCCCTCACATTTTTATGGAAGAACCCCTATAGTAGCATTTCTTTCCATATACAGAATGCTAATGGAAAATGTTTTCAGAGTTAAAACAAAGCAACAACAAACAGCCTGGGCTATGCTGGTGAATGGTTGCAAAACTTATTTATATTTTCATCTTTTGTATTATGTCAACTTGAAGAAGCTTTTCTTGAAGAAATCCATGTTTTTTGTCCTGGGGCACTGAATTAAGGAGAAATTTGCTTTTATGCTTTTATAACGGGTTAAAATGTAACTGATTTCAGCCATTATGGAACAAGTGTGACTGTCATTAAACAGAACACTGTACACCTACTGTAAAAGAGTTCACTCTAAAATTTGTTTAAAAAAAGGGTCAGACCATATGAATAATTAATGACAAAATAAGTCACAAAAACATGTGCATGATAATATTATGTTTACACTCCACAGTGGAATGTAGAGAAATCTAACTTCACTGTTGTAAGGTTTGACTTTTAGAGTTCAGTATTAATCATGTTGTTCATATAGGTGGGTAAACAAAAACACTCTAAATAGAAGCCAGAGTTATACATATTATAGTGAACAAGAGGTGTGTGTGTTCATCATGCTTCATCATCTAATTTATTATCAAGTGAATCTTTCATGCTCTTGATAACCTGTGCTATTACCTTGCAGCAAACCCAGTGTCTTAAACTTATTCTGAACTCACGCATGCTTACTAAGCAGCATCAGTGCTAACACTGGACAAGAACAAATTGTAAAGCCTCAATACATTGTTTTTAAAAATGGATAGCTATGAACATGCCAAGACTTCAATGTTGTCATCTGATGTTTCATGCAAAAGAGAATAACCCCTTCTCTCTCTCCCTCCCTCTTTCTCTCTCTCTCTCTCCAGGCTCAGGTCTGCCTGGCCTCAGTTTTTTCCCAGGAGCCTGTGCGTGATGGGAGAAAGTCAGTGCAGTACCTGAGGATGGCAGCAGAGAGCGGGGTGAGTGTCCTTCTAGATGCGTCGAGGGTTTTATCTACAGCTTCACCAGTTTCCTGTCACCTCCCCTCCATGTGTAACATCTCAGTTACTCTACATTAGGACACAAAGTGCTCCCTCCATCACCCTAAACATTTACGTAACCGTCTGCTGCTGTGGTGTTAGAATAGCTCTGTATTTTCGCTGACTGCAAATAATCTCAGAGCCACATCCTAGCTTGTCTTGTCAGAGCTATGGGGATCTAATGTCATGGATTTAAATGATCAGTCTGGAGTTTTTGACTTTTTGCATTTCAAGTTTAAGGATTTTATTTAGCTTTCTCTCCCTTCCACCAGAACAACACAAACACTGGCATATGCTGATGCCTTACAGACTATCAAATAAACACAGATGGGATCAATTTAAAACTAAACCATCAAAAGTCTTCATGTATGTTTTGGTTTTATGAGGCTTTGTAACACTATTACAACAAGTGTATAGAAATAAGTGTTTCTTTTATCTTTTGTGAGACTCTTTTGTTCAGATGTGGCATTTAAGTTACTAATGCTCTGCAGGAATGTTGTAAGTTATTTTACATAACATGAAAAAAATCCACAGTCATTTCTGAAATGTACAATAAGATAAATTTACAAGAAAAATAGTGTACTGATACAAATAGTAACAAAATATGTTTTATAAGTTCCCTTAGCCCCTTTTTACTCTAACACATAACTGCAGTTTTCTTCATTTCATTTTTCACAGGTGTGCTCGGTATATTGTAAAAATCAGTGTTCTGTGGTAAGCAGTATGTGGTGAATGATACAATTTGTATTCAGAGGTTTGCACAGCTGTGATTTTATCCGAAGGGCATACGCCGTTACCGAGTGTTGGGGAAACAAAAGTGATCAGTAATAGTACTGTGATTATGTTTTTGGTGTCATGAGAAGTAAAATAATGCTTTAGTTTTACAGGGCAAGTACTTTACAAGGTATGGCTATGAAAACTGAGGCTGTGTTCACATTGTGTCTTACATATTAAAGTCTGGATATTCATGTACAATAGCGGTAAATAGCCAATAGGGACATCATTAGTTCACTGCTTGCTGCTGTTTGAAGTGCATGTGTCTTTGCTAAGTCACCGGGAACACAGTTTGAAATTTCTGGTAAAATTGAACAAAACAGCAGCAGAATCTTTTCTTACAATAATCGAGGCGTGTGGTGAACACTGCAGATCCTGTGCATGTGTTTGAATGGCACAAAAGATTTTGTAAAGGCAGAGAGGACATCCAAGATGATGAATGTCTTGGCCATGCACATCATAAACTCCTGAAAATAGTCAAGAACTTGAAAAGTTGTTCAAAATTATTGAGGCTCAGCATTCAGGATGATAGCAGAAATGGTCTTCATTGAGGAGTTACTGCAAATTTTGCATGAAAATGTAAACATGGCAAAAGTGTTTGCAAAAGTTCTCCTGAAACACTTCAGAATCACTTCCTCTGGAAAAATGATTTTCCTTTAATTTGCTCCAAAATGTCTCCACAAATTTGCTTGTATCTTTTCTTTCAATCAGGTGTCAGGAGTTTTGAGACAGCTTTGGTATACAGCTATCTTATCATTGTCCAATGCCTCAGCAAGGACATGAGCACTTCAGTCAGAAGTCCTCATTTAACTGAAAATGTCACTTACTTGCAGCAGTTGTATGTGATTATCAGACAGGTATAGCACAGTTGCTGTGACTGTGAACCATATGTGTTTATCCTCATAAGCACAGTCTCATTGTTCAAGACCCATGGTAACAAGGCTTGGACAAGGACAAAAACTAAATACTACTACTGAGTGATTTTTAGGGCTTGATTCCGTTGTAGCAGCGTGTAGGTGTCAAAAAAAAAAAATGTTCTTGGACATTAAATGGTTAAAAATTAAGTGACCTGTTTTGTGTTTACAGGACAGTGAAGCCTTGCTGTTCCTGGGCCAGTGTTTTGAGAGCGGCTTTGGGGTACGGCGAAACCTGAGGGCAGCGATTCAATACTACAGACGAGCTGCTCAAGCAGGCAACCAGCAGGCTAAGAGCTTACTGACACATCCTGCTGACATGGACAGTAAGTTTACACACAGGTCTCCGTTTGAGAGACCTGCATTTGTTTTAGTCATTACATTTTGGTGACGATGACAAAGATGACGCTGTGATGATGTGATGATGAAGGACAGCAGTGATAATAAAGGAGAAAAAGTAATTCATTCCTGTGTCTTTCTCTCTCCTCTTCAGATGCAGTGCTGCGCTCCATCCGTTCAGCGCCTTGTTTTTCTGTAGTAGACCGTCAGCTGCAGCAGCCCCTTGCTTCTCTGGCCAGCTATCTTTCTCCTGCCACCTATCACCCAGTCGCCCCTTCAGACCTGCCTCACTCCTGGAGTACCGGGAGTCTGCGTGTCCCCACAGCGCTTTCCTCCACGCCTGTACACCTCCACCCTAACAGCAGTGTGGGAGGACCCTGCCAGTGGACTGTAGGGATCGGATAGTTTTCTCCTCAGACAGAGGAGGTTTAAACTGAGGAATGTGTTTGGACAGTTTGAATGTGAAGACATCCGAGCAGACAGGTCAAGAAGGCTGCTTACACCTCTCATTAACATACATTCAAGGTGATCTGATAACAAACACATGGCACTGAAGAATGAACGTTTACACTTGGGACTTACAGCCTTCTGCAAGCTCCTGACAGTGAATTCCCTCTCCTGTTTCACATATAATCAGTGCCAAGCTATTTGAACAGAATAAATGCATCATTGTCTACAAGACGAGGCAGCACTGATCGACCAACAGCAAGGGTTCAGCCTAAATGCTGCTCTTGATACATGTGCGTAAACACAGTAAAGTCATTTGAGTAAACATGCTAGAGCATCATTAAGATGTAGTCTGGTATCAAGTGATGGGCTCCTTATTTCAGTTAAACTGCCCATTGCTTTGTCTTTAACAACACTCCTTAAACAGAACGGGAATTTACTTCTCCATCACTTAAATCAGTGATCACATTTGGTCATATGTTCACACAAACATCTATTTGTAAGTATAGATGTAAGTATACATATAGTATATATGTATTTTAATAGTCAAGATCATACAACTCTGTAGAAGGATTAGTATGTAAACCTGTTTGTATGTCATATTACTGGCCTGGCATGCAGATGATTTAGTTTTTGGTGGACCTGTGTGGACAGTCGTTATCAAGATGTCTGGTCACAAAACTCTTTGGAAAAAAGGATATATCTGGATATATCTGTTTGCAGTGAATCGTCTTCTTTTAGACTTTGCTTCAGTCCATCCTGAGGACACACTGAGGTGCACACACCTAACATTAAGGTTTACCTCGTGTTATCAGATCACCTCAGATCTTAATGAAAGGTGCAGAGAGCCCAAAGATGTGAACATGAAGTGATGTCAGGATTAGAATAGATTTTTTACTTTGAATGTAAGTGTGGACATGTGGGTATGTTGCAGGTTTTTTAAGCAGTCTTTAAAAGGTTGTTGGTTACAAAGTCAGAGTATTGTTCTCGGTTATTATACTTTGGCTTCTCTGTTTTATACACTACATTGTTTCCTCCATAGGTTAAAATGTGATCTGGTGCCTTTTGGATGTGGCAGCATTCTCAGGTTGCTACGTTTTTCTCTTCTTCGTTAATAAGCAATCACAACAAAAAGTGTGGGATAGAGGGGGTCTTGTACTTTTCATCATATTAATGCATTTAACTCTCCTTGCTCAGACAAAGTGCTCTTGATCAGTGTCATAATTAGTGCAGTACATTTTCTAAACTGGTCAAATATTTCACTGCATCAATATTCTATTTTTAAAACAAAAACTTCAGAGGAGAAAGAGAAAATGTAGTAATGTCTTTGTTAAGATTGCGAATTAAGTGAATTAATATGCACTGTAAGGACACTTTTATGTTCAACGCACAAGCTGAATAAAGACTAAATGAGTAAAACAAACTATTTTTTGAAAGTTGTTTTCTTTGAAATTTCAAGTCAAGGTCACATATCATGTAAGATACCTTTTAAATGGTTTTCATCCAAAATACAGGAGTCCATGGCTTGTCCTTAAGTATCATCAGCATCTTGAGAGGCTTGGTTGCATGAAGATTTGCAACATTCAGATTTACACTAAGTCATACTGTTTTGACCAGATTAGACACAGGGGGAATGGATGTTTCCGAAAAGGAGTAAGACATGGGTCCTGTGGCATTACCAATAACAAAACATCTACTTCAAATGAATGAAAGTGCAGTAATTAAAATTACCTTCAGTTAAATAATGCAGTTTTTAAAAAAAGATGGTAAGGGAGAGAGAAAAGTAGTAGGTTGGTTTCCTCTTAATTTAGCACTTGAACGACAAATGAAGAAAACACATTAGAAACTATGAGACTTAAACTGAAGTCTTAAAATAGTGTGTATAAAGGACAGTTTTGAGAATCTAGTCAAAATATTGAGTCAAAGTTCCTGAGATGGCATGGAACTAACCTTGAAACTGGGGCGTAGGTGGCACAGTCTGAAAGTGCCCTTGGACGGTATTTAAAAGGTTGCAGGTTTGAGTCCTGCTCCAGCTGTCAGATTATGAAGTGCCCTTGGGCAAGACACTTAACCCTTAGAACCCACTGCTGCGGCAGTGGCATTTAAATGAGCATGAAAGGGTTCCAGTGTGTTAGATGATACTGACATAGAGACTCCAAACATTAGTGAATGAATGTGACAGTGAATGGGTAGATGTGAGGCTGCTGCAGTAGTCAAACAGACCAGAAAAGCATTAAGCTCATGTCCATTTACCAAACCCTGAAATGTTTATGTAGCACAGATAAAAAGCTCCCTGATTGGGCCACACAGAGCCTCAGACAATTGTGTCTCATAATTTCCACTTTTTCAGTGTGACGGTGTGTATTAGCAGCAAACTTGTGGCTGAATTCATTTTCTGCTCCAAATTCATGGTCCAAAAACTGTGTAGGCTGGCTTACTGTGGGTTTGCTATGACTTTGTTGGACATTTAGGAACAGAACAGAAGTATCTGCTACAAGTCAAAATGATGTGCGGGGAAAGGTTATTTACTACAGCCTTGTTAAAAAAAATTACATAAAACCATGATCAACAATGCATTAGGCAATGGTAAAAGTTACTTACTCATACCACATAGGGCAACATTTTCCCTTAAATCTGTTTAAAAAAAAAAACATTTTGGTCTTGAAAACTAAGCTATAGCCAAAGTTCAGATATAACAGAATAGTATCAACCCCTCTTAAAGCTTTAATTGACAGGATAATAATATTGGACAAGTACATCAGAGTAGTTAAAAACCAGCTCTGTGGTCAGGTCAAGCCAATGAACAGGCCTTCTTATCATCTCACTGGCTTCCCTTGTCTATCAGGTCCTCCTCACTGGATGCCGCTGTGGTGGCATACCCCTCTGTCTGACGACTGGATCTTTCTTCCATCAGCTGTTTCTTCAGGCTCTCCTGGGCCCCTGTTCCTCATGGAGATCATCATACAGCATTTTGATCTCCAAAAGGAAGTGGTTTCTGTCCTGTTCAAACATAACCACCTGACACTGCAAGTTCCAAAAATCCCTGAACAGATCAGCCTTCAGTCTCCTCTATCTCCTCAAAGAGGAGTCAGGCCATGTCAGGGGCTGCTGTGTCTCCATGATCACTGTAGTTCTCATTGACCACAGCGATGATGATTTGCGGCCTCATCTCCTGGGGCTGATGGGAAGAACAGTTTTCTTCCCACTATTTGCCATTGAGACTGATTTGGCTTATCAACAGCCTGTGGCTCTTTCTGAGTCTCTGTAGACTGATATTTCTCCTGTTTCACAGCAGGCACAGGTCAAGACTCAACCTTGGAGACTGATTGAGGTGTGTCATGCTCAGTTTTTTTTTACCCCTGAAACCCTAAAATGGGTATGAATAATGGGTGGATGGGTCTAATTGATATTAGACATGAGAGAGAAAAATGATGAGATCAATGAGATTTTTTATCATGTGCTGTTAATTTTTTATATGAGAAAAAAATAAGGTGAAATTTCAAGGACATAATCAGAATAACAAGGGTTATGTCAAAATCTTTCTGCATGTATTATGTCAAGTGTTCAGTATGAAGTTAAAATGTTAAGTCAAAATATAAATGAAGTAGAAATGGTGCAGCAGGTCGTACAGTACTTGTGTCTCACAGCAACAAGGAAAAATTGCTGGATCAACTCAACGATCAGGAGAAGCCTTTCTCTGCACTGTTTATATGTTTCCCTTGTGTATACATGGGTTTTCTCCGTGTCTTTTTGTTTACTCCTAAATACCAAGCACATGCTTGATAATTAAATCTTAGATGTGAGTCAGTATAGTTTGACTGTCTCTGTATATCTACCCTGTTATTGACTAGCAACCAGACCAGGATGTACCTGGCCTGATTGCTAGTCCATTAGTTGAGATGGACTCAAGTTATCACATCTACTTATCAGTAGAGATAATGGATGGATGGATCATTGTGGAGTTAGGCATGGAAAGAAAAAATATGAGATGAGAACTTTTTTTTCGGCATGCACTATGTGAACATTATACAATAGAAAAAGAATAAAAGCAAAATGTCAAGAACATAGTCAAATTAACCATAATAACATCAACATCTTTAGTATTATGTTACATCTTTAGCATTAATACAAAATGTTGTGTCAAGTTTACATGGTAAGTTTAAAACTCAAATGGTTCAGTGAATTTGTGAATATGGCCAAAATTATAAAAAAAGACTGAAAATATATCAAGTATCAACTTAAATAGAATTCAGAGAGCAGAATAAAAGCAATAAAAACTTGTTTTCCAACTTTTTTCTTGACATTTTAAAGTGATGAACTCTTATTCTCTTCTTTTATAATGAAAACACTTTGTCCTCTTATTATTTTTTCCTTTGTCCAGAATTAGTACCCTTCAGTATACTTTGCATTATCCTCAGCATTCAGCATCATTCCATCATTTATCCCCGAGGATCTTGGCCTCACTCTCATTGAATATTAATGTAAATAAACAGTTTATGTCAGGGTTACAGTCATGCTTTAGCACTTCACACCACTCATGTTTCCTCAATCTGCTGCATGACGTCAGACTCGATGATGTGTGATTTTATTACCTGAGTAGGAAAAATAACACCGGTAGATTTATTGTGGTTGCGTCTCCCCCTCGCGCTCAGCGTCCTGCGTCCTCCTCTCTGATTGGTCGGCTGGAAGGCAGCTCCACAGCGCCGCGACGCTCCGGGATTCTCTGGCGCAGAGAGAAAGCGCAGCTTGGCCGCCAGTGAGCACCGAGCCGGGCTGGGAGGGTTCATAGATGATGTGATGTGATCCAATACGGGCGCCGGCTGTGGACCTACGGGTGGACTGGCACTTAAAAAGCGGCTGTGGACGCGGGGCCCGCAGTGACTTCTGTGAGTGTCGTCGTGGGAGTGGAGGAGCCGAAGCCCAGAGGCTGACCGAGGCGGTGAGTGGATGTAAATAGATGCCCTCGTTGGGATGCGCTCCCCTCCCAGTGCGGTGCTGGTGATGGGGCTGGATGCTGATTTACTGCGTCTTACATATCGACAGCTTTCCTCCTGCATCACTGGCAACTCCACCTCTGCGTCCTCACACATGAGCTCCATCTAAACACGGTCTGACGCCGTTTTGGGCATTTTGGTGAGAAGAGCTTTATTACTGAGGGGGCAGCAAGAAACGAGGGGCTAGGATACTCCACCCATGACATCATCGACTTTTTCAAGTTCATTTTCTCCCCCTGCTCGTGCTCTCATCTGTTGCATTTCCTCTCTGAGGTAGTGGGTGCAGTTCAGAGTTGGGGAGAGGGGCGTTTAGATATTAAAACGAGGAAGTTAGTGGAGGACAATTTATATGAGAGGCTAAAAATTCCAAAATAATGTAATGATGATTAATGTTAGTTACTGTTGTTTTGGAGACGTTGGATCCCTTTAGGTTGACCTTCAGTTGAGCTATAAACAAATAGAGCAGACTGAGATCTTGTTATAATCATTGCTTAGGATTATACAGGAAATCTTATTTAAAGTATGTTTTCATGTATGTTAAGAAAGGAAATGACTTGCATATTTCCCCCAAACTTAACTGTTTCTCCAAGTCAATCAACAACAGATTGCACTATGGCTGTGAGATGTTTGATTTTTGTTCGAATCCAAATCTGCTGATGTTTCCAGAATCATAATTGCATATACTGGTATCAATACTGATAGTTTTTGTCAAGAGCACAAAGACTGTATTTAACCAAAATTGACCTCTTTCTTTCTGGGTGTTTGCCTATTTTTGTAAGAAACAGATATGAAGCAAAAAAAAAATCTTAAATAAATGATACTTTTGAATATATAAGTTGACTACTGAGGGATGACTATGTAAACCATTATGGTATGTTACACATTTTGCTAATATAGGGGGTATATTTATGGCCACTTTTTATAATAAAAATTTAGGCAAAGCTGCCAGAACTAACTGTCAACTTATAAGCCAATTATCTGTAGACTGATATCATTCTGATAATATTCTGCTTTCTTAGATTGTTCTTTCAAGGAGCAGAAACAGCACAATAAAGATGAGTCAAATGAGACATGATTATTTAATTGGAATACAACTTCCTGCTGTCTTGTGACCAGCTGGTACATCTCATGAATGACCTCTGCTGTTCCAGAGCACAACAGATTTATTGAGGACAAACAGTTTAACTACCTCTGTATGTTCACTGTGCCCCTGCTGTCCTGCAAACTGCTGTGTCATTTCCCCGCTTTCTCCCTCTAATAACCAGCCTTTCTCCTCTCAGTGCCCTCCCACCCCCACTCTCCCTCTCAGGCCCATCATGTTTAACTAATGGAGATCTGGCTGCACTGTCATCACTGATGGTCCAGATCATGCTGCTCATTGAAAAAAATCATCAAAAGAACAATGGGAGGATAAGCTTTTGTTTGCCATGTTACTCATTTGGAGTTTTGGGTTACCGTATCATGATGCATAATTCATACTCTGAGTCATGGATCTTATTTACTGCCATTACAGTGAAAGCAGTCTGGTAGACTCTACAAAATAGTTTAGGCTTTTAGTTTGAACAAGAGCTTGGATATATTGGGATTTTTTAAGTTACATATCTATAAAGTTTTATGTATTCAGACAAGTTGTTGGGTATGACTGATACTTGTATGAATATAGTTTGTTGATTTTGACATTAGCCTAAATAATCATATTAATTAATAAATAATAATTAAGTACAAATGGGCAATTGTTTTTGCTTTACTTCTGTATATTGAGTATTAACATTATTACTAAAATAAACAAGAGATAGATGATCGATGCTTTCAATCTTCAAATTTGGCAACTTTTGCAGAGTTAAGTGGAACTAATTGTCTGCCTTTTTAACAATTAGAAACCAAAGAAAATGCCCAACTGTGTGTAAGCATGGAAAGAAACTATGGAAAATTATATTTACTTATGATCTTGTAATAGATATTTTCAACCTGGACATCTTAAAGTCCCTGAGAATCACTACTTTACTTCAACTTGAGTAATTTCTGTGGGAAGCTTTGAACCCTTGATAGAATCAGAGTTCGGAGTTAAGTGTCACAATGCCAATACTGAAATAACTTTCTTCTATAGAGATGATGTTTTGGGCAGCGCGGTGATGTGTCATTAGGGCATCTGCCTCATGAGGTTGCTGGATTGACCACCCATTGATCTGTCTGCGTGAAGTTTTTATGTGTCATGTGCCTGCTTGGCTTTCCTTTTGCACATCTATACCTTTTAGTCTTATCTTAAAACGACTTAGCTGCTGGTTGGTTTTACTGTTGTCAAGATCTAAATATCAAAAAGGATAAAGTGAATCATGATTGAAGTAAACAAGTTTCGATATCACGATAACACCTGAAAACTTGTTCATTAACATTAGAGGCCTATGTAAGATGAATCAATAATGCTTGTCCCCGTAGTTCATGGCTTTACAGGGTTATAGAACAAAGCTAATAGATGTTACTGATTGAAAAATGCTGATGGTGCTGTACCAAGCACAGGTAGGTAGTGTTTACCTGTTGACAGTGTTTGGTGTCTGAGTCACAGGCCTGGACTGTGAGTGCAGATTCAGCACAAACAGGTTGTTTGGATGCCTGGCTCAGTGACAAAGGGACAACAAGATGCCCACCCAGAGAGAGAAGGAGAAAAGAGGTGGGGGCTGAACAGGGAACCCGCATGGACAAAGTGCACCACCCAGGGATTTTTTTATTTTCTCCAAATCCTGCCTCTGTTTTTTTTTTTCTTCCAAGATCTTGTCGTGTTTCCAGATCTGCTGCGTTTGTATTTTCCGTGTTTCTGAGAAATGGCACTGGTGATGACTGCAGCATTGTTTGAGATGTGTGTACGTGTGTTTGTGTATTTGTGTGTGTGTGTTTATGATTTGTTGGCAGGATATTTATACATTACACTGCCTGGATATATGTGTTCACCCATCCCTTTTCTTCTAGAGATTCAAGCATAGGGGTGACAGCAATGCACTCCATAACTGTATGCAGTCCTCATTTCATAATGATTCTCTGCCACTGTCTTTGTTTCCTCTGTCCTTTTTTTGCATCACATAACTGATCCACCCAGAGATTAAAGAGACATGCTAGCTAGTTAGCAGTATCTGCCTGTAGGTTTACAGCTCAGCTCTGTTTTGAACATCAGTCCTTCATGAATACATCAAGGGTGACTCACTCCCGGTATAATGCTAATTCAGTCCAGCTTAATGACTGTGATGCTGTTTATATTAACACAGCCACAGTGACACCATGAGTGTAAACAACGTCTGAGGCTGCATAAGTATTCACACGTTGGTTTAGCAATACAAGTCACTCAGAGCAGAAAGCAGGACGTTTCATCAGGTTTGCAGCAGCAGAGAAATACAGATAATAAGAGCAGCATTGTGTGTCTCATCTTGATGATGTCACGTTTCTATGATGATGTCATTCACAGGCACAAAGAGCAAACCTCCACAGCTTTTGATTAAGGATTAAGATTCATGATTTATGAGACATGATATCAGATTTTTACAAAGTATTCATGTGTATTTCAGTTTAGCAGTAAATAGAAAAGAGAGGATATTTTTGAAATTTTACCAAGTACAGGACAGAATTTGTGATAAACTTGGCATTAGAAAGAATTACAGGAAAAAGCTGGGCATGATGTGCTCTTAAAAAATAAGGAAATCTGGGAACACAGGATGTCACAACAAATTTATAAAAAATGTGTTTTTAAAAACATATAACAGGATTATGACAAAACATCACAGTTGCAGATGCTAACACTAAGGCTTGATCACACTAAAGGTGATCAAGCCTAATCTGTCAGAGCTCCTACACTCTGAAAGTCTGCTGAATCAGTAACTTCTTTTGTTACACTTCTTAAAACAAATTTCTGTAGACTTGCCTTGACATAGTTTACTTGCTCCTTATTTATTCATTTGTGTTAGTTATTTAATATTTTTTTATTTGTTTATTTATTTCACAGTTATTTAGTCCAGAGAGTCCTTATCTCATATGCTTTTGTTTAATACACTGGTTTCCAATCACTAAATCAATCAATCTTTATTTGTTCATGGCTAATTCACAATAAGTGTTATCACAAGATACTTTTCAATAGAGCATAAAACATTTTGTATTTAATGGATGTGCATGCATGCATGGATACATACAGTATATGCATATATAAAACACACAGACACACATACAGTATATACACATATGCATACATATACACACACACATAGATAGATAGATAGATAGATAGATAGATAGATAGATAGATAGATAGATAGATAGATAGATAGATAGATAGATAGATGGATGGATGGATGGATGGATGGATGGATGGATGGATGGATGGATGGATGGATGGATGGATGGATGGATGGATGGATAGATAGATAGATAGATAGATAGATAGATAGATAGATAGATAGATAGATAGATAGATAGATAGATAGATAGATAGATAGATAGATAGATAGCTGTGAGGAAATACTCACTGGGCATACATCTCACATAACTGGGCATCAGACTATTACATTACGCTGGCTACCTGTGTCAACGCAGCGTAACCTGTGGCCTAAACATGCATGTAGGAGACACACAGACATCACATCACACATCGTCCAGCTTGATTATTACACATATGAACATGCTAAGTATAGTAGAAAAAACATTATATCTTGTAGCCCTTTCTTGGCTAATTAATAACAATCAAACCTGGCAAATTTGAAGTTTAAACTAATCTTAATATGTTTGATTTACTTCATAAAAAAGTTACATAAATTAAGGATGGGCTTCAGTGTGGAAGTTATTGTTTTTGACAAATGCTTTTTTTTTCGTATTCAGTGATAAGATCCGACTAAGTAAGACAAAATAGTTTCTTTTCAATAGCATGTAGCTACTCATTGGCACCTAAGTACTACCTGCTGTTTTTTAACCTCCTGTTTGACTTATGAGGAGTAAATAAAAGTTGAAGACCTCCCTTTGACTACTGATAATGACAGAATGTTGGATCCTTGACCTTTTTGTTGCAATAGCCAATGAAAGAATGCTATCATTATTCATTTAAATCAAATTAGTATTCCCACACTTCTACTTCAGTTTTAGGTCTCCTTGTAATAATAGGGCCCTGTATGGTTAATTGTATTGCCTGTTCAATCAAACTGAGTAAAGCAGTATATAGAAATTTGCCCAACCTCTTAAGATGAAGTAAACAAGGTTACAGCTGCGCAAAACAGTTCAGGCACAGTTAAACTACACCTATGTGGAAAAAATAGTTTTGTCAGGACCACTTTGTGGAGAAAAAACAATAGAGTGGTTATTCTAGTTCAGCTTTATTTACAGTTATTTAGATTATGCTTATTTGGAATTATTTATGTTAAGACTAGGGATGTAACGGTATGAAAATTTCATATCACGGTTATTGTGACCCAAATTATCATGGTTATCATTATTATCGCGGTATTGTTGCAGTGTGCTCAAAATGTTGAAAAAAGTACTTTAACACAGTCTTGAAATCATTTAACCCCTTTAATATTATAATTTTAACAGTCCTTTTGTCTTTTTTTGTCAGCAATTGTGTCAGGAAATGTCCTATAAGTAAATTTGTTTTAAAAAAATGTCATTAGAATTAAAAGTAAACAATTCTTGCAAGTATTTGTCATTATTTCGTGATAAATGCTTAAACTGTGTGTAATTACAAGAACAGAAAAAAACGAATTTGTACTTCATTTGTACAACAAGCTACGTATGCGCGCCTCTGTTTGCGACACACGGCTGCTTCATCGAGGGGCAGACGCACATAGTTTCGCCTTTTCCAGGCAAAGAGCAACATCACCGTGAGTTATTGACACAGTGTGGTGATCAAACACGGTATAACGGTAATTTTAAAAGGACACAGTAATGATTACCGTGGGAAATTTTACCGCGGTTTACCATTATACCGGTAACCGTTACATCCCTAGTTAAGACTTATTAACAGTTAGTGGTATGGCTCTAATGGGGGCTCTCCCTGCTCTTCCAGGTGTTGATTGTAGAAGCCTGAAGCAGGAACAGACCACATTCCTGCCTGCCTCCCTTTTGCCCACATAGAAAGCATGAGACAGGAAGGAAAGCAACCCAAATACCCCAGAGAAAGCATCAAGGAGAAGCTCGGGTGGAGGAGGATTGCAAAGCAGCTTGCAATGGAAGCAGCAAAGAGCAGGCAGGTTAGAGCAGCTTTCATAGGGCGGTCTGAATGCATTTAGCCAATGGCAGCTTAGAGCTAATCAAATGACTACCAGCAGGGACAGCTAACTTTGGATACACTGTTTACGAATGGAGTGCTGGCATAATAGCAGTCTTGACTCATGTCTTGTCAGAACTATCGCTGTGTTCAATTAATCCTTTTAACTACTTGCTTAATATGTGTTCTAAGAGGATAAATTATCATTTGGAGGATTTTATATGCCCTTTGGTATGTTTTTGCATCTCTTCTGCATGATAGAGCACGTCTATGTGCAAGACAACAAAGCCTGCAGTTGTCTTGAACTGACAAATTACCACAGAGTATATGGGACAACCAATCAGGACAGACTGTGCCCACATAGGGGTGGCAACCTTAAAGTGAGAGGAGCTCCAACAGAGCATCTCCAATTAAATGAGAATATGGGTGCTCAGTGTGTGAAAAAATAAGCATGTTTGTGCACATTAACAAAAGTGAATATACTCCAGCAGTCATCAAAAAGGAATGTATGATCCCAAATCAAGACAAAATGTGACCCCTTTGAGAATATTTATTACTTAATATGTGATACTTAAGTGTGTCTCCTCTTTCTTTCAGCTTCATCGCTGCAGAGTGTCTTCAGTCAGTCATGATGTCAGTGCAAACTCCTCCTCTCTCCCGCTCTGGCTCCTCCCCCTCCAACGTGGGTCTGGCTAATCGTAGCGCTCCCTCAGCCACCCCTCCCACTTCTCTCAGCCTTCGCTCATCATACAACCAACTGCTTGGACGTGATGTCATCAAGGAGTCCATGGAGACAGGAAGCTCGGCCACCTTGCCAAAGAGCCGTCAGAGGCACACGATGACCAGTGTGCGGAGTGCCATGGGGATCAGTGACAACTTCTCCAAAAACCAGTCTGTGACCAGAGGGCGGGGCCTCCCCACCAAGTCCTCTTCTAGCTCTGCCCTCTACTCCTCCTCCTCTTCTTCATCGCTTTTCAACACAACCAATCCTAAACTGGCCAAGAATGGAGCAAACATGCAAAGACGTGCAGAGAGCCAGCAGCTAGAGCTGAGCAGAGCCAATACAGAGGGAAAGATCCACAATGATATCATTAATAACCCTGGCTCTGATTGGCTAGACAACTCCCAGCTTCCCCCATTCAGGAGAAGGACCAAGAGTTTCCTCAGTTACCATGAGAAGGGCTGGGATCTGGATGTAAGCTGGGGAAAAAAGGAGGATAGGGAGGAAAAGAAGCAACAACCATCCCCAGAGAAGGAGCAGGCTAGTCCTGACAATGACAAAGAGATCCAGAAGGAGGAGAAGTGCAGCATCAAGCAGACCTGTGAGGAGGAGAAGGAGGAGGTGGAGCCAGTGGTTGAGGAGGGGGAAGAAGAGGATGACCCCACACCAACTCCAAGACCGCCCCTGCTACCTGTGGTGGTGGAAGCTCCTCTTTCCGCCACCTCTTCCTCTTCCTCCTCCTCTAACAGCCCAGAGTGGATCCTCGATAACCAGGACCAGATCAAAGATGAGCTTTGTGTCCCAGTTCAGGCAAGCCCACGCAGTCCTGCAAAGCCTCCCCGCAGCACCCAGCCCAGGGTGATCAAAGTGGAGCTTCATCCCAACAATGAGAATCAGTTTCTGCAGCAGTACCCTCCCTCTTCTCCTAAACAGACCAGAGCTCCAGAGAGGAACACCCCGACCAGGACTCGACCAGCACCTCCTGCTCTACCAGATCCTGAACCAGAGACAGGACTCCCTAAGGTGGGCCTGAGAATGGACCTGACCCCTGACACGCCTTCAGAGGATGAAGATTCCAGTTGGACAACTCTGTCCCAAGAGACACCCTCTCCTCAGAGTCCACAAGATATAGGTTAGTGCTATCTATCTTTCTTTCTGTTTTCCTTTTTTAAAATCTGCCATACACTTGAAGTGGTAGACACAGTATTTAAATGTAAGTCAAAGTATAATCCTTTAAACATAACCCCAAATATAATGTATATTTCTTCCAAGAATGTGTTATAGTCCAGGAGTTCCTGCTGTTCTTGCTGGGTCACAAATGCAAAATACAAGTTTTGATGGTTTATATTCAAACATGTGTCTCGATGGCTTGTCCATTTCTCTCTCTCCATTGCTTGCTTTTCTTTTTTAAAAAAAAGTGTGCTCAAACAGTCCATTTATCAATGATTCCCTCATGATGTCAGCAGGGATATTCCATCTCCATCAGATGAGGAACATTCTCTTAGCCAAGTGTTTCTTCAGCCAAAAGGCGGCCTCCAGTGGAGGGGACATGTCTAGGTGTATCAGTAAGCACTAAAGCACAGTGCTAGAAAACCAGAGCCACATCCACTTCTTGAGAAAAGTGTGGCCAGACAAAACTTACTGTTTGTGGACAACAAAATAAAGCCACTGGTTGTGTGTGTGCAGAGAGAGAATTGTGTTACTTCTCTGGCATGTCAAAATAAATTGATGATTTTTTTGACATTTGCTCTGTGGTAGCTTTATTTTCTAAAGAACTTCACACACAATTGATTTTGAAAGAAATTTTTTAAAAAAATGGTGAAAATGATAGATCACTCAGGCACCTCCTGTTTGGATTTGTTACAAACATTTATTTCAGAAGCAGAACAAAGTTTGAGTTTGACGCGTCATCACTCCTTGCAGATTTATTTTGCTGCTGGGATGGAGCAAGCTTCAACCTTTCTTATCTGAAGATAAAACAGCAGACCCTTTTAAAGCAAACACGACTCTCCAGCAGTACTGCTGTAACCTTTAAGGCCCCTGTGAGGCACCTTATGTCACAGAGAAAGCATTGGATGGATAAAGGGAGAGGATACTGCAGAACAGAAGAGAACAGAGCCTTAATAGTGCTGCATATATATGGCTAGCTAGGCATTAGTTAAAGGAGACATATCATGCTTGTTTCTCCTTTTCACTATAGCAGATTAGGATGCCTGTAAAGCATTTCTGCCCTCAGTACAAGTCATTTAGTTCCTTCATTGCCCCACAGTAGCGTTCTCAAAATCCTAATTTTAGGCCATTATGAAGCTCTCGTTGAAACACTCGGATCTCAGGATGACCTACAGTTACCTCGCAACGTCACAGCCCTTTGTGCTCTGATTGGTCAGTTCTGTCAGAGCTGCCAAGAAGGTTGAGCCAGCCTGTCTTTCTTCTTCTACTGTATTTTCTGACAGGCTCAAAGCAGCGACCGCGTATTGAGTCCCCCTACAGGCCAGAGCTGGTAATGAGTGAGTGTGAGCTAGGGAGCTATATACTGCTGCTGGTGGATGTGTTCCTCGGTGATGGTTTTGTGGCTAACGGACATCACAGAGGAGGAAGTGTTTTATCAGATTACTCCAATAAAAAGAAAGGTACCTCGTGTCGTCACGACGATTTAAATCTTGCGGACATCTCGCAATGACCTATTTTCAGAGGCAGCAAATCTCGTTCTAGGATATCAGAAAAAATACAATATCTCATTTTTTGAAAATTAAGGGAGTGTAAGGTCTTGTTTTCAAATTTATTATATTATATGTAAGTATTAAATCATGCATCAGCATGATATGTCTCCTTTAAAGAATGAAGATATGATAAGAAAATTAAGAAGAAGAAGAAGAGGGACATAGAAACCAAAAGACAGAGGGAGGAGGAGATGCTGCTCTCCTACTACAGGGGATGAGCCCTGGAGTTGCTATGACAATGGACACTAAGTAAGGACAGGCGGACCATCTCTGCAATGTACTCTCTCCATCCCTGTATGTTTGCGTATGAGGGCTCTGTGTGTCTCCATCACGGGTTTTGTCTGTCTGTGTCATCTTGTTTATCTTACTGTGACCCACTCACAACCAGTTTGCATTTGTGTGCCTGTCACCCTGCAGCAGATGTTTGGGGTGAGGGGGATCTGCCCCCAGGCTGGCGGGAGATCTCAGACTCTTCAGAGGTCTATTTCTGGCATGTTCCCACCGGCACCACACAGTACCACAGACCTGTTGCTGTGGGCAACCCACACACCCCTGCCAATTCTGAGGCTGAGACACAGCCAGACCCACAACAGGACACACAGGATAAACTGAAACCTCCCAATGAGGTAAGAGGACATGCAGACCACCAACACCACATGGTCATATAAAATATATTCATGTCAGTCCTTTTTGGTGATAAACCTAGAAATTCAGCATTAAAACTATTTGTTAAAAAACATGACTGAAAGAAAAGGCAAACAGAGATGACAGACAGAGACATGATCCCATTCACACACTCACACCTAATAAAGTCACCAATCAGCCCTTGGAACATGTTATTGGTAAGTAAGAGGAAACCTGTTCACACTGATTTACGCCAGTCCTAGCTTAAATCCCACAGTCACAAGGCTTTTTGCTATTTTGTTAGAGCAGCAAAATACAAGTTTCTGCACCAAATCAAAATAACAGTAATTCTGCTGTCTGTGATCCCTGGAAAACTTTCAGTGAGAAAGATGTGCAGTGGCTACGTACCTTGTACATGTTCTAATGGCAATGAAGAGACATTATTAATCATCAAATAACTATCTGTTTAATGTTTAATTCATTTGTTTATGTGTATGATTCTTCTTTATCACTGTGATGACTGCAGTCTTAATATTAAAAGTCACCAAACTCTATCCCTTAAGTTGTCGCATTCAGTATGTGGTCTACAGTGAGTTATATTTTAACTAATGCAGTTTTTATTTTCACTCCATTAATTCCATGATCAAATTGCTAAAAAGTGCAAAAAACACCCACAAAAATACAAAAACTAAAAAACAACTATACTTACAATATTAGGGTATGATCCCTCAAAATTTTAAAAGCAAAATGTTGCACAAAATCCATTCATACACAAAAAACAATATTTGAGTGTGTTCATTACTTAGTTTTTGAAAATATACTCATTTTTATAAACTGTAGCAAAAAGAATAATAAATTGAAAACTGTGCATAATTTGCAGGAAGACAGCATGTACAGACATGCCAAAAATTGTTGGTGCACTTCCGTTGAAGAAAGAAAAACCCACATGGTCATTGAAATAACTTGAAACTGACAAAAGTAATGATAAATTGACCAAGTTGGATGCTGTACCAAGGGTTGTACTGCAGCTGCTTAGATGCTCAGGGACTAATGCTTTTTTCCCACCTTAGGGACCTCCAATAGTCTGATTTTTGATGTGGAATTGATATAACAAAGAAAAGATGCTCAAACAAATGTATTAGATGCTGTACTCAAAACATAACTTTACCTTTGGGAGAATCTTCCTGGAACTCATTTAATGGAGAAATTAACTGGCAGAGAAAATGGATGGTTGGTGTGAAATTCTGTTTAAACAAAGCTGAAGCAATTTCATTTAAGATTTTGCCTAAGGTTGATCCAGCACAAAAAAACTGGCAAGGCTTAATGTTGATATTAATGTGTTATGCAAATTCTGTAGAAAGGAAGACGAAACAATTATCCATCTCTTTAGATCAGTGTGCATTATCAAACCCATGCTGGACTTATAAACAGCATAATTTCAGAACAATAACAGGGAAAGCAATTATTTTACAAGAAAAGGACAATTTATTTGTTTTAAAGGAAACTCAGATTAGTTCAACTAATCCTGATGCCTGGATAATTCTGCATTTGTAAAAAAAAAAAACTGAACAGACACTAAACCAAATGCAGATCTTTTTTGTTTTGAAACTTCAGTGATATGCCACCACAATTAAAGACTGTAAAGCAAGAAAGCTGTCAGAACAAACTGTGTGCTTCGAAATCTCAACATACTTCCTATTTATTGAAATATGTGTAACCTACACATAACATTGGTTGTAATATAGTGTTCATGCATTGTTGTTGTGGGTGTTGTTGTTTTGTTTTTGTTTTTCTTTGGGGAGGTCTTGTTTTGTTTGTATGTCTGTATTTATATTGTCTTGGTTGTCATCTGTAGTTGTGTCAAATAAAAACAAAAAAGCATTGACTTTTCATGGAGAGTGGTTGCCAAGGTTGCATGTGCATGAAAAGGCTCATCCTTTTGACAAAGGTGCTCTTTGGTTTTCCTCACAGTTTAATTATCTTTACATTCTGTAATCCAAGTCAAGACACAGCATAATATTAATAATAATATATTAGAATAAAAAGAAGAAAAAATGATAAAATATATAAAAGAAGACCACTTTCCCATGTGTTTTTCCTGTACGTGTTTCACATGGCGGCGCCGGGTCTCTGCAGATATTCTTAGGGGTGCTCCAGTGGCTCTCTCTGGACTTAGAGAACAGAAAAGCAAAAAACTTGTTGTTTGTCTTGCATTAAACTCTCATTAATTGTTGTCATTTCTTCATGTTTGCACATTTACACATCTTTAAAACCTGCGTGTCTCTTCAGTAAATCGTTATTTCTTTGTTTTTTACATCCCGTCAACTTTCACATGTGTCATGTGTGACCTCTGTGGAGGGAGAGCAGGACGCTGCTGTGTCTTGAACTTTGAGCTCACATGTGACATCGTTTCAAACTATTTTATGCAGCTAAACCAGATGATAAGCTTTCTTACTTTAAAACATCAGCTGCTGCTGTGAAGACTGCCAAACTTTTTAAAGCGGAGGAAAGCTTCGTTGAGACAAGAGAATCGAGGAGACAATACAAAAGTACATTCAGGCGAATTATTACCTTGTTTTGAAAGTGTGTGTTTCATTACCGTGTCTGCTGCGTGACAATAAAACATATTAAAAAAAACTAAAATATGTATATCCCCAAAAATGGATTAATGGGACCAGAAGGCTAAAACAGAGGTTGGAAAAGTGTTTGACATAAATACTCAAACATGTATTTGAGAAATCAGCACAATAGGGCCGTACACAAAGGAAATAAACAAAACAAACAAAAAAACAAACAGAGGAAAATAACGATGTAATAACACCAAATGACAGCGAATGGTTTTTAGGGTTTAATGGACTCTTACAGTGTCATGAAAGGATCTTTAGGCTGTCTATGTCTGTTTGTGAATTCCTGGATGTTAATAAAAGAATTTCCGAAAACCTTTTTCTTTTATTTTTAAATTAGAGCAAGCACTTCAAGACACCATTTTTCATAGTGTATTCAACCTTAATCCATAATGATAGAGATCTGTTTGTGATGAATAATGCACCACCCTCACTCTGTCTCTCTCATACCACATCTCTCTCCCTCTACCCTCTCTCTGTCGCTCTCTCCCTCAATCTCTTTCTGTTTCTCTCTCCCACAGCGCCCCAGCAGTCTGATATCTGACAGCTCGGTGGAGCCCGTCCCCTCACCCTCAGGCTCCTCCCGTTCCTCCTCCTCCACCCCTTCCAATGATGTCACCTCCCCAGGACCAAACCTCAACATCACCACCTGCACAGCCAACGTGAGGCACACAGTCTCAGCTGTTTTTTGGTTATTTTCAGATGAAGCATGTTTTTTGTTATCGCTGTTTTCATTAGCCTGTAGCACATAGTGAGTATAAAGGAGAATATACCAAGAATGTATAACATACTTGCTTTATCCTTTTTTTCTTTCATTTTTAAGGATAAATCCATGACTAATAATCACTGCCTGGTCCTGCTATGACAAAAACATATTCAAACACAGTTCAATAAAACTCAATTTCACATCACAGTCTTGTTGTTAGCTTTAGTTTATCTAAATGACCCCTAGCATAGCTCCCTTTATCAAGCTTTTTCTGCTTACAACTTGATTATGTTAAAAGTATGTCTGCACTATCTCTTTAGCTTTTATTTAAAGGTACAGTGTGTATTATTAAATGCTAAAATAATAAAAAAAATAAAATAACAGTCTTGGTAAAAATGGAATAGATTACTTAAAATTATATTTAAATTAGTTTCTTATCAGCCTTAAATAATTAATGTTTTGTTTTCGTTACCTTAGAATAAGTCATTTATATCTAGGAGCGGGTCCTCTCTTTATGGGGGCTACCATCTTGCGTCGCCATCTTTTCTACCGTAACCCAGAAAGGACAAACAAAACGCTTTCGCGTTTTTTTGTTGACGCCTACCGGAAATGCACAGTTGTGAAATAGACAAAGAAGAAGAGAGTGATTACCAAGCAGCTGTGCTAATACAAACAAACATGGAGGACCACACATACAATTTGCCATCAGTGGAGCATGAATCATTGTCAAAGAAATGAAAACGGGATGAAGCCAAACACAATCAGGAAAGGCTACGACAAAAAAACAGGGTCAACATCGGCGCTGCCTTTCCCAGATGGAGGTCCCTGAAGGATAAGTTTGCAGACAGACGCAGAAGTTGCCTGTTTTTTGCTGGACAGGTAAGACTAAGTGTCGAATTGTACTCTTATATGGAGCCGAATTTATTTGTTTACTTTCAGGAGAAGTCGGAGTAAGACGCAGAGAATGTTTCTGCTATGAGAAGCTTATTTCACGGCCACAAGCAATTTTCTGTGGCAGTAAGACAAAACATAGGCTGATAACTAAGCTATATAGCGCTGTTGATGAGACAAAGATAAAGATTTTCACCGTACTCCTCAATTTTATTGTTTGCTCCTAATTTGTCATTTAGTAGCACATGTACACATTGGTACGGTGTACTTTTTAGGATATCCTTGGTCTCAGGAAAACCTCTGTGTCATTTCTCAGACCAAACGGCATCAGAAAAACCCCCCTCAATAAAACCTCCATCAGATAATACGGCCTCAGGCTTCAAAATGAAAGTCATCTGACAAAATACTGGAAAAACGGACTCAAATAAAAAACAGCGTCAGGTCGTAACAATATCATAATCATCGTAATATCATAAATGTCAAGTCATCTTGAGACGGCATTCAGCTAAAAATCAACCACTAGCAAACTTCCTATTTTCAAAATAAAAGCATTCTTCATTATCTCCTATTAGTACTTTAACGCTTTTGTAAATTAGGCTCATGTTTTGGAGCTGACCGGAAGTTTCTCCGATAGCATAATGGCATGCATAACAGAATGTCCGAAATACCGAAATGAAATTTGTATCCGTGCATTTTCTGGCTCAAATGACCACATTTTGGTATTCTACGCAGTGACCTGAAATACTCTCAGAATTTTCAAATGTGGTGAATCAACAGAGATATTTGATAGCCTGGTAGCTGGAAGCACTTGTTGACGACGCCATGTTGAAAAAACACTTTTTGTCCTTGGAAGGCCACCGTAGCTCCGGGGTTCTCCATCAGGGAGGGGGGAGCGCCGGAGTGCTGCAATCTCAAACCTCACCTTTAGATGTCGCTAAAAACTACACACTGTACCTTTAAGTGAGAGGAGCACATGGTGAGAACAGAGTAGGATAAACCATAGATATACATAAGAAAGGCTAGATAGCTTACAGCCACTGTGAGCCAATGAGGGCTGACGTCGCTACGCGGCGGCCATCTTACCTAGGGGCTGCTGGCTCACAGATAACATTAATGCCTATGGAGCATGTACTATTTAATTAACAATAGCTTGCTCAATTTTCAACCGATTTTTAAACGGTTTGTTATGTTATAAACACCAGAGATGTAGTTATGTTATTGCATGTTTACGGATAATTAAAACCATGGACTTTCATATTAAATTAAAAAAGTAGATAGTAGAGCATTACCTGCCATAGCTGCACACATACACAGTGAAATTAAATCGTCTGTGTTTATGTTAAACATTTAATAGTTTGATATTTTATATTTCTAATTAATACATATAATACATATAAAGGGGTAAGTTGACCCACATGATATTTTAAACTTAAACTGAACAAATAATGTATGTACATTATATGAATTGTGATTAATTGGTTCAATTTACCTCAAGGCTTTTGGTTCTTCTTGCCCTATGACCATCGCTTTTGATAAAACCTAATTAATTTAATGATTCAGAATGATCTTTTGCCAAATGATCACATAGTTCTATACATTGAATATCACTAACATGCATAATGTATAAGTTTACCTGGGTCCATTTGTTTTAGCATAAAAAATAATTATACCACAAAAGTCGAAGAATTCCACAGCCAGGTGGAAATGATGTTTGTGTTCTTATTTTAGGGTCTCGTGACAACTCGTGTATAGTTTTAAAGATCAAGGGAATGGTTCGTTCATCTTAACTGTTCTCCCCTATATTTAATTATACATTTTTAATAGTGCTGTCAGACGATAAACAAAAATTAATCTAATTACCGGATTTATAATTAATTAATCTAATTAATCGCATTTTAATCTCATATCTGCATAAAGTACCCAAATAAAGAATTTGAATTCTAGGATATTATAAAATTGTAGTGCAGGACTAATCAAATGAATACACTAAGAAGTGAAGATTTGTAAATCCACATTTTTATTGGTGACAGAATAAAACCAAAGTCAGGGCAACTTGTCCAGAAAATTCTAAGCTCAATCAGGCAACTCAAATTACACTTTAAGAGTGTTTCATAAATCAAATTCAAAATAAGAAAAAGGTCGAGGACATCCAGCAAACCAATTAGGCCTGATACATTATTCAAGAATGTAGTACAAATATAGATAAATAAATTCAAAAATAAAATCAGACTAAGTCTTAAACATGCCATTCCTGTTGTTACCTGGGCTTTGTTTGGTTTGACTAGAGACGCATGTGTGAAGTGACATGCCACTGCCATGCATGGGTCCTCCAGCTGGACAATATCAAAATGTTTGTGTGCTATGATTAATCTTGCAATTAATTTTTATAATGCTTTAATTTGCAGTGTAATTAATTAATCTAATTAATGCACTAAAGTGACAGCCCTAATTTCTAAATAAACACATTCAGTAACATCATATCAATGTTTCTTTTATTAACAGGTGCGCACAATTCAATACAAAACAATTCAAGATTCACTCCAAACCAACAGTAACACTAAACCATGCAACACTGACTCCAAATAAACAGTCACTCTAATCCATGTAACATTCACTCCAAATAAACAGTCACTCTAATCCATGTAACATTCACTCCAAATAAAGAGTCACTCTAAACCGTACGACATTTACTCCAAATCATGCATGCATGTTTTTCTTTGCCCTCCTCTCCCTCGCCAAGATATTGCTCTTCTCCCGCTGCAGTTTCCACACTGTTGCCAAGGCTGCATCAAGTTTGGCCTTTATAGCCTTGGGGCAGGAAGGCAATGCATACAGGTGGTCAGAGGCCTTCCTCTTCAGGCTCTTTCTCCTCTCTCCAGTGGCTGCCAGAGACTTTGGAAAAATATATAAATAATAATAATAATAATAATGAGGACAGTATTAGGGGTAACTTTTTAACAATTCATGTTCACCTATCAGTGCTGAGTTCAATACAATACTATGTTCTTTAAATCTACAAAGTAAAACCCAAATCAGTGTTCTTTTAATAAATTGATTTAAATGAATTGGCTTGGCTAAAGGCGAAAAAATTATTTTGGGTCTCTTGACAAAAATGTCAGTTTTGATTGTAAAGGTTCCCTACACCTTGTTGTAGTTTGCACATGCTTATTCATAAAAGTGTATGAGTGCCATGAGCAAGTGACAGCCTGTGGTTCTCAATCCTTTTACACAGATTACAACTTCAAATAATATTGAAGAACCCAAATGATATTGAGTTCTTCAAGTAACCCAATAAATCTGAGAAACTTAATGCACAGGTTCATCTGCCGATTGATTGATTCTGAGAATCAAATAGTTAGGGCTCTGGTGAACATTATGTACAGTGACATATGCTGCACTTCCCA